>VXBI01006781.1:888905-1004673 GCA_013397375.1 Toxostoma redivivum
GGGGAAGGGAGGTTGACAGCTTTTTGCTTTCACTAATCTGTCAGAACCTAAGCCCTGTTGACACAGCCTTTATAGCACTAATGCAAAGACACAGTGTCAGAAGGAGCAGAGAAAATCTGTGCTGTTCTGCTGAATAGGACACTTACACTGTGACAGTCACTGAGTAAAGCTATATCTGGATCCTTGAGATGAAACTGGACACAGATGTCTGGGAAGAAAAAAGGGGGCAAATCTTGATGAGACACCAACTTAACTGCAATGCTGCTACAGCAACTGAAATGTTCAACTCCCACAGCAAAGCCTGGCCTCTTCATGCTCTGTCTGCAAAGGAAAATTGCAGGATAATGAGATTTTAACTAAGTCCGTAAATCACTACAATATTTTCAAGTAGGAGATTTCCCTCTTGACAGGCTGATGAATTTGGAAAATGTGCTACAAAATTTAAAGCAGATACTGCAGGGTAAAAGGAATGAAATCTTTAAACTACACATATTTGCTTCTCCTTTTTTCCCCCCTTTGAATTTTTTTTTCTGCATCTGCAGAGCTTTTTTGGTATTCCCTACACCCCAGAAATGCAAAGTGCTCATAATGGAAAATAGGATTACAGTAGGATTCCTTATGGGAACAAACTGGTTTGGGGTTTATTTTTAATTAAAAAGGCCACTTCTGGTTTATAATTCACAGTGTTATCTTCTCTGGAATAGCTGAAACAATGATGTGTTGTGTAGCTGCAGTCTTACATGTTAATTATAAAGCCCACAGGTTCTTGTTTTCCTCCATGTGCTGCCAGCCTGTCTACACAATCTGTTTTTACCAGGTGTCCTGTGCTCCACGTTGTCATCCTACTGCTGTTTGTCACTTCCTTGTGCCTGACCCTCTGTCACCTGCTTTTTATTCTGGAGACAATCCCCTCTTTCAGAAAACTCTTTAACCTGCCAGCATTACCTCTCCCACCCACCTTTTCCTGTCCACGGAATTTTTTGTAGTGTTTGTTTGAAGTGGAATTGTGAACTCCTCGGGGCAGGCCCGTGTCATCTTCTCTGTGTTTGTAAGGTGATGTGCACTCTTGCAATACTATCTCAAAATAAAGTGCTAATAAGTTAATCATTAGTTTTCCTTCTGAGGGTGAACATAATAAAAGTATTGGTTGCTTCCTAATGAGACTGTTGGAGCAGTGAATGCTTTATAGGGTGGCATCTGCCAAAGGGCAGGTCGAATATTTCCTTCACTCTTCTCTAGGTTAGGAGCTAATAGCCACTGCCAATTCATTTTTTCTTCTCCAATTGAGTTTAATGTCTGAGACAAAAACCCACCCTGTAGGTGGCAGATTGAGAATGAGATTGAGCTCAGCTATAGCGTAAATTGCTGTCAAATAGTAAAAAATTAACAGTGTGGCCTTTGGAGGGAACACAGGTATCAACAGCAAAGCTGCACATCTTGGTTATCCATGCCTTAGCGTGGTGATGCTAAATGTGTGGTGGTTCACTTTTTCAATCCAATAATGACATTCATTGAAAATGCCATAAATTATCACCTAGTGACAAGGTGAAGCCATGATCTGAAGCCACTCGCCCTGTCTGACTGTAGCACTGACTTGTCCCCTGGCTATTTGGGTTAATACTCTGGTCACTCTTCATTCCCCTTCCCCACCTTCCCTAAAGAGGGAGGCCACAAAGTTGACAAAAATACTGGAATATGTTCCCTATTGAGACAGGCTGAGAAATTTCAGTTCAGTCTGGAGAAGGTTTTGTGGAGACCAGACAGCACCTACCAGTATCTAAAGGAGCTCCAGGGGAGCCAGAAAGGGACTCGTCATCCAACACTGTAGTGATAGGACAAGGAGTAATGGGTTCATACTGGAGGAGGGGAAATTTAGGTTAGATATTGGGAATAAATTCTTCTCTTTGAGGGTGAGGCCCTGGCACAGGTTCCCCAGAGCAGCTGTGGCTGCCCCTGGATCCCTGGCAGTGTCCAAGGCCAGGTTGGACAGGGCTTGGAGCAGCCTGGGATAGAGGAAGGTGTCCCTGCCCATGGCAGGGGGTGAGACAAGACGGTCTTTGGGGTCTCTCCCAAGCCAAATTATTCTGTGATTTAAGGAGAACGTGCTGGTGGCAGGAGGGAGACTCCTGGGAGCATTGCTGGGAGACTTCTCAGAAACCTCAATCTCGAGCCGAAACAAGTGATAACCACACAGTTTACACCTCTTGGAAGAACCTAAAGAAGCAGCTATAGTTTAAAACGAGTTGATCCAGAACACCCTAAGGGCTTGCCAGGAGACCCAGCCAGCGGCACTGCTGGGGAAAGACTGCGGCACTGCTCTGGCAAGCGCAGCCTTAAAGCTGAAAACAGCACCGCGCGGTTCACACCTCATGAGAAAACCTAAAAAAACAAAAAAAACCAAACTAAAAAACCACCGAAACCCAAGCGTTTTAGCATAAAACGTCAGCGGCAACGCAGGCACAAGCCCGTGCGGGAGGCGCGCGCTGCCTGAGGGAGGCGGGGGGCGGGGCCAGGCGGGCGGGCCCCNGTGTCGGCGGGGCCCGGGTGCCCAGGGCCGAGCAGTCCCGCGGGTTTCTGTGGGAGGTCTGAGGGAGGCACGGGCAATCTTGCCCCCTGCTCGTTGTAGCAGAGCCAAGTGTCAGGCTCGGTGTCGATCCCCTCCCGCCTTTGGCTGTGTAATCTCCAAGGAGAGGCTCTCCAAGAATGTCAGAAATGAGGTAGCTCCAAAATATTTTTTGTGTGTGGAAGCCCTCACCTTGGAGTTCTTCGCTGACCCTGAGGCTGCTGCGGTTGTCCTGCCCCGTGATGGGGATGAAGGGGTGGAAAACTGGCTGGACATGAGGGTGTGTAGCTATTAGTCACACGTTGCTTGTCACAGTCCTTGCTTCAGCAGCTTTGTGCTTGCTAATGTGGAATATACTCTTGGACCGGTGCACTTTGGCTGGGTGTCTTCAGAGTTGTGCGTACTCTGTACATTGTTCTTTTCTCAATTCTTAATGTTAACTCAAGTGCATTCCCAAGTTAAGTGCATTCCATCATTTTAAACTTCTTTTGGCTGATGGGAGAGGCTTTCTGTTTATTGTCTCTTTCTCCCCTTATAAAAGATACCTGTGATCCCAGTGATAAAGTGGGTTTTCAGGTCTTCTCTTAGACACATTTACCTACATGACTGTGTCCTCCTTACAGGAATTACTTTGCAAGATTATGGACCATGGTGCAGATTTAAATATTAAAACTGTTGAGGGTTGTACTGATCCTTGCAGCTGTCTTTAAACTTTTTTTTTCCCTCCCCCCCAGTCCTTAAACCCCTGCTATTTTTATCCAAACAATAGGAGTGTAGAATTCAGGAGCAGCAGCAGAGCTTCTCTTTGTAACACAAAAACACCATTGCCTTCTGTAGTGTTAAACTGAATAGCAAGCAGAAACCGCGGCTAAATGCTCAGTTTCAGGTGTGTGAAAAGATAATTAACTCCTCTACAACGTCTGTTTTGTTGATATTTTCCTATGAATTTACTGCTTTCCTTCTTACAGCACCTTGGCTGGGTTATTGTGTATCATTTTCATGCTTCGGCTCACAATCCCTTGCCCTGTACCACAGTAAAACTCATTATCAGTGAGCTGTGCTGTAAAGGTGAGAACATATGTAGTTTAAATTTTCGTTTTTTTGGCAGTGTGAGCAGTTCATTTTCGTGACTGTCGCTTCCAAAAGTTGTTTGACTCAACATTATTTACCTCACCATATCAGCATGCCTACTGGTCTTTCACACTGCCTGTTTCAGAAACAAGGTGTGAAATGTAAATGTTAAGAGTAAAGGTTAAAAGACCAGAATTACTACATCGGTTTCCTTTTACAGGTTTCTATTTGCGTTTTCAAAAGGGTCACAAAACCTTTGTAGTGTTGCCATTACACTATTTCTTTTCTTCCCTTTGATTTGCCCATAGTAAGTAATGCCTGGCTCTAAGGACAGTCAAGGTTGCTACTGGACTTTCCAAATGAACATTTATTTTTGACTTTTTGAGATTCCCAGCCACCTCTGATGGTTACACATTCTGAGTTGTGTCACTGTATTGGCTCAGATTTAAATATTCTTGACGTTGTATGTCGAAGTTACCCAATTTACATCCTATTTGAGATGGCTTTTGATGAAATCTCATGTTCCAGGAAGCAGTTAAGGCATGTTGAAACCACTTGATTTGGTGTGTGGTGGCTGTTTGAAATGCTTTGCTGTTACTGTTTTGTTGTTACTTTTGTTAGTTCTGGTTATGTGTAGGTGGTAAAAATCTAAATGATCTGTAACTTCATCTCATCTGAGCAATTATTCTTCCATCTCTGTGACCCTTGTCACACTCTCCCTAGTAAATCAGGTGGGTTTTATTATGTGCCCTGTAAGTATTTTAGGAGCTGATACAGAAATAGAGGAATATAACAAAAACCTGGTGTCACATTTTATATCAGACAAGTCTGTATCATCATTTCCCTACAGCTTCTTGTCCTGATGGTTATGCAGTGATGGCTTTAACACTTTCATTTGATGTCCTTTCAGACTTATCTTGCATTTCTATCCATCCTGCTGCAGATAAGCTTCATGGATTTCGTTCATTTGTTTGCATTTGTTTGGTGTCATGGTTTGTAAATGCTGGCTGGAGTCTTGCTTGCTGTCCTTATTTTGATTTAAACTGCCTCAGAAGACCTTGAGGAGAATCAGAGTGTGGAGACTCACTTCCCTTTCCTGTGAAGTGACGATAGTGCCACTGACCTTCCCTGCAGCTGTACTTCCCTTTGCTGGCATTTGAGGCAAATTTTAATCTAACAGGGATCTTAAATGTTCCTCATCATTTTCAGGCCAACCACATCATAGAATTTCTCATAAATTGAGCAAGTTCTGTCCTAAAGTTTGTTCCCATTGCTGTTCCTGCAAAGCTTTTCCTCGAGATCCTCTTGAGAGTCTTCCCTCCTCCTCCTTTATCACTTGACTACCTGTGTTTTCACCCCCACTTTCTTGGTTTGCTGGGCTGAATGAACTGTAAACCATTGAGCTTGTTTATATTTCTGTTTCTCCATTGAACTCTTAAGATACTAATTCAGATTCAGTGTCTTCCAGTTTCCTAAATGGAATTTCATTCACTTACAGCAGTGTTTTACACCAGGTTTTCTGAAGAAAAATGGTGTAATTAATTCCAAATAAATTGTTTCTTCCCTGTTTCTTGGCTTTTCATTTTATCATCCAGCTCCTCTTTTCATTCTTATTGTATTTTTATCCAGTTAACTAACACATGCTCAATGGCAAAGTCTACCTATGAAAATCCCTTTCCTTTTTCTCATCCTCCCTTACACCATACTCTGTTGGTCCTCTCTTGCCTTTCAGCAGGTATTTTTCAGAGTACAATATGTAACAGTGAGTAAAACAATTATAGTTCATTGTATCCTACCAGCAAGTGGCACATGGATTTCCATTAATTGATCAAATCCCACTTAAAAATTGCTTTTTCTTCCTATGTCTGGCAAGGAATGGCATGTCTTCAGTAGATGTGATGTAAAGAAGCACATGTGACTTGGTCTAAAATTTGTTTCCTAATGATTGGTCTGTTGTAAAACAGTCACTGTTCTTCCTCCATTCACTTTTTTGCATCATTTATGATCTCTAAAATTCTTCCATACCTGAGTCTTTTAGCTGGTTTTTCTCCCAAGCTGAAAGGCCAAGTCTTAACTGCTTTCTTCTCACACAGAAAAAGTTTCTCCAATCATCTTTTAAAAACTTCCTTCACTTGTTCTGTATCCTCTTTGAGGTAAGGTGACCAGGACTATGTGCAGTATTCAAGATGTTGATACATGGCAGATTTGGGTGACATAATTGTCTTTTTGTGTGTGTGTCTGTGTGCTGTTCCAGTTTCTAATACTGGATTTACTTTTGAACTGCCACTGAGCTGATGTTTCCTGCTGCTTTTCCATAATGGCACAAGATATTGGCAAAACTAACTTAGGGCTCATTAACCCCATGTGTTTGGTGAAAACAAGTGCCTGTAGTGCATTATTCTTTTTTTTTTATTGAATCTGAACTTCACTTGCAGTTCTCAGTAGTTCTTTTTGCAGTCAGCATAAAGTGTTGCTGTCACAAGTAATCTTGCATAATCTGTAATCTTTTGCCCCTATTGCAGTTTGTTCTTTTGGTAAAGTGTAAAAAAAAATTCTATTTTCACCTCTATTGCTTTTTCAAAAGCTGTTTATTAATACAGAGGGTTTTTTTTCCTGATTGTGTCCTAGTTTCTTTGAGACTAATTCCCAAAGAATTGGGAATTCTTCTGCCCGTGGTAGCCATATCCATTTCCTATCTGTCCCTTGTTCAACATCATCCTTGCTGAAAGCAGAAGTAAAACACAGATCCAGTTTTGGAGAAGACTAACAAACATGTATTTCTGTCAGCTTTAAATTGATTCTTTCCCAAAAAATCTGTGTGACTTCAGGCAGCTTTTGCTGTGTTGTCTGGTCAATTGCTTCTCAGAAGCATTCAGGAAACCACAATTTAAAAAAAGAGACTCATTTAAAGCAGTGGCAGCACCTTCCTTTGCTCTGAGCTCTGAGAAAACCTTTCCTCTCTGTTCCTGCTGCTTTGGGACATGTGAGCAAATCATGCAGTGCCTTGTGGCTATTGTAGATCTCTGCAGAATTGCTGAGGCCCACAGAAACCTCCCCAGCAGCTTGGTGAGGAATCAGATGGGGTTGCTGAAAGGAGGGAGTGAGAGGGATCACCCCTGTGTTGGTGCTGTGTAGGTTTGTAGGCCACTGAGGTATCACCAGTTGAATTACAGAGTTTTAGGAGAGGGTTGCAATTATGCTCTATCATGTCTTGGTTCTCTTTGAGGTTGTTATATAAATAGTCTTTGGCCTGAGGAGTACTGGGTGGATGCTGGAATTCTGGGGGGAGAGGAGAGCTGTGCAGCCACTGCTGTGAGGAATGTGGGAATTTTGGGGCTGCAGGGATATTTGCTAATTTCTGCCTCTGTGTTCCCTTCCAGCCGCGTTATCCTGCCCGTGTCTGTGGAGGAGGTGAGTTCTTTGCTTCTTGCTTCCTCGCTTCAGGACTGTAAATAAACCTGTGATCAAAGCATGAACAAAAACTGGAAGATGCAAGCTGTCTTCAGGAGCCCCTGTGAGCTGTTACTCATTCACCATCATTTTGACCAAATAATTGTATTAAGTCTGAGGGTGCCAATCATCTCTCTTATAAAATACTTTCAGATATGCTGATTATAAATCTTGAGTTGTCAGGCTGTTTTCAAGTGCAGTTTCCTTTTGATTAGTACTATTGTTCTTTACTATTTTTTTAACATGAAGGGGAAGCTTTAGTACAATTTAAGTCACATTTTAAATTGTGTTTTGCTGGAACTCTTTTGTTTTAAACTCTTAGGCAAAGATCAAGAATTGCTTGAGACTTAAGAGGCTCATATAGCAAAAGGACTTTTTAAGACCTGTGCTATTTACCTCTTACATACAGAAAGTTTTCTTTTTGTTTAGATAAAGCTGAATTGAGAGAAGAAGTGTGGTTTCTGTTGGACAGGGTGATTTTCATCACCAAACCAACCATGGAATAGCTGTGCAGACTCAGTGGCTGTTTCCCTCCTGTTTCCTCTGATTTGCAGCTTGCCTTTCCTTCCTCTCTCCTGCACTGAGCACCATTCTTGCAGAGAATCTAACCATATAAATGTTTTGAATTTTTTAATCTTTACACTAACAAGGTAAAATTGAAGTGACTGAGTCTGTAGCACTTCCATAGCAGATACCTTCTTCTGGATGTGTTTTATTTTTCCCTTGTGATCCTTGGCTGTAAGCCTTGTGTTTGTGAACTCTGATCAAGGCCTTGTTCTAACTCTTAGGGAGAGCTGTGATAACATCACTCTTGTTCATTTTTCTTTCCTCTGAATATAGCAGCTACTGTGGCGTAGACAGCGGTGGGCTGGCTCATGGCAGCACTTTTTTAAGCACATCCCTTTTATAACTCTCACTCTTTTGACAGAACACAGTTTAGAACTTCATGTAGTGCATTCCTGCAGCCATCAGGCTGGCTAGTAAAACAAAAGCAGTGTCTAAGCTGAGTTTCTTGTTCCTGTGGCTCAGTCTGCTGTGACAGGTATCAGATGCTGACAGAAAGCCCAGACCTCTGATCAGAGGGTGGGTTTAGATCTGTGTTCTATGTTAGTGCAAGAACAAGGCTGTTCATGCCACCAGTTCTGGCTGTTGCTTGCTCCCTACCTGTAGCTTTTATGCTTTCTGCATGAATCTGCTTCAAGTTTTAACAGAAGTCAGGCTGAAGTGTGAGAGTAGGGAAGTTTGGATTTTTATGGTGTCTTGAGTGCCATTACAAGAGCAAGTGCTCAACAAAAGAAGGAGTAACATGATCAGCTTTAATCAAGTAAGCAAAGGATGCAAAGTTGCAGGTTGGAGAAAGCTTGGGTAAATGGCAAATTACTCGAGCTCAATGGACAGAAAGAACCTTCCTGGATAACAGGAGCCCTGCCTTGTAGTGATCTGGCTCCTAGCTATCAAGCTGTGTAAAAGAAAGGCACAGCATCAGCATACAGATTGTTTCTTGAGGTGTTAGACTGGATGGAACCCAACCCGGGGTTTTCCTGACTTCTCTGATACTGGGATTAGCCTTCATCCAGTTAAAACGAGTCCCTGGCTGTGCTCTCCCTCCCTGGCTGTTCAGAGCCTTGTGTGCAAACTGCCTGTGTGGAAAACTGAGGGTTTGGGCTGTAGATTAATCTGTCAGTCTCTGGCAACCTCCTTGTGTGAGGGTGCCCTGGGATTATCTGTTTCAGGAGATGTATTGCTCTACTCTGGGTCCAGTGCTTGCCTTGTGGAGAAACCCCCAACCTGACCAAATTGAATTTCTCCCCAAACTTGCACATTGTCACCGTGTCCGTGAGTGATGTCTCTTTCCAAGGTCTGGTTGTTTTCCTGTGATAGGGCAGATTTTGGGAGCCAGTTCCCTGAGCAGAGAGGTTCTAAAGTTCACTTAGTTTTGCCTATGTACCTGGGTGTGCTTCAGAGGAAAGGTTGTTTCCAGTATTGACTCAGAGGATGACTGCTGCTCTGTTTATTGCCTCACCCCCCTTCCTGTGTGCAAAGATACTGACACATCTGTGCATCACTTGGTCATGGCACTGCTGTTCTACAAAACAGCTGTTAAACCTTCATTGCTTTCAAGGATTTCCTTGTGTACAGAACTCTTAAATAGGGCTCTGGAGACTTGTTATTGCTCTTGACTGTGTAGCTGCTCATGAAGCATCTCTGGCTAGCAGGAGAACTTCTGATTTCATATTTATATGGTTGCTTTTTGCTCAAAAGGCTTAAGAGTTCACACTTGCATGCAAATTGTTGGCAAAAAGTCTGATGCCAGTGTGTAAGATAGGGAATGAAATTAATTGTAACTTTGAGACATCGTGAAAGGGTTGAGGGAGTCTTCTGTGAGGTTCAGTCATGTGCCAGGGATTCTGTGTTCAGTCTCCACCCTTAGCAAATGGATCTTAACCAATAGTATGGAATTCAAGAGAAAGCCAGTGAGCAGGAGGGGATTAGGGAGCTGTGACTTAATCAACACATGGCTCAGTGCTGCTGAGTTAGCCAAGATGGGAACCAAACAGTGCAAGAGAAGCCCTGGTGATGACTAAAACTCGAAAGCTGGCATGTAGGAGTTAGGCTGTAGCAGTCTGTCTTCTACATGGAAACCCTGCCAAAACACGGTCCTGCTCAAGTGCAGGCTGCAAGCTGCACTGCTGTGTTGGTTTATCCCTTGTCCCACTGTGGGGAGCAAAGGGAATCTCCTTGGTGAGTGTTGGGTGCCAGGCTTTGCTCCCATTCCCTGACCAGCATCAAGTGCCAGCTTGGGGAGCCTGGACTCGTGTGGGTGTCTCTGCCAGCTGCCACTGAAATGCTGGTATGGATTTGAGCTGTGTGTACACATTCTGTGCTGCCTCTTTGTTCCTTTCACATGGCAAGGAGCTTGCCAAACACACAGGAATCTTATTAATTGCTTTCAAAGCAGCTTTCAGGAAAACAACTGCTCTTGAAGATGGTTGTGTTGAGATCAGGCCTGCTGGAGGAAATTTGGTGCAATGAAGATATTCTCTCAGCTGTGTAAGAGGTGTTTGGCACAGAGCAAGAGGGATGACTTCCTGCAGAAGAAGAGAGGAGTTTTTGGAGCTCTCAGGCCTGTCTAGAGTCCAGATTCATAGAGCCAAAATCTGCTTCTCTGAGAATGATGTGGGGTTTGCTTATTTGGACAGTTTTATTTGGGCCTTTTCCTCTCTTATCCATGCGATTAAAGGCTCAGAAATAACGGGGAAGTTTAAATGGTGAAGATGTTAAACCAAAGGGTTTATCTTCTTAGTGTCTGAGCTTTGACCCAAGTATTTGAAAGGGAGAAGGAATGAATAAGAGGCTGTTACTAAGAGGAATTAGTTTGTGCTCCTGGAGCTCTGTCCTGGGACTTGCTGCAAAGCCATTCAGTCCTCCCCTGTAATCCTGTAGTTACCAAACTCATAATAAACTTTGTTCTGTGAGTATTTGTGTGGCTCTTACTCTGCTAAAGCAACTTTGCTTCTAAGGTTTCACAACTCTCATGTTTTGCTCTTCTGGAGGGAGGTGAGTGTTCTGCTGTGTGGGTCATATGTAGGGAGTCATAAGGAAAGCAGTGTGGTGTATGAAATGTCAGAAGTCAGAGACTTGTATTGCAGCCCAAAATCCAGACTGAAACCCAACCTGCTGTGACAGTGCAGGAACTGTCCAGCCAAGAGAGGGCTGCTTCTGTAATCTGGGCCAGGACCTTCTGGGCAGATCCAGCGGGGCTGCTGCTCTTAGCTTGAAAATGATCTGATTTTTGTTCTGCCCCACATTAGCTGAGGCCAGGACACCTAGCCTTGTTACTCTGGTTTCCATCTATTCTTCCAGTAGGAATAAATATTCCCTTGGTCTTTGTTGGCACCAGATGGCACAAAGTACCAGAGAGCTTTGGGTACTGTTGTTATTTTGGATGCTCTGACAACAAAATTTAATGACTGTAGAAATCTTCCTTCATTGCAGAAGATGTTCCAGCCCAGTGAAGTATTTCTGGGTTCTCAGCTCTGAGCAGTATTTCACTTTTCCAGGCTGGCTTTCAGAAGTGTTATTCCTGTTTCTGATGCAGAGCCTTATGCTGTGGAAAAGCAAGATGGCCTGAACAGTGTTGCATTGCTTTGTAGTTATGTTATGGAACTTTGGGGGGGGGTTGGTGGTTGGCTTTTTTGGATTTTTTTAATCACTGCACTTCTGGTGCCAAACACTTTGTGGTTTACCCTTTCAGATTGCCTCCCTGTACTGTTGCCTTTGGAAACAGTTGCTGTTTTGCTCATTTGAGAGTCCTGGAGACTTAACTCTGCTAAGTTAGAACTCTTCCTTTTAACTCACTGGTTTAGCTTCTTCATCCTCAAACTTTGCTCATCTAACTTTGCCTCAGAGAAACCTGTGTGAATTTTCTTCATTTGATCATTTTTCTTTTGAGCTCTGTATCCCCTTTTTCAGCTACAAGAGTGTATTAATCTTTACATCTTCTGCAGAGGAGAATGTTCCCTTTTGTTCATTTTCTTGATTTTTTTCCTCTGCTCTGCCCTGGGAAACATTTATGAATGCCTCTTATGAAAGAAGTTATGTAGTATCAAGTACTTCAAGTGATTTCTGAGAAATTTTGGTGCCAAGTGAGTGTCTGTAAGAAACGGAAATTTTCGGGAAAGAATTTTACTGTATGTTGAAAGTCTGTGCTTTCCCTAGTAGTGGTTTAAGCTTGTGGCTAAGAGGAAGTGTGATACAGAGAAAAAACAACACAACCCAAACCAAAGATAATAGGAAAAATAATAGTGGGAGCAGTGACAACATAGATCAGCTGGTCATTTGGGACACTAGCTCAGTAATTTCATTAGATAAAGTTTTCAAAATGAAAATACCCTGTTTACTTCAGGCTTCATACTCAATTGTTTGAATTGCACGTGGGGGATGTTCACCTTTGACCCTCAGGGGCTCCCAAGCTGTGCACATTTAACAAATTTGTCTCTTGGAACACTTTAATCATGTGATACAAGTATCCTTTATCTTCTGTGTCCTTTATGAAATTTTTCAGTCCCTTCCCCCTACCCTGCATTTTTTAAGAAAGCTTGATGTGAATTTCTTTGTGACTCTTCTGGATGCAGCACTGGGTGCTTATTGATTCGGGGCTGGCAATGCCTTATTCTCAATTATTTTGGAGACACCTGTGTGCCAAAAAGAAATGAAGCCAAATGGACTTTGCTCTGTGTTTTCTTTCATTCTGATGCACCTTTAATGTTTTCTACTTTCTCCTGATTCTGTATTGGTTTGGAGCTTGGGATTGAAGGGTTAAAGGTAACTCTTATTGGCAGTGCTTTCCTCCTAACTACCACTCAAGCTTTCTATCTCAAATGAAATTAAATGAGCTGCTTATCTGCCCATACAAGTGCACGTCCTTTTCTCTGCCCTCTCCCCGGGTAATAAATTTGTCCTTGGCTTCTTCTGACAAAGTTATTACTTCAGCTAAATTATAGCCATGGTAATAATGTGTCTTTAACTTCTCCAGTATCAAGTGGGGCAGCTGTATTCTGTGGCAGAAGCCAGTAAAAATGAAACTGGTGGAGGTGAAGGAGTGGAAGTCCTGGTGAACGAACCCTACGAGAGAGATGGGGAGCGTGGGCAGTACACACACAAGATCTACCACTTACAGAGGTATGGGAACCACTTCATTCCCAGACTTGGGCAAGAGGAACCATAGGAAGATGCAATAGGGTTGTACAACTGTAAATCACAGGTTATGTAAAGGCTGAAAGATGCAAAGGTAAGGCAGGAGTATAACAGCACGTGGCAGTGAGCATCACTGGGACACCCACCTGTCCCTGTAAACGTGGCTGTTGTCCCAGGAAAATCTGCCTTTGAGCTTTTTCAAAACAAATCTGATCCTGTATTTTCATATTTGAATTCGGCTAAAGAGCAAAACACCTCCTAGATTTCAACCTGTTTTCAGCCTCTTTTTATTTTTCTTTTGTTTCATCTTGCATTATGTAAAGAAGATTTATATTACATTAACATGTCTGATTTAACATCTCTGGAAAACATCATAATGGGGGTGGGGAGAGCCCTTGCAATTCCAGAGCTGTGCAAATTTCTGGTATTTGCATTCCAGGTGATGTCCTGCCTGTCTCAGTTCTCATTCCATGTAGTCCTTATCAATGTCTTTCTTCCTATTTCCAAATTCTGCAGCAAAGTGCCAACATTTGTGAGAATGCTGGCCCCTGAAGGAGCTCTGAATATACATGAAAAAGCATGGAATGCCTATCCCTACTGCAGAACTGGTGAGTGCCTGAGGAAGGACTCTGGATTCTCCCTTTTTGTTTTCTGGGGGCAGGGGGAAAAGGTAGGGAAGGGGATAAGGAAAGTTGCAACCAGGAGAGAAGCTGTTTCAGCTCTTAAATCTTGGATTTCTCTTCTCTAAGCCCTTTGTGTGGTCAAGAAAAGCAAAATACAGTGCTGAGGAGTTAAAAGAACTGCCCTTGTCTGATGTGCTGCTAATGAGTGACCTTCCTCTAGGAGAGGAAAAGAAATACCTGTTTGTCTTCCTAAAGGAATAGCTGTGTAACACTGATGGAATAAATACATGAGGGCTGATTTTGTGTACTCAAGTGCAGCATAGCCAGGTGGGAAAAAGTGGAAAATGCAAGAGGGGGGTAGGGCAGATCTCAGCTGCCTCTTGCTTAGTGCAGGTGAAGGGAACAAGTGTTAAGTGCTGGGTATTTGCTCACGTGCAGGATCTGAGGTCAGTGAGGGTTGGACAGAGAGTGCTGCAGTTGAAGTGAATCCATCTGTAAAGGCAGGGGTGAGGCTCTGGGAGCTGAGTAAAGTGCTGAAATCATGTCAAACCTATTTTCTACAGGAGTGGTTAGTATTTACTTACTGGGGTTACCAGCCATGGTGTTTAACCACTACAGCTTCTCTGGTCTTCTCTGCTGTAAACTGAAAATTTGACTTTGCCTCCAAACTTATGTAGTGTTTTGGCAGCATTTTATGCTGTTTGGATCTCTGAAGAATACATTTTTCTGCTAGTTGGTAGTGGTACAGTTGCTATGGGAATGAGACACTTAAATATTCCAACTGTTCTTGAAACTCAATATATAAAAAACCCTTTTTTTTGACAATTTACTTAAGTGAATTTTAAATGAAGTGTTTTAAAAGAAGGAGAAAGCTCTGATGTGGGAGAGGATAGTGTTACTTCAGTCTGTGAAATTACAGTCTAGTGGAATGGATATATCATACACAAAATTCAGATAACTTCCATCAACTTTAGAATAAATTTTTAATGTCTCACAGAAGAGGTGGAAACAAAGTTGTTTGTAACCTTTCTAAGTTCTATGTAGATTTCTTGCTGCATGTTACTTAAATTAGGAAATGTCTAGTTTATTTCCATGTTAAGCCCACTGAGCTGATTTAAATGCCTGGCTGTATCCTCCACCTCCTGTTTTCTTTCTCCACCAATTTCTAAAACAAAGGTATGGAGTTACTTCTTTTGTTTCTTAAACTGCTTATCCTTCAGTTATACACTAGTAAAATTCTGCTGAAATGGAAAGCATGGAATACTAAAATCAAGTACAAGACTTTTCAACACAATCAAAGAAATTTCAGGTTTTAATATGCTAGAAATTATAACAAAACAAAAAAAAATACCCTTAAACTGTAATAAACAGCAACATAATATGAGATAAAAAGTGCTTTGTTGTGGGGGTTGGAGCAGAAGGCAGTTTTGATGCGGAGGCTGAAAAATCTGTTTAGAGAATCTGCCAGCCTGACATGAAGCAAGAGGAGCTTGGAAAAGTTGCTGAAACCTTTCCTTTGCTGGGATTGGGCAGGAGGGGAGAGCCCAGGGATGTGAGAGAGAGTCCATGGATGTCAGAGGGAACCCGTGGAGACTTGGATACCCTGCTGTGAATCTTTGGGCAGCAGAAAATGCTGTGCTGGCTTAGAGCAGCCAGGCTTTCAGCCCTCTCACTAGAATCTGAAATTTAAAAACGAGGGACCCAGCAGGAACTAAACCTGAGTGTAGGAGTTGCTGGTGCTTCTGACTGTGCCCTCCTGTCTGAGGTGCTGCTGCTGTGCTCTCCCTGAGGCACTGCTTGCTTGCACATCAGCTGTTCACAGAGCCTTCTAAACAGGAATAGAGCAGTACTTTTACTTAATTGTGCCTCGTGGTATTTTTTTTAATTATATGAGTTCATCCTTCTTGTATTTCCGTATATCTCCTTTGAGAAGCTCAATTTATATGCATATTATGGGCCATTATCAAAGTAGTACTGGGGATTGAGGGAATTTAAATGCCTAGTTTATAACTTTCTGCAGTTCTGCACACTTGTTTGTGCTGTAATATGTTGTTTTTATGTACTTGGAATGGAAGCCTTGCTTAGCTCCTTTGAGAGTATACACTGTAAGTGAGGTTGTTGTTATTGTATGGTTTCACAACTTCTGCAGTAAAAATGAAGTGAGGATTGTCTAATAGTTGTACTGTGGGCTGGTGCCAAGGGGAACAGTGTTCTTCTCTGCAGTCTGACTTTAATATTAATGCTGCTTAAATGTTTTTAGAAAAGCAATTTGATGTGTGTTTCACTCTGAGTGTAACCATGGCCTGTGGCCAAATGTCAAGAAATGGAGAAGTTATAACTGCAGTTGAAACGTGTAGGGGTTGCTGCTGTAATGCCTCAAGAAGCAGGTCTTAATTTATAGCAAGCTGAGCATTGAAGTTTGAGTGGACATTTCTGAAGAGATTAATGTGTTTCTTTACAAATGAGGAGTCTTCCCCCCAGGGAAGAAGTTAAGAAGGTGAAGGAACCTGTTTTGAGGCAGCTGCATAGTCACAGCACACAGTCATGGCAAAGGGGGAAGGCCCTGGTTTATAATTATAATTATTGCTGGTTTATTCAGTTTTTTGTTGGGACTAGCAGGAAAAAAAAAACACTTCCTTCTTGCCGAAATAATGAAATGTTCTGAGATGAGAATAATGAGATGAAGTTCAGCCTTTGGAAAAATTAGCCTCAGCTCTGCCTTCTTGTTCTCTCCCTCCAGCCCAACATGTCAGTCTAAATAATTGGCTTTCTGTAAAATTGCTGTAAAAAGCAATTTTCACATGCTAGGAGTTCAGAACAGTCCGAGCCCAGCAGTGGGTAATTAAGGCAGCTGGATGTGCATGATAGGTGATTTGGGATGGTAACTGTCTCCAGGATGCTGCCTTGGAATCTCAAAATTGTTACAATAGCTTTGAAACCAAATTGCTCCTTAACCAAGCCCTGATGTTAGACTTCAGAACAGACCAGAGAACTTCACCTCCAGCTTCAGACTTCCTTCTGCTTGAGTAGAATTACTCAGGTAGAGCAGATGCTGACTGTTACAGGATCTTTAATTGCTTTTCTGTGTTGAATAATTGAGCCTGGGTGTCCAGGGAGCTCAGTTACCTGGAGCAGCAGAGATGCAGAGGGTCTGGTTACCCCAGGCAGGGCTGCACTGCCCTGAAATCCAGCATGGGTTTCCTTTGGAACTATGGAGAGGCTCCTTATCTGCAAGCTGAGAAAGGATTGGTAAAATGCTGTCAGCTGAACATACTTATTCCATCTTCTCATCCAGCTGGCTGCAGGCCAGCAGCACAAGTGGCAGTGCATAATTAATTGCTGCTCCTCTGGGTTTCTCCAAGTCTGAGAATTTCCAGAGGAGAAGGGGGTGAAGTTAGCTGGGTTTTATCAACTTCCATGTGTTTTCCCTCAGGGGTACCTGGGAAGCTGAAGCTGTCCCTGTGTGGCTGGGGGTGGGAGGAGGGCAGTGGTTGCTGTACAGTCTTTTCTCACTAAAGTACTGTGTCTCTTTCTTTCCATGTGTTGATTTCTTGGAGCAGTTATTACAGTAAGTATTGCTTTTACTGATAATCTGTGGAATAATGTCTGAAATCAAGTGTTGTGGGTAGAAGAGGCTCTTTAACCTGAGCTAAAGGCACTTTGGCTTTTATCATTGTCAGATCCCATAGATTAGCTGCCCTTACCAAGTGTGGTGTACCCATGGACAGAGATCTGTCTGTGCTCAGCAAAGCTCAGCTTTACAAATGGGAGCAAGCCCTTGCCTGGGTAAACTGAGTAAAAGCCAGTTAGCTCCTGCCATGCTGTCCCCTTGATTAATCTCTTCTGAATTTGATGTTTCTTTTCTACATGCTGAGTGTTTCCCTGGCTTGTGCTTTTGTTTCTGCTCCCCTGAGGGAGGATAGGGTTACCTTTGGGAGTCCTTTGCTACTCACAGTAATAGTGAGAAATGGAAAGTTTTTTGCTTACTTGGCAGAACCGTGCTTCTTGTCCCTTCCCTTTCAGTGTCAAGAGCTCTCAGCTCATCAGTTTAATATTGTTATTAATTTGAAGAGTTGCATCAAAATATGTACTCAGTGCTAGATCAATAATCTCTGTGGAAAGACAGTTTCTGCCTAACTAGCTTATGTTACCCCTTCTAAACTCTATTTAGAGTGGCAGATATTGTCCTTTAAAGAAAAAGCTGTTTATAAACTCCAAATGTTTCACTAAAACAATAGAACTTATGGAGTTTCTTTGTGAACAGCTTGTGGTTAATTAATCTTAAGTAATTAATGATCAATCAATTTTGGTGAAAGCAATAATCTGGATACAAATAATTCTGAAATTCCTTAAGTCAGACCATAGTCAAATGGAGAGTCCATTATTTGAATTATTCAGTTCTTTGAGTTGACTCTCCTAATCTAATCCTAATTATCTGTGTAATATGAAGACAAATCATATATCCTAGAATAACAAGGAGCTTTATTTTGATGACAGAATGAGTATATGAAAGATGACTTCCTGATCAAAATTGAAACCTGGCATAAATCAGATCTTGGAACACAAGAGAATGTAAGTACTTGTGTTGTGTGTTTTACTCATCTCTTTAATGTCACAGTGCTGCTTTCTGTGCTGGGTTAGAGAAGAGCTGTGTGGAGCTGTCTATTCACAGTGTTCTGCATTTCAAATGGTTGTCTCACTACCAAGGCAGACTCTTCTCTTGGCTTCTCACATAAACTGAGTAAAAATGACCTCCAAACACTTGTTCTGTGTGAGCACCTTTGCTTCTTTAGAAACTCTCCTGTTGTGTGTTTACCTCTCTGTAGGTGGGAAGGGAAGCACTGGGTGTCTGCATTTCCATCTGGCTTTATATTTTCTAGACTAGGAGTGTTCTGTCACTGAAGCAGCTCCTTGAGTGTTGTTGCTTTTGTTGCTTCCCTTCAGGTCCATAAACTGGAGCCAGAGGTATGGAAGAGTGTAGAAGCCATTTATATAGACATTGCTGATCGGAGCCAAGTACTCCCCAAGGTATGGTAGGTGGGTAACAGCTCCCTGGGGGGCAGGCCTTGTGCTAAAAGAGAAGATCATGGACAAACTGTGCTTCCAGGGATGGTCACAGGCAGCAGGACAAGAGGGAGAATGGACAGAAGAGGAAAGGAGTTCCTTAAAACTGCTCATGCAAGCCAGAGGAAATGTTCTTTTAAAAACTGTGTCAGCACTGCCTGTAAAATGTGTTGCCTGTGCATGTAAGAGTGTATTTCTACAGCAGTGCAGCTGACTGAAGTGCTTGAATAGCAGGAAGTGGCACTCCCCTTTCCATACATGATCTCTCCAAAACTTCCCCCTTTTTATACTGACCCATGGTTTCACAACTGTGTCTGGAAATGATGGAGCCAACACTTGGTTCTAAGAATCACTCCAGTTACTGTGAGAAAGAAAGGGGTGTTTCTTTACTGGGAAGAAAAAGCAACTGTATAAAAATGGAATGTTGGTTGAGTTTCCTGACTTTCAAAACTGTATTTGATACCATTTTCATGGTAGTACTGTGAGTCTGACTGTACTTTTCTTCTAGAGAGCAGCATGTGAGCATCACACTGATACAGTGCTGTGAAAAATCCTAGATAGCACAACTGCTTTCTGTAACACCAGTGTTGAGCTCCCAAAGAACAGGAAACATATCCTGCAGACCTTCTGATAGCCTTACAAAGGTCATACCAGTTTGTTACCACTTCTTCATATGTCTAGGATACAGCACAGGGGGGAGAAATATTTTCTTGAAGAATGTCTGACCTAATGTTGAGGTCTGAAAGCAGTAGCTCTTGAGAAGGCAGAAGTTAAGTCTTGGCCCAGGAAAATTAATCCTTTGTGTGAGAGAACAGCTGGATAACAGCAGGATAACTTGTGTTTAATCTTTGTGTCTGTCCAATAGGATTACAAGGCAGAAGAAGATCCAGCAAGGTTTAAATCTGTCAAGACTGGCCGTGGACCTCTGGGTCCCAACTGGAAGGTTTGTATTGATGAGTTAGGAACTGTATTGGGACAGATAATGGGGTTTGGAGCCAAAGATACACCTGGAAAACACTGGAATCCCTTCTGCAGAAGGAAATGCAGAACTCAGCACTGAATCTGCTCTGATTTTGAAAGAAATGAAAGAGCTTGGTACAAAGAGAATGAGTTCCAGGAAGTCTCCAGAGCTGTCTGGTGCTCAGCCCAAGGGTTCACCCAAGAGAATTCAGATATGGGATAGCTGAGTAATGAATGACCAGCAGTGTTTAACCTTTCACTGAAATTCTTGGAATCTGAAGACATTACAAATGCTGATATACCAGTCTTTAAAAGGGATCCTGAGTGGGATTTTGGGAACTACTGGTGTGCAGGTCTGATTTCTAGCAGACAAACTTGGTTGATATGATTCACTTGGGAAGAGTGGTTATGGCTCCTGTAATAGGGAACTGGAAACCTTATGGAGTTTTCTTTATAATATGGAAGCTTTATAGTCATGTATAATGTATAATCAATGATCTAGTCAGATGATACAATCTAATTCCAAAATGTTTTAGATAGGGACTTTATCAAGAGACTTTTGAGGAAGCAAAGTAGCCGTGGTATAACAGTGAAGATACTGAAAGACATAATTTTAATGGAAGAAAAAGTGGACACAACAGAGCAGAGGAAGGAATAGTCTGTTCTCAGAATGGAGGGAAAGCCACCTGTGAAGGAAACCAGGGTCTAGTTTCATCGTGCCTTGAAAAAGGGTGAGCAAAGATGGGACAACACTTGTCAATAAAATATAAGAAAGGTGTAAGGATGCAAGAGGATTGTGGGGAATTGGGGGAAGACTTCATAGTTATGACTGAAGGAGCTGCTTTCCTGGAGACACTTGGCTAGAGGCTTAATGTGAATATCTTTGTGTCTTTGCAGAAGGACCTGGGGAAGCAGTCAGATTGTCCATACATGTGTGCTTACAAGCTGGTAACAGTCAAGTTCAAGTGGTGGGGTCTGCAAAATAAAGTGGAGAACTTTATACAGAAGGTGAGTTCTGTGATGGGAGAGATGGGAATGGGGCACGTTTCATCAGCCACCTGCTGTTCAGGCAATGGCTCTGCCTGAAATTCTGCTGTCAGTTCAAGCTGGGTTCAATTTGCTGCTAATGCAAGGGCAGGGCTGGCTGATTGTTCTGTGAATTGGCTATTGAACGTTTTCACTCTAATGTGTGAAGGTAAATTGGCTGTTTTGTGTTGTTTAATAGGTCAGAATTGCAGTCACTTGGTTGCTGGTTTGTAAGTGATGAGATGATGCATTTATACTGGAATTACATTGTATAGGGGCAAAACATTTTTGTGGGGAGATGACTCCAGCTATGTGATCCTGATCAGCTGAAAATCTTTGTGACAAGTCCTGGAGCTCTAGTCACGTTTTCCTCTCCTAGTCTGCTGCTTGAAAAATAAGCATAAGCATAATAAGCATATATAATAATAAAAATAAGTCTGCGTTAAAAAATAAGCAGATGGTGGGAAACTTTATTAACTTAAAACATAAATGGTATCTTGAGAAGAACTTTTTTGTGGTAGTCTATAACCCGTGAGCTGCACCTGGGAATGGTTGTGTATGGTTTTCTAGGCAGTGCTGTGTTCATAAAACTCCTGTGCCTTCAGATCACAGAGACTTCTCAGTGGTTAATATTGATAAACCACCGAGCTGCTTCTGCAAAAGCAATTCTCTGGTGATGCAATCTAAAGACAGCTCCAAGGGGGAATGACCATGGTACTGCAGGATTTCAAATACCTCAACAAAAGCCCTGAATAAACAGTGTCTTCAATCCCTTTCTATCTATGAGTATCTACAGGATTGCATCCAAGTATTCAAGCTGCTTTTGGTGATACGAAACCATAATTGGTAAAACGGAAGTGTCCTTCTTTAATGAGGTCTTTCCAAGAGGCATTGTATATCCCTGTCTAATATCATGATTTTGCCTAGCTTATCTTTTATAAAAAGGAAGTAAATTGCTCCAAACTTGGAGTAGCTTGTGCACATTAGTCACCTCTGCTGAAATGTTTTCAGTTGTGGAAAAAAAAAAGTTCAGGCATTTTTTTTTAGGTCACTAGAAAAGAAAAAAAAAAGCGAGATAGGTGCATGTCAGCCCTTTACACTTTCTAACTTCCAGTTTTTAGCAAGTTAAGGATTTTAAAAATACCTGTTTCTCCTTTTTTTTCTGCACTTCCAGGGTGACTTTTATGCTCTAAGTAAACGCAACTTGGAGCACTTTATTCAGTCAGAACAATACTGTCAAATCAAAGGAAATTCACTAATTCTTTCAGTGCAGTGTGCAGACTGCTGTCTAGGTTTGGGGGGGAAAAAAGTCATTTCTCTGGGGATTGAAAGCTCTAGATTAATATTCTGATAAAAGAATAAAAATTAGCTATCTCCAGTTTCCAATTGTGGCAGCTAGATGGAAAGGTGGGCGAGGGAGCCGATTCTTCAGTGTACACATCTCTGAAAATTGTTACAATGCTGTGGGCTCCATGGTAATTGCCCTGTGACTAAGCTGGTTTGTGTTTTATTCCTCCTTTTGCAGCAAGAAAAGCGGCTCTTCACAAACTTCCACCGGCAGCTCTTTTGCTGGCTGGATAAGTGGGTTGATCTGACTATGGAGGACATCCGTAGGATGGAGGAGGAGACCAAGAGACAGCTGGATGAGGTCAGTGGCAAAGCAGGGCAGGTGTGGGCTGTGTGAGGAGCTGCTGCTCTCCAGCACAGCAGAGAGGAAAGGAGGGCATGGTGTGAATTGTGCTATTTAGGTCATGCTGTGTGTGCTTTGAATGATTGGCCATGAGTCCATGGTGCTGGCATCTCCTCCTAATCATTATGGAATTCTCCTTCTGTTTGTTGTTGAGACAGTAAATGTATTGAACCACAGGTAACTGAGAGGCTGAGTGGCAATGATTCATTTACTGCCTCAATATCTTCTGTTTGCTTTTACTCAAAGCTGAATGGTCGATTTTATCCTCATTAGTTGCCAGAAACCCGTTGAGTAAAAGGTTTCTTAGCTCTAAGTACCATAAGCAGGTAGTGGGGGTATGTAACAAGATTCTTACTCTGAGAAATACAAGTTTGGTAATAAAGAGAACCTTGTTCATGGTTTGTGTCCTGCCCTGCACCCTTCTCTCCCTTCATGCCTCAGGATATTTCATTATAGTTGCATGTACACTCTTGCCCTTTGGAAAATGGTTCCAAATCTGTTGCCAACCCACAGCTTAACCAGAAATGATGCCTGCATGTGCATTTCACAATCACTGATTTGAGGTGCTGAGATATAATCGATGTCTTACACACAGGAGGTGTTCCATACTGATAAATTCTGAGATAACACACGTGAGAATCAGTACTTGAACATTTGTTTCCTCTTTCAGATGAGAGAAAAAGATCCAGTGAAAGGAATGTCGGCTGCAGATGACTAATATGACTCCTTCCTTGTGCACTGTAGGTATCAAGAGGTTTGACAAAGCTCTGTATTGCTCTATTTGGTTTAAAGCCCCCAACATTTGTGTGAGAAATAATCCTGTTCATAGCTGCTGACGGGCAAATCTGTGCTATTGATTGTTTTTATCGTGAACTTGTTTCACTGACAGGTTGATGAGTGAGGTTTACTGCCTCATTTCAGAACTATTCTAAAGAAAAGTCTGAGTGAAAAGTGTAAGAAAAATGTGTTAGAATATTCTGTGGATTTTACTGCTGTTCTTATTTCTGTAGTGCATATGTTACTTTCCCTGACTTGCAGAGAAACTTTTGTCAGCCTCAAAAAAAGTAAGTTAGACATGCAAATGGTTAGAATACAATTGGAAATTGAACATTCCAAGCATATTTGTGAGGAAATTATTTTTTCCATTGCTTGTTAGCAGTATTTACTAATGGGGCAAGCCTTGGAGTAACACCTGGGCATTGCAGGAGAAGCAGCAATGACAGTTTTAAAGCTTTTGACTTGTTTCCTTTCTGTCCTGTTAAATATGTCATCAGTTTGGGGGCTGGTTTTGCCAGATTTGTCTTAGACACTGCAAAAATGTGGTATGGTATTAGAGAAGTAAGAAGTCTAGGAGGAAGAAGGGATTGTTCATTTATGTTGGGAAGAGCATGTTAATTAGGGCAGTAAAATGCCATCCTAGTTATCCTTGGAAGGAACAGGGTGGGGCAGAGCCACATCCTCCTGTACTGACTATTGACCTCTGCTTGCCCTCTGTTATCTGCTGGTTCCTTAGTTTAAGTGGGGAACACAAGGTGAGGAAGTGTCTGAAGGGCTGTCTTTTGATAGAAATATTTTAATTTTTGAATGCAGCTTCAACCACTTGATTTTCTTCTGTCCTATTTCCTCTGGATCAGCGCTGCAGTGTAACGGTGCATTGTCTGCCTGGCGACAGCGTGACTCACATTTGCTCTCTCAAGGTTGTCTGACACTTCCCTTGGCACTCAGCTCTTCCAAAGTCATCCTGAAACATTTCCCTGTTGTCTCTTTGTTTCAGTTTGCAAAGACAGTCGTCAGGAAGGCCCAGGGAATCCACACCCTTGACTGACAGACCATCTCTGGATCAAGCCTTTCTCTGTCACACGGCAGGCGATTTTAAACCTCCCATAGCTAATTCTAGATGCCCCTTAATATTGTGAGCAAATAGACAGTCTGGTACTAAGCACTCCAATGTTAGCACGTGTACCCCGAGGAGTTTCCTCCCGGGGGCCGTGTGACTTAGAGATTGCTGTATTTATGACTCCTCCCTCCTCTTTTTTTCATTGTGTTCAGACCAATTTCCATGTGGCCCTGTTTGATTTCCAAGTGACATTTTTAGCTCAAATAGTCTTGTGATGTGGTGACTTAGAATTTTTTTGTTTTGTTTTTGTTTTTTTTTTTTCCATGTGGGATAAACTGCCACCTTTGTTTCTGCCCAGCTCTTCACCTTCTTTGAATGTCTGTTTGGAGAGGGAAATTGTCCATATTTAAAAGTGTAAAACTCTTCCAGGAAATGTTCTGCTCTCACCCTTGCTCCTGGAGGGAGATATTTAATGGCAGGTAACCTGAGTACAAAATGAGGAGCGGCCAGAGAGTTCTTGGTTTGTGATGAGTTGTGATTTGTGGCTTCTGCAGGACAAACATGAATTAAAGAGTGCCCAGAAGCTGCAGTCAGGCCCTGTCCTGGGACCTTCAGCACTTACCTGTTGAGTTTCCATTTCAGGGGTGTCTCTGGCCCATGTAGCTCTGTTGTCCTCCAGCTGTGTGTGTCAGTCTTACAAAATCTTTCTTGACATATGTTGCAACTTCCTGGTTCTTTATTTCCCATAACTTACAAAGCTGGAATGATTTTGACTAATAATAACAATGTGAATGTCCCTGGACAAATTGGGATGTTGCAAAGGCTGGTGTGCAAGCAAGGTCTTGGCATCTGGTTACATCCAGGTGCCTGGAGTGATGGTTCTGCTCAGCAATAATATTCTTCCCATTGCAAGACTGACTAAAATATCTCCTTTTGTGCTGTAAGAGAAGCAACTTAAAGACCTGCAGTTTTCTAGGATATCTGTTGGTTATTATAAATCATAGAGGATACTGTTAATGTAAAGAGCTCTTGTTATTTAATGAACTTAAATATTTACTGTAACTATCCTAATGTTGATATCAGCTTTAGACAATCAACTCAGCAGAACAGAATCAAGGAAATGCTGCTTTCTTCAATACATATGAGAAAAAAAAAATCCTACTTCTTTGCTTATCCCTAAGGCCCAATGTTTGATTTTTTCCTCCCCTAGTAGTAATAACTTTATTTTCTGCTTCTGTGTTTGGCAGCACTAACATGAAATCTTATATGCCAAACAGTCGTGGGTGTATCACCACTTTTGAGGAGTCTTTTTAGCATTCTGTAATACACTGACTCCTCCAGCCCTTCCCACTCCTGCAAGCAGGAGATCCTGAAATGATCCCATGCCCTGCTGAACAAGGCTGTGCTGGGATCAGAGCTGTTTTCAGTGTGAGGGAAGATGGGAATGCTCTGGAGGGAGAGGATGGTGTTTGGCTTCTGGGGAGGGGGCAGTTTATCCCTTTGTTTTTAGTTTATTTTGCCTTACTCATGTCTAAGTGCAATAAGCTCTGAATTGTACCAGTAACTCTGGCAGGCTCTTCTCAGTGACCTCAGACGGTTCTGTGGGGTTGGGGTGGGGTTTGAGGGGTTTTAGCAATCTCACCAGGCAGAAATAAAACAAGTTTATTGTAAAATAGGTAAAGAAACTAAATTTTAATCTTTGAGGCTATTTGGGACCAGGATGTCTCATGACATGTTGTATAGCTGTTCCAGAAGTATTCTAGGAGTGTAGGCCCCAGTTAGAGTTCTTTCAGTTTGAAGTATTTTTAACAGAGAATTTATGCACTGACTTCTGTTCGTGTTTGTTGGTTACGTTTTGAGGGATTCTTACACTTGAGGGTGACCTGAGAATACACACAGCACACTTGTTCTTTCTGTTTGTGTTATCCAAGAGGCTTTCCATCTGATGACACTAATCGCCGTGGAAGCAGATTGTAACATTCCACCATTGCAATCCTTTTTTGATCCTCTGATTTCAGAGTAAGAGCTTTTACACAAAGCTTTCCTGATTAGTGGAAAAACTTGGAGGGCGGGGGGGGGAAACTGCAGGAACTTCAGCCTGAATCCTCCCCCTCTGCTCCCTGCCCTTTGTTTTCTGTCCTTCCAATCTGATCCTAAGTGAAAGCATCCCTCAGCCTTTGGATAGACAAATGCTGTAAAGACCCTTCAGTCTCTCGACGCTTGGTTCCTGCTAGTGAGCATAGCAAAGATCCCGCAGCGTTCCCGTGCCGTATCTTCCATCAGCTTTGGCGAGACCCCCTGGACCTGCCGGCTCCCGGCGGGATGGGCTCCGTGCAGAGGGGCGGGATGCGCTGGGATCGCCACTCCCACCCACCCCAAAGCCGGGTGGCTTTGGGGCTCTGGGGGCAGCCCCCTCGTATCCCGCAGCCCTTTGGGTTCCTCCCGCTGGAACCCGCCACGTCCCGGCGGATTCTCCGTGCTCTTCTTTCCTTTGGCGACACACACTTTGTAGAATGGGTTAGATTATCTCGTCGTTTCTTTAAATGTGAGTTTGTGCCTTTTTTGTCTCCTAAATCTTCCAATACAGGCATATTGGAAACGAAATCTAATAAAATACTAGACAGAGCCTCTCGCCTCCGCCTCCTTTGTTTTGGGGTTTTATTTTGGGGAGGGGGTTTCTCTGTGCCACGCTGGGGCAGCTGTGGGTCCTCCCGGCCGCGAGGGGGCGCTATGGAGCGGGCCGTGCCCGCCCCCGTGACGCGCGTCGATGGGCGCGGAGCGCTGAGGGCGGCGCGGAGGCCGCGGCCGGGCCGGGCCGAGCCAGGGGAGCGCGGGGAGCTCCGCCGGGCCCTTCCCCGCCCCTCGGGCAGCGCTTCCCTGCGGGAACCCCGGGCATGGAGACCGCGGGCCTTCCTACCAAGGACTTGAGGTGAGTGGTGGCCGCGGAGGGGCGCGGGTCTGAGGGCGGCTCCGAAAAGTGGCCCCGAGCGGTTACGTAAATCGGCGAGAATTAGCGAAACTTGTGTGTGTGTGCTTATTAGCGGGGGGTTACACTAATTGACGGCGTTGCGTAGTCATAGGAAATAGAGGAGAAAAGCTGATTTTGTGGTACTGGGGGGGGGGGGTTCAGGGAGGCTTATGGAGCATTTCTGTGTGCTTGGGACTTCCCGGAGCTCTGTTAATGTGTAGTGACGGCACGAGCATCTGCACTTTTTAGTGGACCGGGTGTGTCGAACCTGTCACTATCTGGGAGGAAGAAGAAGCTTGAGTAAATATTGACCTGCTTTAACGGTGCTTTTGCAATGTATCTTCACTCTGTGTTAGTGTCCTGTCTGGGCTCGATTCTCTACAGAAACCTGCTTAGATGGGATTTAGGTAACAGCCCGTGACAGGAAAATTTAAAAAAAACCAAACCAACAAGCTGTCAAGAGCTCAAATATCTCAAAAATCCTCTGAAGGCTTTATTATGAGCACTGTGACCCTGAGAAATTCTCCGCTATTGAGTCATTTGAGGATTAGCAGCGGTGATGCTAAACAGTGACTTCAGTAGGTTGCTTGTATTTAGGACAGTGTTTGTTTCTGCCACTGAAGTCTGTGTTTTTGTCAGTACTGTGGTCACTGGGCACCTTGAGGAATTGAATTTCTGTCAGTAATGACTGATGGTTTCAGCAGTATTTCAGTTTTGTTTAATCAGGTAATTGTACTACAAAATTAGTAACTGAAGAGTGTTCCCAAGTGATACATATCCCGTGGCAGAATTAGATCTGCAGCCTACCTACGTTTTTTTTTTTTTTCCCCTAGAAATTTGTTTTGGAGTACCTTTTGGGTGAGCTCATCATAGTCTTACTTACACTATTAGTGAGGGAAATTATGGATCATTTTAATTTGTTGTTAAGGTAATTTTCCAGCTTTTCTGCATACATTATGTGTCACCTTGAGCAGACAGTTGATTGTAGGATAAAAACACAGCCTTAATAATGCGTGTATTGGTGGGATTCACTAATTATCAGTGTTTATAAGGGTATTATAGAACCCTGAGATGGGTAGAAATTTAACAATTTATTATTTTAAGCCTGTCTGTCATGTAACAAGACTGAAGTAAAGTGAATCTCTTTTTAGAAGCTCTGGTACTGAAGTTACCATTTTGTAAAGTAACAACAGATAAGTGCTGTGATGTGAATGTTGAGAGGAACAGTGGCTTTGCTTGCTTCTGGTCAGAACTTTGAATGTTTGGGAGCTGGAGATTACATTTCTCCTTGCTACAGACAGGCACATGATCGATTCAAATCAACAATAAATTCTTTTAAACCTTGATCTCGTCGAATTAACCACATTAAATCTATTATGAAAAAGCCAATTCACTGTGTGTGGCAGGATGTGATTGCAGCTTTTGTAACAACCCAGCCAGTGCGCTGGGAACGCCACAATTTTTTTTCCCAGCATTGCTGCACCTGCATTTATCCTTTTGTGTTGGGAGCAATGCTGAATTCCACAGGGTCTGCAAGACCCTTATCGATCTCTTGATTTTAATGGGCCAGTCCTTCAGGGCGTAGCTTTAATTTGGAGCAGATGGCATCGCTGAGCGGCGAGGATGCATTTCAGCATTGCGAGGGGCTCTCTCTGAACGATTTGGAGAGCCTGGGCAGCCTGCGCAGCCGCTCCGCCAGCATCGGCAGCACCGGCTCCAGCGGCCGCGTGCAGCTCCGGCACAGGGTGGCACAGCTCATGGCCTGCGTGGAGGACATCAGCTCCGACGATGAGATCCACGAGGAAGTGTCTCGCACTTTGGATGAAGCTTTCCTCATCTGGGGCAAAAAGCTGAAGGATAAGTGGCAAGAATTCAGGTTTTGCTCCCAACACTTGGTTGTTTTCGGGGCTGGTACATAGATTTCTGATTGATGGAAAGTGATAGGAATTCTATGGGGAAATTAGAACGTTCTTAGAGTTGGTTGCCTGTCCACATTTCAATTTTAGCATTGATTTTGTGTGCTTTCTGTTTGTTTTCAGACTACACTTAGTTACCTGGAATGTGGGCACAGCTTCTCCCCCTCCTGATGTCACGAGTTTACTTCAGCTCAACTCGCTGGGCCCGACCACGGATATGTACATTATAGGGTGAGTGATATGAAAGAACTTGCTCTGTGAGTTCATTGCAAAACTGCTGGGTCTCAGCATGGTCTGCTCTGGGAGGACTGTGTGATGTGAATCACTGCCTGGGAGATAATTTAACACTATTGCTACTAGAGGGTGAAGACTAAGTCTAACTAACAGAGGACTAACTTAGAACAGAGGTGATTTATAGGAGTTAGCTGCTTCTATGTGGTGAAGAGAGTAAAGAATATCTTTTTTCTAAGCACACAAAAAGTTTGGGCTGCTGTTTTCTTTGTTAGAGTGTTCATTTTGTTATTGGAAATTCAGAGCATTTTAAGGGAATTAGTGCAAGTTTGTTAGGCACAGTCTGCCACTGTGTTTTCCAAGCTATGTTGAAATTCTGAAGTCCTGACAGTCAGGTTATTTGTTATAACACGTCTTGAGTTTGACACTGTCTTAAACTCTATCTCCAGATGTATATAACTCCTTTAATTTTGTTTTCCTCAGTGTCAAATATGTTAGATCTGTGTGTGAGTTAAACTGCTTGAATGAGAAACTACATGAGAAATACAGCAATAAATTTCTGGGGTCTATGTTCTGCAAAGTTCCTATGAATTCTGTCCAAGCCAACTGGTGCAATGTGAGTAATTGTGATGTATTCAGCTTACAGGAGGTGAATTCAAGAATCCCAAATTTTCTGTCTGACTTGGCATTTGATGATCCATGGAGCATTTTTTTCATGACTGTCTTGTCTCCCTTGGGATATATAAAGGTAATTGCTTACCTCTCTCTTAAGTGTCACAGCACTGAAGGAAAATAGATTAAATTTTTTTCCCTCAGATTATGCATAAAAGATAAATTGATGGTGTTTTTGCAGGTTTTTCACTTCCATAGGTGCATGTATTTTAGAAGTGATTTTTCATCACACCTGTATGTTCCTGTTTTTATGTGATGTGAACTCATACTGAACAGCATAATTCCTGTGGCCACAATATCTTTCTCTCTCCCTTGTTTGTAGAGAAGTTTTTTGCTCTGTGCAATAGTGGGGAACAGTATTATGATGCTTCTAATGTAGTCTTGGACTATAAATATCCCAAGCAATGGCAGTGATTTTCATTAAGATTGGTAGGGCTCCTTTATTTTGTTTTTTTTTTCCGGTTTGTTTGCAGGTGAAAATAAATTGCTTACGTGTAAAAACAGAATTTTAGTGGGTGTATATATTTAAATGAGGACTCATTTTTGGTTGAAGACCTGTAACGTTATATGGGAATTTAAATTATAAGATTTTGGGGTAATATCAGGGACATAAGATCAGCTAAACTACTGGCTATTTTAATAATGCCAACAATAAATGCAGAAAAATATCCTGAATTTCTCTAGTAAAGGAAATGAAAAGCCTTTTGTAGTGATTTTCTAAACCAAGCACTATTTTAGGCTGCTTTTGCTGAGGTGATTGCATTATCTGCATGCTAATCACACTCAGTAGTTGTGCTGTTCTTTTAATTGTAATTAAACAAAACAAAGGACCCATTGGGAATTACAAAAAGGAAAAATCCCACATTGTTCATTCGCTCTGACCTAAGTCATTGCTGATGAAAATTCAAAATCTGGCCGTGGGCTGACATTTAGGCCTTGTATACACAGAGTTAAAAGAATTCCTGCTGGTATGCCTGGCTGATTTTGAATTCTAATTTATAACTGAGCCAGTTTGGAGCACACTAATGAATGGATGCTGCCACCTAACGGCTTTCAGCAGGACTTGATTAGCTCTAATAATAAGAGGGAGCTGTCAAGCTGGGTCAAAATCAAACCAGGCAGCAAGGAAAGGTTATCCCAGGACTTAGGCAGGAATTTGGCTGAGCAGGAGAGGAGCAGTTACCCCTTGGCTGACCTGTGATGAGGTTGGGTGTGGAGGGAGAGGTGTCATCCTCGGGACATTCTGTCCCCTCAGTGACAGGGTCTGTTTTCAGAGTGTCCAATTGGTCACAGTCAATTCTTCCACCATCCACAGGATCGTGTTCCTGCTGTGCAAGGGCTTTGCTTGATTTGGCTCTAAGGACTGGTGGGGCTGGTGCTGGTTCCAGCAGGGGAGGGGTCAGTAAGTGCCTTGTGGTGTTCAGGACCTGTGGATGAACTTGAGAAATGTCTGGGGACTGGCCACAGCAGAGTGAAATAACAGCAAAAAAATAACAAAGGGACTGGAAGATCTTGGTACCTCATGAATGTAATTATGGAAAGGAGAATGCTGACTACTAAAATTTTATGCATCATTAGTAATTGCAGTCCATTGTCTCAGTAGTCTGTGGGGTATTTTGGTGGGTTCAAGGACAATGAAGACATTAAAATATATTCTGAAGTCATTTAATTGTATAGATATGAAGGTCAAGAAAGGAGGAATTCTGTTTTAAATTTTGGGCTGAATTCTTGTGCTTCTCCAGCAGTTGTATAGTCAATTTTATTCTGATGCAGTCTGTTTGTACATTAATCCAGCATAAAACTGAACTGCAGTTAATGTATTTCAATGTCTCTATTTTAAATGGAATAATTATCATTAAAACAAACATAATGAATTTTGTGTTTCATGCCAGGAACATTTCATGCCAGAACACCTTTATTATACTATTTCCACGCACACAAACAAAAAAAACCCCAAACCACAAAACCCCATGTATGGGCTCTCAGTGTTTGATAAATCAGTTTTTACAGGCACTGTAGGCAGGAGTTTCTGCTGTTTGCAGCTCATTGTTTTTGCAAATGCCTGGAATTGACTGCTGTGCTTTTGAGGCATTTAATGGCATTTAGAATATTTAATGATCTGCTCAAGGGTGCTTCAGTATGAAAAACTTGCTGCTGGTGGAGGACTTGTAGTTGTGAGTTACAAAGCTTTTAGGTGAAAAGTGAAGGATTTGGTCCTTCATGAACAGGATTCTTAAAAGACAAACAAGAGGCTAGTGAGGCAGAAGAAGAGTCTTTAATGAGGTTTGGGCAGCTGCATGTTTTGAGGTCGACTTCAGATTCATATATAATGTTAGATCTGTGTTAATTAGCTGAGGAATTGATCAGATGTATTTGTAAGGAATATGTTTTTCACAGCACTGAAATGAGGCTGCATTCACTGTGTCACAGTATTGAGGCCAGGCTTGGCGAGGGAATGGCATGACTTGTGCTGTGGCCTTCTTCACCTAAAAGCTCCTGTGAAGCAAACCCAAGGAGCTCCTGGAAGTGACCATTCCTTCTTTTGTGTCTCCTGCAGCTCTCCTCAGTTCGCATGCAGGGGTTGCTGCTTCTGATCTTTGTGAAGCACGTGCACCTTCCCTTCATCCGGAACATCCACACCCACTACACCCGCACAGGCCTCTATGGCTACTGGGTAAGGACTGCTCAGTGTGCTCACCTGCTTATGCTGCTGTGTGCCCCTCCACGGCTCCCTGCTGGGACAGAGGAGATGGGCTTTCATTAAAAATTAATAACCTGACAAGCAGAAAAACTCATTTATTTGAACCTCTTGTGCAGCACAGACCGTAATTTCAGATTTCAGTCGATTTGCTGATACACAGCAAATTGTGTAGGAAGAAATGGTGCTGATTTAAATCTTAATTGTAAGATTTCAAAAGTCCTAGGTGCTGTTAGTTATATTTGCAGACATTGAGGGCAGTTTCAGGGAGTGTTGTTCACCTTCCATGCCAGGGGAACAAAGGAGGAGTCAGCGTCCGCATGTCCCTCTTCGGGCACACGCTCTGTTTCATGAACTGCCACTTGCCAGCTCACATGGAGAACACAGAGCAGCGACTGGATGACTTCGAGAAAATTCTGGAAATGCAGTTTGAAGGAGAGGATATTCCAAGTCCCTTGGATCATGAGTGAGTTGTTCACACAGTTCTGTGTTGTTTTTATCTTTTATGGGGTAAACTCTTCCACTGAAGAGTTTTGGATTTGCAATTTTCATCCATCATTTTTATTTTAAATGTCCCTTCAGCCTTGACCCTGAGCCCTGGGAGGAGAAGATAACCTGAAAGACAGATGTCTGTTTTACAAGGCTGTTTTCTTCCAGTCTCTAATTACATTAATTTGTTAGCATATAGACTGTACATGTCATAAAGGAAAGCTTTAGAAGCTAAAGCCTGTTTATACCAAAAATCCTTTAGGTTGCTGTTAAATGTTCAGAGATGTAAGACTCAGGAGAAGTTAATATTGAGGCAATAATAAGCAAGCAGCAAGAATGCAAGAGACTTAATTTACAGTTTCAATTACTTCACACTTTTTTTGTTTAGCAGTAGGTTGTCCCTGTTGTCCCTAAGCTTATCTGTAACTGCTTAATGCTTGTGTTTAAGCTGTTTGCATTAAGTAATAAAAGTGATTAGAGCACCTAATTAGTATAATGGCTAATATTCTGTCAAATTCTTCCCTTGAGTTAATAGATTCATATAAATCTTCCTTGTTTGATGCAGTTTGGTTTGGTTTTAAGGGTTCTCTTCTGGTTTGGAGATCTAAACTTCCGGATAGCAGATTATGGGATACACTTTGTCAGAGAATCAATCAATAACAAGCGTTTCAGTCTGCTCTGGGAAAAGGATCAGGTAGGTGGGCTCAGTGTCTTTGGGGGTTTGATTTTGGTTTTAAAGCACACAAACACATTGTGGTAGTTATATTACACCTTGAGCTTCTCATTTCTGTAAAGAGCACAGAGCAAGCAGTCATGAGGTGGTCCCAAGCCCCAGTTAATTGCAGACTTTTTTTTCTGCTTTTGTGCAGTTTCTTACTCATTTGAAATGCTCATGTTTGACTGGAGATTTCTTTGAACTTCATGTCTTGTCAGTTGTTTCCTCACCTCCTCTTCTCCCAAGAATTCTTTTAAGAGAACCTTATTCTGGATTTTGTTTTGAGAAGAATTGCCTCTAAACTTTTAGATGGATCATGTCAAGAGTTCTGGCTGTAACAAAGAGACCCTTCTGAATTTACCTTTCCAATGTTGTACTGACTGCAATGTTGAATTCTTGGAAGATGCTTTCCCAATCATCCCTTAAGCTCTGACTTTTTTAACACAATCCTTTAAAGTTACTTTTTATTTCTGCAGCTAAATATGGCAAAAAAGAAGGAAGCATTTCTGAAAGAATTCAAAGAGGGTCCTCTGCAGTTTAAGCCCACCTACAAGTTTGACCTTTACTCGGAGGTCTATGACACAAGGTAAAAGATAAAATGAATTTAGATGTGGAATATGAGAGTGAATGTGGTGCTTGGTTAAATATCACTTTAATAACCAGTAAACCTGAATTTCCTGAGTGTACTGGGGCTGTTGAGCTGTTCTGCTAGGCTTGGATTGATCAAAACTGAATAAATGAATATTTTTGGCTGAAGAAGCTGGGTTCTGCTGATTGTATGAGGGAAGTAATGAAACAGCCCAATGCCTTTTTGCAAAGACCAGATTAACAAAGTAAATGAGCACTTGTTTAAGCTGCTTTTTTTATTCTTTCCTACTAAAAGTGCTCATTGGTTTTCGAAAAAGAGCAAAAGAATAATTGTCTGTCATTTTTGCTTCCCTTCTCTGTTTAAGCATTTTATGTGATATGTTCTATTTGAAAATTAATATATATTTGTCTTTGTTGATTATTTTAAGTTGGTGTATCTAAATTTTCCATAGTTTTTCTGTGGTATTAATGTCTGTTAAGTACTAAGTCTTGTATTTCCACAGAAGGATAACTTCCTGTCCAGACAGGGTTTTGTACTGATCTTTGTCTTTACTTTCAGAGAACAGAAGTCCCTGTTTTGGTTTAAGTAAGAAGAGAACTTTCTGAATTTTGTAGTTTTTTAATATTTCAGAATCAAAACAAGGCTCCATCTGAGCTTTTGCTTTGGTTTTTGTGAAATATTTGAAAATCAGATGACAGCTGATTTTCTTTAGGGATTTTCTTAACCTGTCTGAAAGCTCCAGTGTTATCTACTCTGCTGTTGCACTTAACATTGGAAGTTTATTTATGTGGACCCAAAGACATTTTCCTTCCTAACTGAATATGAAGAGATGTAATGGGACCAGCAGTAAATCCATCTAACAAAAAAGACTTAAATAATGCAAACCTGGACATTTTACAAACAATTCATAGTTTGGTTGTCTGTATTGGCTGATTTAGAGAACAAAAAGTGTGGCTGCACATTCTGTGTGCATCCTGCTGCTGTTCAAGCTACCAGCCACACTTTGCTCAGATGGGGTGACCAGCAGACCTCAAGGCAAGCACCCTGCAAAAGTGGCTTTTACTGAAACCCACAGGATTTGATTTTTGACACTCAGTGTGCATTCTGAGGGTTAGTTTCCCATCTAATACTCCATTTTCTCTAAAGCAGTGAGTGTTTTACCTTAAGCTGCTCCTTTGGTATTTTCCTGCACAGCAGAGCAGACATTTGGCAACTCCTAAAGATTTCTGTCTGTTTATAGAATTACTGCACTGAGTGGGATAAGGGCCCTTAGTAATTTCCAATCTTTCCACCTTGTTAAAGGTGGGATGGGGTAAAACAAAATGTTGAGTATTGAACTAAATGGCCTTGGTTTTGATATTTAAGATTATTAAACTGACAGTTTTCCTTATACATCCTGCTTTTAACTTTTATAATCCAATCCAGTCCATTCTAATTCCTCTTCCATAGGGTATGATCTTTTCTCCATTTCAGTTTGAAGTGATCCACTCATCCAGAGAGTTGCTGTTAAGCCTTCCTCCCACTACAGAGAGAACCACAGAGGGCTCATGTCTTCTGGTGTAACTGATATGGTATAAAAGGAAACTCTGCTTTCTGATAACAGTTTGATGAGTAGCACAGTTGCAGGCACAGCTTCCTTCATTATGGAATTTTGAAAGCCTGTTAGGAGACAGCAGGAGCTTGCAAACCTGAAATGCAGGCTTGTACCATTTAGAGGAACTTCTAAGTAAAGCATTGCTGTGGCCATTACCCTAAGCTACCCAAGCTTGTCCTGTTTTTGTTGTTAAAAGAAACTTGCTCTCAAATATTTTGAATAATTTCAAATGTCGTTCAGACTCTTCCTACACATTCCTTATGTTTACGGCCTCATTTCTCAGAATATCTCCGTGTTTGGAGCCTGGGGCAGTTGCTGTATTATCTCAGTGTTCATGCATGTTTTTACAGGGTTTTAGGAGAAAGTATCATTTCCTGTCTGAAGCCAACTAACCCACTGAAACATCCTTCTCCCCTTCATTTTACTACTCTTTCAGAAAGCCATGAAACTGATCTGTGCTGAGTGGAGTTCAAATTAAGGAAACGTTGGTTGTAAAACACATTAAACAGAGCTGTAAAATGAAGCTTGGATATGATTGCCTCCTTTTATTAATATCTATCTCAGTCTTGGAACTCTGAGTAGATTTTGCACAGCCTTCTTAGCTTTTGGCAGCTTGTTTCTCTACTCATTTCACTTTTTACCTTATATTTTTGCAGTGAGAAGAAAAGAAAGCCAGCATGGACTGATAGAATTCTATGGAAAGTGAAAAATCTCAGTGAGGTTGCATCAAAAGAAGGCGAATTCCCTGAAGAAGAGAACCTGATTTCTGTTACTCTGAATAACTATGTCAGTCACATGAGCTATGGCATCAGTGATCACAAACCTGTCACAGGAACTTTCAAGCTTGAGGTGGTGCCCTAGTTATGTTGCTAAGAAAATGTTCAGTTATACTCAGTGTTGCCTTACAGCAGCTGATTTCCTAAAGCATAATCTCTGTTTCATTCTGGTCATAGTGAAGGCAGCAAATTGCTTTCAGGTTATTTGCAGTCAGTTAAAGAGTCCCACAGTTGTGGCAGAAAATAACTTGAAAAGAACAACTGTAAGAATAACAGGCTTGACTGAGTTTAAACTCTGGTTTTTTGTGTAGATGAAGCCTCTTGTCTCAGATCCCTTGGTCGTGCTGAATCCTGAGGGGGAGTGGAGTGCAGAGCACGATGTTCTCATCTGCTACTCTGCAGTGCCCGAGTTCACCAGCAGTGCTTGGGACTGGATTGGGCTCTTCCAGGTAATGTCACCTCATCATGGCTCTTCAGCAGAGATGGGGAATGTGACTGCACGAGGTCCTTGAGAGTTTCAGAGCAATGATTCTTGCTTGTGCAGAACTCTGGGAAGTACTTTTGTCCTTGATTAGTTTCTGTGTGCTGACAGTTTAGCTCTACAGCATGTTCTTCCACACCCTTTAAATTCTCTGCTAAAATAATCTGGTTGTTTATTGAAGTAAAATGTTGCAGAAGCTGTGGAAAGGAGTTTATGCAACAGAAAGAAAGAACAAAATAATCAATAGAAAGGGTGAGAGAACAGAGCAGTCCTGGCCTCTCAGGAACAAAAGATGTGTTCATGCTCCCAAAATGTTTTGATCCTAAGAGAGATTTAATTACTTCAGTGAAACAGTAAACATCTCTCACAGCTTTGTTTTCCAGGTAGTATGGTTTTTGTTTCATTCAGGAAGATGATGGTTTGTATCTTTCTGTGCAGGTGACTTTCAGGCATGTGAAGGATTATGTTACTTATGCTTGGGTGGAAGATGATGAAATTGCTTCCAACAGAGACAGCAAACAAGTAAGTCAGTTGTATTTCTTTCTAATGTAGTTCCCTATAGAGTAGCACTGGAGGTCTCTTCCATATCCCCTTCCCCTCAGGGGCTCTGTATCCTCTTCCCAGTTGAAACTAAGTGGGACTAATATTATTGTTTAAAATCCCTCTTCCTAATTTTCCTATTGAATGTTTTGGTCCCTCTTTAAAAACTGCTGTCTGCTACAAAGCTTTCTAGTAGTGATTACCAAAAGTGATTTAAACCAAACAAATAAAACTTACTTTGATGCAAATGATAAATATCTAGAGATACTTATCTGAACAAATAGAAATTGGGAACGATGACTCCTTGGCACAGGAGCAAACCAAGCTTGTGAATTGCTCTGCTGCTGCCACCAGGAGGCAGCTCCACTCCCTCTGCTGCTCTGTGGCTTTGTCCCTTCCCTTCCAGCCACTCTGGGTCTCTCCTCCCTTGTCACTGAACCAAGCCAGCTTGCTGACATGGTAAAGGATATTCCTTCTCCTCCCTGATTTAATTTTCAGATGGTTTCCTGAGTTATTTCTGTCCCCATCCGTTTTAGCTTACGTTTTAAAAGGTGCTTATAAATAGCAAATACTGATTTTGATGGTATCCTAAATGGGTTTTTTGTAAGTTTCTTTTTCTGTGGAAATTGCTCATTGCCTGTTCTTATTCTTGCCAGGTTTACATGAGTGCTTCAGAAATACCTAGGACAGGAGGAGAATTTTTACTTTGTTATTTTAGCAATAACTTGCAGTCAATAGTTGGCATCAGTGAACCTTTTCAGGTAATACATTAGGAAGCATTGATTAATGTTGATGAGTTTTTTTTATAACTTCTTTTGTTTTAAGATGCATCTGAACACAGCTGTGTTAATCCTTGGGAAGGTGGCAGCAGAAGGAATTTTAAAAAGCATTTATCCTGGCTAAAAAGAATTTGCTGATGTGCTGAAAGACTCTGAGTAACTTAGAGCATCACAGAGCAGTGAAACAAGACAGGTTTCTCTCCCTCACTGTTCACTTTTGGACCTTCAGGCTCCCTGTTAGGTCTTCAGTTTCTGTAAAGATGACAAATCAAGTGCTGCCAAATTTCTGGCAGATTGTAAGTGAGCTCTTTGTGCTCCATTCTGTGATTTGCACCCAAGTGGTTCCTGTAAATTGTCACTTGAATTTGGGAAGGATGGGACAGCTGGACTCAGGTTATTTGATTAACAGGCTTTGTTTAATTTCTGCAAGGATGACTTAATCTGCCCAAACAAGATGAACTGACCAAGCATTGCTGCTTCTACACAGGCAGTGTTTTTTTCCAGAATAATTTTGTTTGTGCATAATTTTCCTTGCTGTCATGGCTGTGCTCATGTGCTGGGAAATCACTGAAATAGGAATTCTGTACTGTTGGTGATGAGGATGAAGGGGTTGTAGAACACTGTGAAACCTCAGTGCCTTAGGAGATAAAATAATGAAAGTTCCTGGGCTGGCTGGTATCTCATTCCTGTTTTATACTATTATATCTTTTTTTAGATATTCTATTCCTGTTTTTCTCTGTATGGGTGAGGAACATGGCAGAGTGGAGTATTTGTGTTTTCTCTGAGCTCAGTATCTAACACAGATTCTGCAGGATTGTTGCCTTTCTTCTTGCATGACATTTAATGTTTTGATACCACTGTAGTGAATTTTTACTAGATTTTTTAATCTTCTCAGTTTTTAGCAAGCATGACAGACTTCTTTATATAATAGTATGAATAATACAGAGCAACACAGTGCTTTTGAATTGTTAATTTGGTTTTTATCCTGTTTTTCTCCTAGATTCAGCCTAGCCAAGAACTAATAGAAAAGGATTTGCCAGAGGAAAAGAGCAGTTGGCTGCAGAAACCTGACAATCCAGAACCAGGTTGTGATTCTGAAAAAAGAAAGGACACATAATGGTCCTGGTTCAGCAGTCAGATGATTCTTTATGTCTTAGTGATTGTAAGCTTTTGCTCTTAGAAGATGGAGTAAGACAGGTAGGATTGTTCAGAAACTTTGGAAGCTTGTAGAGGATAATTTATTGTGGAAATGGATATTTTTATTCTGGGGAGAGTAACTCTCTTGCACTGGATGAGAACTGTAAAATAGCACTTAAGGAATGCTGTGTGTTTTAAGGTGATAGACATTTCTAATGCAATGATTTAACCTAAGGAAGTTGCAATGTTTAATAGATTTTTAGGCTTGTTCCTTTTTTTGTAGAGGATATTTTATTTAAGATGCAATATTTACTATGCTGTAACCACTTAATAATTGATTTCCAAATTTTGAGTTTAAATGAAGTTATTTAAAAATTATTTATTAGATACAGCTAGTTAGCTTGTTTTGAAATTTTATTTGACTTTCAAATGTAAGCTAATTACCTTTTGGGAAACATCAGTGACAACAGGTCACATGAAAAACAAAATCTTTGGAGTGTGTAAAGTCTCCTCTGGTAGATCCTTCTCTTCATGCCTTACTAAGACTCTTTGTAGGATTTTCCATTTCTGATTCTTCCAAATTGAAATACATTTATGAAAATGCACTATTCCTGATTTTTTTTTAATTCTTCTTTTATAAAACAATTAAGCAATTTGCTTATTGCCTTTCTCCCCCTCATTAAAAAATGTAAAATAAATCCATTTTTATACCAGTCCCTGGCTTGGAGTGAGCCAGGATCCCACAGCTTCTGAGGGAAATTGCAGAGAAATATTGCTTTAGCATAGATGAGCAGCCCATGGTTGATGACTTGGCATAATCTTTGCAAAGGGTAAGTCTCTTCAATTTATAGCAATCAGTCTGCAAACTTCCTGTTTTTCTAGAGGTGCTCAGACCTTTCTATATCCTGTGCATTTGAGGGTGGAGATGGAATAAGAAATTTCCTGTACCTTTAGGAACCTGAAAGGTAGTTAGCTTTTGAAAGGGTCTTGTTTCTTGGTGAGGAAATAGAGATCTTTGGAAAGGATGGGAAAGGGCACCAACATTCCACAGAATCTCAGGCTGCAGTGCTGGCACAGAGCACTTTGAGTCTCCCATGCTCTGTATCCACAGCTCCCTCCCAGGTGTGGTGAGCAGAGTTAGTCACTCCTCACTGACACAGGGATAGAAAAGAGCAGATTTGGATCAAGAGCAAGGGCTGTTGGGATGTTCATGCTGGAATTCTGCTTCAGAACTGAGTGGATTCCTTTCTGCTCTTTTTCTCAAAGCCTTATTTTTTTCAGGGTTGTTTTGAGATAGAAAGTTAACAGCTTGATAGGATATTTGTTTTGCTTTTATCATTCACTGTATAAAATCTTTTGAGGTCCAGGTATCTTTGTGTCCTGTTGAAGCTCTGACATAGGTTTCTGGTTAGGTAGTTGCAGTGGGCTTTAGGAACACTTGGCCTCTGTAGGTTTTAGTTGCATCTCAGCTTGATGCTTGGTGTTGGAAACTGTTCCCAGTAGAGAGGGCAGGTTCAGAGGATACTGTGTTCATTGCATGGATTAACACTGCCTTGAGGTTTACAGTTTGTACATTCCTGTTAGGCTTTGGAACCATATTAGAAACAATTTTCCCATTTATACTGGTCCCCCAAGGATTTGTTTTGCACTGAATCTTTCAGATATGTGACTTCTCATGGCACTTAGGGCATCAGACAAATCCCTGCTTTGAATTGCAGTACCTTCTGCAGTTCCTGTCTTGTGCTGTCTCTGGTTTCACTTGTGTAACTCTGACCATTCTCCATGCAAGGAGATTCTGTGGAGAGCCCAAAGAGCAGTGGGCTTTGAATTCCAGACCACAGCTGGCGATTTACTGTGGACCAAGATCCAGTTTCTTCTTAGCAGGGTGCCATGCAGCCTCTTTGCAGGGGCGAGACACTCGAGATCCTTTGTGTTTGTGGGAGCTGAGAACCCTCTGTCACTGGACACAGAAGCTGCATTTTGTAAACTGATCCTTTGAACCACGGGACTTCCCGGAAAATGCCCCCAGCAGCTGGGATTGGAACTGCTTGTGTGTAAGGAGGATGCTGCACAGAACTCTGCACTTCTTTCTTCAGTATTATGCACACAGAGGCACTTTTGTTTACTACTGTTACCTATGGTAGCTTTTCAAACTATTCCATGACCTGTAATGATGCAATTTCTGATGAAATTTATCTTTTCTTAAAACGCCTTTAATTGGATGTTATAATCACTGGAAATGTTTTTATACTCATGTGTTTTTCTTTTCATGTACCTCTAAAATAAATCCTGGCAGTGAAGTGTTGTGCATGGCCTCTTAATTTGAGAAGGAACAGACTGGTTTGGGTGGGGAAGATGAATTTGTGACCTTTCTCCAAGGAGCTTGGTTTGGTCATGTTTAATGCACAGATAAAAGTATTTTAGAAGGAAATCATTAACAACCTGTGGCAGCACTTGGGCTGCAAAAGGGCAAGGACAAAGCTATTTTTCCTTTGGACAAAGCAGATTAATCTTATTTTTTCCCCTATTTCAATGAATCCAGTATTAAATGCTCTTGTTTTGCATTTTCTCTCCCTCTTCCCCACTGAGGAGGTTTTGACATTTTCCCTGTAAAAATGCCCAGACCACTTGACATTGTTTCTTAATTTTTGAGAACAGGTTCTTCTACTTTCACTTTTTCACAGTGAATTTTTTATTTGTGATTTGAGGTCTCTTTTGCCTTTATGAAAGATCTGCTAACTATGCTTCGTATTTTAAATTTAGTATATTTTAATATAAATTTGCACGCGATTTCCATCTAAGGATAACTTTTCATAACTCTCTGCTGTTGGAGAATTAATTTTCAAATGGGAACTATGTATCCCAAGGAAAGTTGTCCAGTCTAGCCTCATTGAACTGCCATATATTTCTGATTGCTGGCTAACTCAGGATGTGCAGTGTATCATTGCACACAGATAGTACAGCTCTGTGTAAACAGGAAATATTTCTAAGATGTCTTGCGTGTTTGTGAGACCCTAAAAATACCTTCTGATAAAGACCATTGTTTCTACTACCACTGCTTCCTTCTCTGCTCTTGGACACTGAGTGACACTCAGATGAACTTGTCTGAATTAATATACTGCAGTGGAAAGGCCAGTTGAACAAAGCTGGAATTAGGTTTTCCTTGAGAGAGGAAATGATACCTTTTTTGAGAGCTCTGTGTTGCTAACAGGAAGTTTCCTGTGGCCCTTTCTGTCCCTGGATTTAGGGATTGTTGTTTGAACATGATTGACACAAAGCAATTTCTATTTAATCCACAGTTATTCTGGAAAATGATCAGCTCAGGAACTGCCCTGAACTTGTTTAATTGCTTCAGTTTGAGGAGGATCATGGATCTGTGTGATGTACATGATGTGTACATCCCACCTCCCTCTATTGCAGTGGAACTGTCATCTTCCACTTACAGGGTCTCTGCAATTAAAAAGAACACTGTGCAGCCTAGAAAGCAGCAAGAGAAATCTGTGTGGGAACAGTTGAACACAGGTTGGGAGAATTACTCAGGTAAACAGTGAAGTGTGAGATGTGGGGATGCAAACTGGCCAGAGGAACTGCAGAGATGCAGGAAAAATTCAGAAAATATTAGGCACCACAGAAGGATGAAAAACAGAGTAGCAAACATTTTAACCTGCTAAGCATGCTTTGAAACTGGCAATTCTCAAGTACAGACATCAGCTCTGGTAGGGAATGTTTCAGCATCTTTGTTCAATTCACTGTAACTGTGTGGTTTTGAGCTCAGGCTCGTCAGAGACCACACTATGTTTCAGAAGGTTTTTGTGCACATAATTCTGATATCTGCATCACAGGAGCCATTCCACCAACACAGCTTTGGTGTTCTGACCTTTGTGATTTCTCTCCATAGAAAGGGGAGATAAATCAGGCTGAGTATTGCTCCTTATTACTGAGAATAGGGTGGGTTTGTTTGGGGAAGTGACAGTGTTGGGTTTTTAAATGTGATAAAATCTATTTTATTTTAGTATAACTCCATATTGGGAAGTGCTCAGGGAAACAAATTGTTGGACTGGAGCAATCTTGTGTATAACAGCTAAGGAAGCATCATAATAATTATTCCAGATACAAAACATAGAACAGTCACAGGGCCTTTCTTTGCAGTTGCTGAACAGAATTGTGTTACCTGTATCTGCTCTGGAGTGGCCAGTGCTTGTTAATCTTATTAATTAGTCTTGTTAATGCTTTCTTGGCAAGCATTATCAACTGCAATTGGTTTGTTAGTAGAGTTGAAAATTCAAATTTGGCTCTTCCAAGAAGATAGAAGAAATTAGGTCCTCATCAAATCTTAAAATACCTGAAATTTAGACTGATTTTCCCCTCCCCCAGTCACAGGCAGGATATCTGATCTCCTTTTTGGAGGGTGATAGGTCTGGCCACTCCATTAGTGGATGGCATGATCATTGTAAAGCTCTGTAATTGCACTTAAACCAGCATTCACCAGATTATTTTTCTCCTATTTGTAGGAATGTTCATGCTGTAACGTGCCAATTAATTTCCTTTGCCATGATTAGTTAGCTACTCAAGGACTCAATTAATAATGATTCCGTTCTGCAGCAGTTTGCAGAACTTCCTGTAGTTACCATGGGAGCAATCAGGGTTTTCTATTGCTTGCTCTTGGAGGCAAAGATGAAGGATTTTTTTCTGCACAAAATCTCTTGGTAGGTTTTTGAAGTCCACCATGGGATTGTTTCGTGCCAACACCTCTGAAACAGCATCCGCAGCGACCTGACTTTTCTGAGCCCGGTGGGACAGAAATGGAACAGCAACAAAGTTGGAGGCAATAAACACAAACATAAATTTAGGCTTCTTGGAACTGTCGTGGCACGTTGGAATGAGTGGAAACCGTCTTGAACTTCATTGTTTCAGCTCCCACCTAACACTTGGTATAAATACAGAGGTTCATCTTTTCCTCTCACAACAGGGCTCCGAACCAAACGCTGCACTCAGTCAAGCTTGGCTGCTGCTGCTGCACACTGAAGTCAGAACTATCCATAAAGAATAGAGGGATTTACTGACTTTGAGAAAATGGAGCTGCAGATTGAACGTGTTCCTACAGGAGAAATCATCCGTGTGGTCGGGCACAAGGCAGAGCGCAGGACTGTAAGCCTGGCTTTTATTCTTCTGTCCCCTTCTGGCACTGGTGCTTACACAACAACCACCTTAGATCTGAGTTGAGCAACTCCAGGGCAAGAATGGGAGGGTTTGCAGGGCTGATTGGTCATTGAGTGACTGGAGCTGTGTTGTGAACAGTTTTGGCTCTCTGGGATGGAATTAGCATCAGTGAAGTGAGCGTGAGTTTAGAAAATCATTCAAATTTATTTCTTGTAGAAATACTTCAGTGAACCAAAGTTGGTGTTTGGCCTGTCTGTATGAATTCTGTCAGAATTCTGGGAGCCCTTTCAGACTGCAGAGGAAGGGAAAGAGCTTTGCAACAGTTATTTTGTTCCTATTGTGTTGATTGTGCTGTCATGGGGTTCATGCCCCGAATATTACAGGAAGGTTCACATCTGGAAAGTTCAGTGGTACAGGCACATATTAGCAAATTTTAAAATATCTCAAGGAACTGACTATTCTGTTAACTTGGGACTTCATTGACTTGTGTTCAGGGTTTGTATGTAAGCAAATGGAAATCCATGAGCTGTTCTCTCCTGGTTTGACACACACAGTTGAGAAAGATGCTACTTTTCTAAGAATAATTTCAGTTTTCTTGGAATGAATGGTTGTTCTGTGTGTTTTGCTTCAGAATATTTTCTATCTGTATTTTTCTAACTCTTAACTAAAGGAGTCCAAAGAAAAGGAGCTGTGTAAAATTGAAAATGTTTGGAAGTACCTAAATGCAATTGTGAATTTCCCTCTCTGTGTCATAGCTATTTAAAACCTGTTTAACGGATCTTCAGCTCTGGTAGAGCCATCTTGTACTGAAGTGCACATCTGTGCATGTTGCTGCTGTTTCCTAGCATTGTCTTTCTAGTGACTAATCTGAAACACAATCTGAAAATGAGCTGAGACATTTACTGTGTGGTTACACAATTGTCAGGTAGAGTCATTTTACTTCAGAAAAAAACTGAGAGCTCCCTCTGCCTTGTTGGGAGAGGAGACAGTGGCAATTCTGGTGTTCTTTGGTTTGCAGAGTGTTACTGACTTATTTTTAGTGATAGTAGGGCACACTGGCAGGACTGAATTGTTCCCGGGGGAAATGTTCCTTTAAACCTTAGCATGTGCTGGGGTCCTGGGGAAAACATCAAAGAGAGAAAAGGTGTTAGTTCAACTTTCTAAAAAGTTTTAAATATTCAGTGAACTTGCTGCTTTGAAAAGTGTGTGTCAAGCAGTGTTGGTGCTGCAGGAATGGCCAGAGAGGAGTGGTTTTAGAGACACTTTAAGATACTTTAAACTGCTGTAGGAGTGGCAAGAGCAGAGCTTTACTGCTTCAGCTCAGAGTGGTTCAGGCTGTTCAATGTGTAGAATTTCCTGTGGATCCCGACGAGACTGCCTCGGGTATTTCACACCTGTGTGGGATGAACCAACCTGCTGCTCTCCAGAGCTTCACCCTGCGTCCTTCCCAGGAACCTGCACTTCTGATGACTCCCGCAGCCAGGAGGGGCCGGTAGAATTACCATCAGCGCTCGAGCTTTATCTCATCCCTCCGCAGCAGACAGGTGCGTCTGCCCTTGGAAGCAACACCAACAGCACGGTGCAGAAGCTGCTGGGCGGGATGCTGCTGCCGGGGACGGCGTAACCAGCGCGGGCCGTGCCGCGCCGGGGGGCGAGGCGGGTCCCGGCGGGTCCCGGCGGAGCTGCGGGGCCGGTGCAGGTGAGCGAGGGCGGAGCAGCGGCCCCAGCCCGCATGCCCGGCGCTCGGACATGCTCACTAGCGGCGCGGCGCGGGCTCCCGCGGGCAGTCAGCGCCGAGGCGCTCGCGGAGCCGCCGCAGGGCCCCGAGCCGCGCGTCCCGGGGCACCGAGCGCAGGTGAGCGGGGCTGGGGGAGCCGAGCGAGCGAGCGAGTGAGTGAGCCCGCGAGCGGGCGGTGTGCGCCGCCGCCTCCTGCCAGCCCGCCCGGCAGCACCGGCGCTCGGGCACATGGCTGCGGGGTACACGGGGGCAGCGCCCCGGGCGGCCGCGGCTCGGCCGTTCTCCCGCAGCCGCCGACCTTGCCGGAAACTCGAAACATTCCCCACGGAAGGAACAAATGAGCGGGGTAGAGCAGCCGGCATGCTGGCGGCTGCCCGGAGCAGTTGTGGCTGCCCGGAGCGGGGCTGAGCTCCGGTAACGCTTCCGTGCGCGCATCCCGCACACGCTGCCCTGCCCTGGGCCAGGCTGCTCGCGGGGAGCCGGGCTGGGTGTGGCGGGGCTGCTCCCGGCTCGGACGTGGCCGTGACACGGCCGGGGCTGCAGGCGGCTTGGCTTGGCTTGCCCTTGTCAAGACAGGCTTGCTGTACATCCCGAACTTGCGTTACAGCTCCGAGCGCTGCTGGGTGTGATCCGCCCTGCTGTGCACAGCGCTGACGTTCACGTTGGAGGAATTCTTCCTTCTTTGCCGGTGCTTGCACAGGTGTCTTGAAGCTTAATTTAGTCCTCTCTCACAGGTGGAGATGGTCAAACTCCTTAACTTCTCCAATTTAGACACGTCTGCATCCCCACTGAGACTCAGGGGTCCCCATCTCTAGTGCTGCTTTCCATGCTAGTTCTAATATACCTGGAGTTAATTGCTTTAAGTGACAGTGACTCACAGGAGGAATCTGACTCTGCCTGAATGAGCAACTCATTCTAGTAACTTGAATTTTCCAAGTAAGAGGGCTTGAGCTGCATTCTTGTCGTTGGGAGGATTGCAGAGGAGAAGTGATTCTGAGATACAATACAGAGATTATTCTGGTATTTAATCTCTGACAGTTGCTTGGGGCGGAAGGCTCCTCCATAACTACTTGTGGATGGCAGCTGCTTAGTTTTTAAAAGTGACAAATGAGAAAATTTGCTTGGTTGGTGGGACAAACCATGAAAACAGAACCACATCATAGAGTACTTGGTAAGAAAGGCATTTTTCTTTCATCCCCTTTTGGAGCAATAGACAATTACCAGTTGTCAGCACCTTTTCAAAAGTTTTAGAAACTGCCTAAGGCTTATGGAACTGATGAGTTCTTAATTTTCACAGTAGGCCCTGATATGGTAACCACTGTCAGAACACTTCAGGGGTTTCAGTTTTGATAATGGGTTTTTGGGAGGGGCTGTGTAAATATGAATTTTGTGTTCTGCCTGGCAGGGACCAATGGAGTGCTACGCTGAACACATGTTGTCTTAACTTATCATGGTATAAAGGATAGATTTATTTTTAAAGTGAAAAAAAAATGGTGTGAATCATAATACATTGAGGGAGAGATCCTGTGTGAGTCAGGATCCACAGTGTGTAATTTCTTTTCTCTTCTTCATAATTAATAGTGAAGAAACTTGTGATTTACAGTACATTGTCAGGATTTATAATAACTGTAAGAGAACTTACACAGATCCTGACAAAATGAGTCACGCCACTTTAATTTTTTTATTTGATCTAAGCTCACTGGAGGAAGGCCAGTAAAAAAACAGAGGCTAAGAACGCTTTATTACATTAAATATGGTGTTTCTTTCTATGAATAAGCTCAAACTCTATGGATGCCTTTATGCAAAGCTGAGATGGTCTTAGTCTTGTTCAGATATTTGGGGTTTTTCTGTTTGTAGTGTCATGTTGTTTATTACTGCATTGGGAGCCACATGCTTTCTAGGAACTGGACAAATTCCTCTACCCTTGTCCAAGGGAACAGTCTGCTCTAAATGCAGGAAAAACAAACTGCAGCAGCTGCCACAATCCCAGGGCAGTGTATAAAATCCAGCTCCCACTGCCCCTTCCCTTGGCTCTTACCTGGCAGGTGTGAATGGTTCCAGCATGGAAAATATTGAGGAGCACTGGGCTGCAGCACTTTGCCTCCCAGTTCAAAGGACTGATGAGTGAGCAGTGTTCTCAGATAACCAGTAGTGCCTTCTGGACGACAAATGTGTGTTTGGGAAAAGCTGATGTATTACAGGTGCTGCAGAAAAACAGGTGGAGGGAACTCAAAGTGCAGCAGATTTTTCTGGGGCTGGTCTGTCCCACAGCCCTTTGTAAGAGATGTAAGTGTAATTCAATCACTTGTCCTTTCACACAGGCTAAATAACCATTTATAAAGGCTGATTTGTGTGCTGCTGAAGTGTTACCGTGGGGAAAACCATCTGTGTTGTGCTTTGGGTTACCTCTGTCAGTGGCAGCCAAAGGTGGTTAACTTGTGAGAACTGATCCAAATCAGAAGTGAGCAGGCCAAACAAACAGATGATTTGTGAGGAGCAGTTTCCCAGCCCAGCTCTGTGTGTGAGCACAGCAACATCTGCACAGAGGCAGGAAAGGCTGGGATCAGCTGGGCCCTTTGTGCTGGCATAAAGTGATTGCAATTGTGGTGTGTGTGTGTCTCCTGTCAGGGCTTTTCCTGTGTTAAACGCTGCTTTACTGCTGTGGAACCAGCTCCTGAGTGATGTGGTTGGCTCTGCCTAGGATTGCTATCCCTGGCTTCTCCAGAAACCATCCATCCAACCTCCTGTCAGCTCTAGTGGGTGAGGTTTGCATGCCTTGTCTTCCTCTGAGATTGTAGCACAGTTCTTTTTCTGCCCGGAGGGAGCCACTTGTGCTGTGCCTTTCTGTGCCTGGATTCGGGGATCTCTCTGCTGGAAAATATCCTGCTCTGTGTTTTGTGCCCTCCTCTGTGTGTTTCTTGTTGATGTATCAGTGGGGTGGGTGGCCAGCTCTTCCCAGAAAGCATTAATAAAGATGTAAGCACAAGTCAAAGTGAAAGGCTAACAAAGCTTGTTATGGCAGAAGGTTTGGAGTGGACAAATCTCAAGTAATTTTTTGCAACTGAGTCATGTTCTATGGGGGTGGAAGTGTTCCTTACAGCCCTGCCCTGCCTTATTTAAATATTTAAACATTTAAATACAGCGAGGAGCAGCAGGGCCAGTACCTTTTCTGTTGCTCTGTATCTCCAGTGTAGTCTGTTCTATATTAAATTCCTGTACTGCAAGGCAGTAAAGGTTAGTATTTAGAACTCCTGTGGCATTCATGCATGCCTGGATAACTCTCCCTGGCAGCTTTTTTTCTTTAGGAAAGCATTTGGGCAGGTGCCAACGTCCAGCTTTCCTGGGACACTCTCAGACCTTTAACCAGTGTGGTGACCTTGGGCCAGCCTGGCCACCGCCCTTCCTGTGATTCAGTTCAGCAGCTGATAATAGATGGACGTAGAATTTGACATTTTGGCAGTACCTTTGGAGTGCTGCAGTGTTTGCCTTCTGGGCAGTGAGGTCCCAGGGCTGGGAGGCACGGCAGGCTGCAGGCACTGAAAGCTTTGGCACTTTGAATGGCCAGTGTCATTGTTGGTGGTGACGGATGTCGTGTCAAAATGTGTTGTGATATTTGCCAGGAAGTGGAGAGTCCATGAATGACTAAGAAGTGCTCTGTGACACAGCTGTGGTGGCACTCAGCCCGCAGGCTGGGCTCTAGAAGATAGAGCTGTGCCTTCAAATTTATTTTGGTAATTTCTTTTGAAGGGACATTTCTAGAAAAGTTTCACCACAGTTTGCCACGAAGATGATGAAAGGTCTAGAGGGGAAGTCCTGTAAAGAGCAGATGAGGTCACTTGGTTTGTTCAGCCTAGAGAAGAAGAGACTGAGGCCAGATCCCGTTGGGGGCTGCAGCTTCCTCTGCTCAGTGACAGCAGGAGGGAAGAGCAGGAGCTGTGCCAGGGGAGGGTTAAGTTGGATTTTAGGGAAAGGTTCTTCCCCAGAGGGTGCTGGGCACTGCCCAGGCTCTCCAGGGAATGGGCACAGCCCCAAGGCTGCCAGAGCTCCAGGAGAATTTGGGCAAAGCTCTCAGGGATGCACAGGGTGGCATTGTTGGGGTGTCTGTGCAGGAGCTGAAATGGATGATCCTTGTGGGTCCCTTCCAGCTCAGGACATTCTGGGATATTCTCTGTATTTCCTTTTGGTGTTCTGGAGCCTGACCAGAGCTTTCCCCCTTAAAAAAGATAGCACAGAGATGTGCTCCTAACCTGGGACAGTGCACACTGGAACAGGAAAACAGCCTTTGCAGGGGGTTTGAGGCTGCAGGGAAACCTTGTGCCTTAGCAGCTGAGTTTCATTAGGCAGAGTGATCCCAGTGCCTTCTGCCAGCTGACAGTCACCAGGTGTATTTGGCCTTTTTGCTAATGAAGAGAAGGATTATGGAAGGAGCTGTAATTCAACTAGGGAGCAGTGTTTGTCAGAGGATTTTATTGAGCTTGCAATTGCATTTTTCTTCGTTACCATACACTCAATATTTTATGGTTGTCTTTATGTCTGTTTTCATTGCCACCTGCTGCCTGGTCTAGATGGGATATTCCTATCCAGGAAAGAATCAGCTTTACTTCAGCATTATCATGACAAACTGAGAACAGAAAAAAGGGTAAACTCAGCTTTCACACTGCACATATTGTTCATGGCTGAAGGGTCCAGTTAAGTCAATGTCCAATTATATAATGAAGAGATAGTGATCTGTTTAGCTTTTTAGAAAATTAAATTCCACTGAAACAATATAACTGGGACTATAGAAGTAGGAGGAAAACTATTTTCCATTCTGAAGCAGGCCTTTGTATAGAGTTGGGTTTTTTTAAACTCACTAACAGTAACTAATAACTTGTACATTATACAGCCCACACTGAGTCATTGTTTACTCAGGGAAATGACTTTCAACAGCCAGACTTGTTTGCGAAGTTTAATAACTAAAATATGCAGTTCTGAGCTTTACAAGGCTGCACACTATAACCAACATTTTGGAGAAAACAAAACCTGGTGCATATTTGCAACACCACACAGCACTGCATTACAAATGGTGCTGCTGCAGCTCAGGTTTTGATCTGTAGTAAAAGCTGGTGAGTCCAACAGTGTGGTTTGGAGGGAGGGAAGGTTATTGCACAAATTAGTGCTGGGCTTTTCTAGAGTTTTATTGAACCTTCCAAATTAGAGACCAGGAAGCCTTCTTCTGTGTCCATACATCTTGTTGTTTTAAATAACAGGTTGTCTTCCACTCTTAGGACTTTTGGAGTCTGTTTGAACTTCTTGTACTTCTTGAGAGGGAAAGCCACACCTTTGCACCAGGAAGCCAGGAATTCTCCCTCTGACAGAATTGGAACTCAGACAGCAAAACAGATGTTTCTTTTGCTTGAGTGAGCACTGGAGTTCAGTTTTGAGTTTTTCTGCCTCTTCCTGATTCATTATCTGCTGTTCTGTGTTAGCATGAGGTTCTCCCACAGATATTACAGGGAGCCTCCCTCCCCACCCATTACACCTGTAAAGGTTTTAACAACAGCCAGGGTTTGTGTCCCTGGTTGGTTTTGGGGTTCTGAATAAACAACCAGCAGAGCATCCATCACATTTCTCAAGTAAACCAAGTGCTTCATTTTAAATAGTGTGTTCAAAAAGTTTATTTTTGATTTTTCACAAATCCCAAACTTTTTTGGACACAATTTTGTTGGAGAACAGAAAGGAAAACTTTGTCTCATGTGAAAATGAAGGCGAGTACAAACTATGTGACTTGCAAAATCCTCATTTTATTTGTGCATGGATTTGTTTGCTCTTAAAAGTGGGGGAGAGGATCAAAAGCAAGTTCTGCAGAGAAGTACAGAGTGTGTTTTTTTGTGTGCCCAACCTATAGCACTCTGTGAGAGCACAGATTATATTTAATTTTGCTGATCTTCTGTCCAGAAATCTGGTGGATTGGACCTGGGAACAGCAGTTTATGGAGCTATCAGCAAAGCTTAGAGCATCAGCTTTTACCATCCCAAAAATTCTCATATTTTACTTTTATACTTCCATTAAAACAACTGTACAGTGCTGTGATAATCCCAGCAGGATTGGAATTACTGGAAGAGCCCCCAGGTTTCCTTAGGCATAAACCCAAGTTGTTCTGACTGCAAGGTGTCAGGATGGACATGGATTATTTCTGGTCAGCTGGGCTGTAAAAAAAGTGTGGATGGACATATCAAGGTGAAATGTGGTTGTTTGGAAAGGGAATTTACAATTTCATAACCTTCAAGGTTATTCTATGCTGGCTGAAGGGATGGAACCTGAGAGAAGACAAGAGGCTGAAAACCCAGAAGGAAAAGTGGAGGCTGAGAAAGGGTGTGAGACTAATAAGAAAAGCAGGAACTGAAAAGGAGTGGGAGACCAAAATGGTGTGGGAGGTCAGCAAGGAAAGTAGAGGCCAAAAAGTGGAGGCTGGAAAGGTTTGATGGAGATAAAGATGTGTGGGAGGCAGAAAAGGTGGTGAGGCCAAAATAAGCCCATATCAGAGATCTGATCAATCTCATTTTGCTCTGTTGGCCTCCACATCCTCCCAAAGAAGGGGACTCACAGACTATTCAGCTGAAGAAAATTTAAAAAGCTCAGCTTTATGGAACAACTTGGGGACAAATGCCCATTGTCTTGGCTCTTGTATTGCTTCAGTTGGAGCTTAGTTTCAGCACTTAAAAATTTGGTTTTCAGCAGAAACATCTCTGTAAATTGAGTCTTGATTGTAAAAGAAGTGCAGATGAGCTGTAGTGCTGTCTATCAGTTCAGTACCTTAAAATATTGTCCTTTAAGATCACCAGAAAGGTATCTCCTCAATCCACAGAAGAAACAGCACTCTCATGACTGCTTTTGCAGGGATTTGAGAAAGCTAGGAGGAATTTGGGATAATTAATGCACATCCAAGAGGTATTTCCAAACCAGGTGTGTTAAAGTCCCTTAGAACTCATAAGAAAAACAATGTAATGAAGAAGCACCGTGTCTTTTTTCTTTGCCTGATATAATTAAAGAATACAAGGGCTGATGATTATGAGCCTTTTACATATAAGGGTAAAGCTTTGAGATATTATTTGACTCAAATATAAACTAATCTGATTTTGAGGTATTTGTGTCTTGATACAAGGAAGTAGCAGAAAGGAGAGTAAAATAAAAAGATGAGCTGCACTTCCTGGAGAGAAAAGCAGGGCATGGCTGGTGCTGGCAGGTAATGAGTGCTGGGAGGGAGTGAGGACTTCCCTGCTGCTCTGGCAGCCTGGTCATGAGGGCTCCATGTGAAGAGGAAATGTTGCAAGAGATGTGGTGTTCTTTATGCAAAAAAAAACCCTTGTGCAGGAGGCTGTTTGATGTGTCTCTCTCTTCAAACTGAAACCTGAGTGGTTGCCAAGTGTCTGCTCTGAAGTTTCCGGATCTAGGTGGGGACAGGGGAGTTCCAACTGTAACCTGAATGTGTTCAACTGGCAGCTGCTGGCGTCCAAAGCACTTGTACTGGGAGGAAAATTCCACCAAGTGGCTCCATGTAGGATGAGAATGTGAGCAATGTCCAGGCTCACGGCCATGGAACTCACAAGCTGAACTCCTGTGACTGTTTATTTTTTTCTGGAGGCTTCAGTGAAGCTGGCTGTTTGTCACTGAGTGCCTCTGCTGGAATGCTGCTTGCCTGCCATCAGAATAGGGAGCACCTGTGAAAGGACTGTGGTGTCACCTGAGAGGAAGGAAATCAGTGTTGCTGCAGGGTGAGCGTGCACATCTGGGAAGGAATCTTTGTACGAGCCAGTTATTGCCTTCCAAGGAACAAAAACAATTAGGTTGTGACAAAACTCTTTGGTTTGGAAAGGTAAATTCTGGTGTAAAGATCTAAAAGCTGCCAGCTTAGTACCTGGCTGCCTGTTCTGAACAGTGACTTTATCTTTGCTCAACTCTTGAAAGTGCTTTTCAGGCCACACTTCCACTGGTCTCAAATTATCTTAATTGCAAACCACTTATCTGAACTGATGAGTAGTTAACACAAATGTGACACGGTGCTCGTTAGAGTAGAAAATCAGTCAGTGTTTAGTGTGGGCTGGATTGACATTTCTGGATTGATAAGGGATGGGGAGGTTCATTTGGGTCAATAAATGGCTCAGTGATGAGTGTGTGGAGTGAGCTGCTCCTCTCCTGTCTGCTGGCAGCCAAAACGTGCCAGCAGCAGCCCTCATTTCTAAGGCCAAAAAGTGTCAGGTTTTGCAATTTTTTTGGAGGAGCAGAGCACTGCTGGGACAGGATGCCCACATGTCAGGTTAGGTGATTTATGGTGCTGCTCCCCTGCTCCTGGAGCACTGCAGCTGACAGACTGCACCCCTGGTGGCATTCCTGGGCTTGTCCCCAGGGCTGCTGGGGTGATACTGTCCTTGCATCACTTCTCCAGGATTTCAGTGCTCAAGGCATGAGGGTGTGCAGAGGGGAGGGGATGAACAAGCAGCCAGAGAGTCTTGGAGCTTCATCCACGTCACTTCCATGAAATGCCCTTTCTTTTGTATTCTCCCAGTATCTGAGATAAGCTTATCCTGATATCAGTTCTGTTTAGAATCATGGAATGGTCTGGGTTGGAAGATTTTAAAGATCATCTTGTTCCACCTTTCACTAAACCAATTTAAATTGGTTTCACTGTAGTTCTCCACTCCCTGCCTTGCCTTGTACTTGCATTCATTTGACCGTTTGATTAACCCTTTGAAACAAAGTTAGGAGGGCAGTGATGAAGAAAACAGCATTTTCTGTTTGTTTAGCTCCCTGAACTGTCTGGTCAGAGCTGAATGGATCTTAGTCCCAGTGCAGAGGGGGAGAGGGCCAGGACAGGCATAGCTGGGACAGAGGATGTGTGACAGTAACATCAGCTGTCCAGGCCAGCTGACAGCAGCCTGGGACTGCCCTCTGGCACATCAGAGGACACTTTCTGTGCCCTTTTCACCTTGGACAAGTGTCTAATGTAATGATGTGGGAATGATGGCTTGTGTGGCTGTTCTATTCTTACACGGCTGTGTTTTGATCCTTGAAGCCAGTGCTAGTGAGAAGTTTGTTTGCTAGAAGGTTCTGCAGTCACACTGGGGGACTTTTGTGCTCTGATGTGTAGGCTGATTGGCACTAAAACCTCCCAGCATGTGGATGTGGAGCTAGGCCAGCTGTTTGGAACATAAATGATAATTAGTTGTTTTCTAAATGTTGGCTTTATCAAGGTTTACAAACAGAACAGGCAATCTCCACTCCACTGCTCATAATGAGATTCCCAAGCTCCAGCAGTCCCAGCTCCTGAGCAGTGCTGGAGCACCTGCCCGTGGAGTCCTGCACTGCTGTGCCCTTTAATGTGCTCTCACATCAAGAAGAGAGGCACTGATAAATCCTTCCAGGCTGCACACGCTTGGACACGGAGCCAGGAAAAGCTGCTGCCTGTTCTGCCTCTTGCCAAAGCATCCTTAGAGTGGCTGGGATCCAAAATGGGGACAAGAGCCCAAGGCACAGGGGTCCAATTGGGGACTGGAATATTTTGCTCTCTTCCCCTTCCCAGAGCATTGTTTTCAGCGGATGGAGTTTGGGAGAGCCAGTGCCCTGAGGGTCAGGGTGGGGGACACCTTACCCAGGTGAGGATGTAAGGATTCCCACTTTTGCCCTGCTTTTCTCCAGGTGTAAAGATCCAAGGAACCTTTGAGCCCCTGTGGGACTGTAACAAGGCATTTGTGGTGGGTTGTAGGACAAGGTTACTGTGTTGTGGTGTCTGAGCATGATGTGAGTGACACAGAAAGGGTAAGGGAGAAGGAATTCTGCTGCCAAAACCTTCCGTGCGAGAGCTTGGATCTGGCCCTGTGCCCACTCTGGGCAGACCTGCAGGTTCCTGCAATTTGTTGCTGTCACCACCAGCAGTGGCACACAAGGAAACAAAATTTAAGAATGCCGTCCTGCAACAGAGACCTCAAGAGGCTATTTCTAGATGGAACTGAAGCTCTGTGTGATGTAGTGCACTGTAGCCTCATTGTGAGGGTAGGAAACAACCAAAAGTGGTTTGCACTGGAATTCTTTATGCTGTAGTTGGCAGCTGGATTAAAATGTTTTGGAGCTTTGCTCCTTTTTGATGCACTGTGTGTGAAGAGGCTTCACAACCAGCTGTCACTCAGCAGGTGAGCTGGAGTGGGTTAGCACTTGGAAGAGTGAATTTTGGAATAGTTTATTCCAAATTTAAATAGGGGGGTTTAGCCTTGCAGCTACCTGCATGCAGCTACTGCTGGGAGCCATCAGCTGTTGTGGAATTTGTCAGCTCACCAGACAAGTGTGTGCTGCCTCTCACACACACCAGGAATTCTGAGAATGTGAAGGACCCTGAGATTCCAGTCCTGTACAGCCCTTCCCCTCCTGCTTTAGGGGCTGGTGGAAGCAGGAAAGGAGGCCAGGCTTGCAATCCAAAGTCGGAGCAGAGGAATTTGTGGAAGTGCAGCAGATACCGCCCATCACTCAGTGCATTTTGCCACTCCCACTCTCCCTCCTTTGTGGAAAGTCTGATTAAAGGCAGCCGCTCCGCCCTGCCTGTCTGAGCCATACATCCATGCACAAATGCCAGATTCTCTTCATTCCAGGCTGCTGACTTCAAGGAGGACTTGCTCTGACAAGCTGGAAATGAGAGCTGGCAGCTTCGTCTGCAGCTCAAAGGTTTTATCTCTCTTAGACACTCTTCCTAACATTTCCCACAAACACTGCTCTGCTGGCAGGAGCTGTTGCACACACAGGATCCATCAGGCACTTATGAATAAAGCCTTACCTTGTGTAACTCTGCTCAGAACAGGCAAGGAACCCTTCACAAAGCACTTGGCACCTGGCCCGTGGCAGAGCTTGCTCTCCTTGTGCTTCAGCCTCGTTATCTGGGGAGCAGTAGGAAGAGTCAGCTCAGCCTTGGGTTCTCCTGTCCCCCTAACAAGCACTGCTGTTCTTTCCTCCAAAAAAATCTTACAGTCCAGCCTCCATCTCCCAGTTGGACTGTTTCCATCAGCTGAAAGCTGGCAGCTTTCCATACTCTCCAGCTTCCACACCATATTCTGGTGGTTCTCCACCTCAGCCTCCCTTTCCTCTCTGAACTGCCACTTCACTCCTGCCCCACTGCTCCATGCGTGTTCTTTGACTTCCAGGATTGTTCTGGCTCCAGCAGCAGCCTCTGTTTCCCTGCTGTTCCCTCCCAGCCCCGTGAGGGATGCCAGCTGTGTCCACCTGTTAGGGTTGTTTTGCACGTGCCTGCCTTTAAGGCAGCTGCTTCTGCTGCATTTGCAGCCTTGGACCTGGAATATTCATATTTCCTGGCCTATCTCAATCAATTGATGAACTCAGCCTCCACTAAATGCTTTCCCAGGGTGAAATCTATTTGAGATGTAGTAATGGTTCTAGAGAACTTGTGTAAGATGGCCAAGCTCTTCTTTGACTGCTGTTTCTGTTTCAAAATATTGGAGCAAGGATGCTTTTACATTCACATATTTAACATGTGGAATGAGATAACCTTAAGCTGGATGCAGTAAGGTGTGCACCCTCATATAAAAATTTATCATAAAACAAATTTGAGTCATCATCATGGTTGTGACATGATTTCTGCTTAGAAGGGCATCTCTGCTGTCATCACCATATTGCTTCAGAAGCAGCTTGCTTGGTGTTATTTTAGGTTGGGGAGGGTGTGTACGTGTCTATAGCTTCTAAAAACCATCAGGCCAGTGTCAAATGTCTGCCCAGTGCTTCACAGAGTGCACAAGTGGCTGTTAGCAGACAAAAGTCTCTTCTTTTTGGTCTGATTTTTGAGGAAGGGCTGTTATCACAGGGCTTTGACTCATGGCCATATATTGACATGTTTGAGCAGAAAGGGGATCCCAATGCTGTCTGCTCCAAATGCTCTCTTCCTGACCATGGGACTGTGTTTGCTGGACATTGTGTGAAGTAAGACTTGTGAAACAAAACTCTAATTTCCCTTTGTGAAGCTTGATACAGAGCATACAGCTCTGGAGCAGTAGGATTTGAGAATTAGAATCATTGTTGCAGTGAGAATTTTGAACAAGGAGCAGGCATGAAGTACCCAAAGCATTTAACCTCTGTGTTTTATTCATCCTGGAGCAAGTGTAATTTAAAGTGGCACCTCTATAATTGATGAAGTATCTTTTTACCATTTGTTTAATTACCAGTTTCAGTGTCTAGAAAGCAGCAGATCAATAATTTACAGTGATGAACTTCCCTGTGTCTCTGTTTTTCTACTTCAGCCGTGCAAACAACAGCTCCTGAAACAAACCCTCAAATATTAATGCTTTCCTTTAGGTGATATAAAAGAGCTTAACCTTTTTTCCTGCCCCAAGTGCACTCCAACACTGCTGAAGCTGAGGGCAGAGCACTGACCCTGGCAAGGCAGGGTTAATTTAGGGCTTGCCTTGCATGTGGTATGAGCTCTCAGCTTTTTGCAGCCTCCTCTCATTGTTGGAGTGATGAAGGCTGGGCTCCAGTTGTTGCTGTACCAGCAGATGCTGCTGCTCTGGCTTTAGAGAGTTGTTAAAACAGAAAATGTAGGCTAATGAACCAAAGCTGCTGCCTGTGGTTTATATGGATTTCTTACATGATGGGGTTTGATAACAAATTGATTTTTCTATGTGAAATAGCTGTTCTGGAGACTCTGGATCCTTCTGTCAGGTTAGAGCACAGATTCCCTCATGGTCCTTGATCTGTCCAGGAGGAGCTACAGGATCTATACCTGTCAAATCAGAGGGAAAAAGGTGTTTTCTTCCCAGAGGGATGATCCTTCAGGCAGTTCCTTTTGTGGTCCTGGCTGCAATGGACCCTGGGGTTTCCCCACACAGCATCAGAACAGATCTAAAGACACCCAGCTTCCATGAGATCTCCAAATCCATGCATTTCCAGCAGGATGATGAACTCTGCTTTCAGATTCCCAGTCTCATACCCGTGGTTCTTCTCACTTTTTAGAGCCAAGACAGATATCTTATTTCTCCTGGACCTGCCTTTGAAACTGAGCAAACAACTTTGTGCCTGCATCCTTGGACTTGGCATGAAAAATAAACAGGGAATGCATCCCTTTCCTGTCTCTTACTCTGAGGAGTGCCAGTCCTCATCTCCTGTTGGAGAACAAGATGCTGTGGGACAGTTGGCATTTCTGTTAATGCCACAACTGTCAATTCCTTCAGGATCTCTCCTTTCAGCTGGAGCTCACAGCCCAGAACGTTTTGTTTACCAAGGAGGTGTAAAGGGTCATGAGGAAGATTCCTGGGTCTGTTGTGTCAGCCTCAGCAGGGTTTATGCAGTTTTGCAACCATCAAATGCAGGATTAGGAGTAAATCAGAGAAAGAAAAAAGGTTTGGACCTAACCACAGCTGGGGAATGAATGTTTCCATTCTCTGCAGAGACCCATGTTTATCCAGATGTGCAACACACATTCCTGAGAACCACAGAGGGATGGACTCCTTCATTGTTCTTTCGTGTCACTGTTTCTGATTAAACTGATCTCTGATAATGGAGAAAGTTGTGAAAATGCAGAAGCAGGACTGTGTAGTTTTCCTTATGAAGGAGTTGAAACTGCTTTAGAGATGAGATACTCCTTACAATCCAAAGGGGGCTAAATTGCAGGCCAATAATTTATTTGTCTTTTAACATCAATGTCATCACTGCTTCTTTTACGTTAAAAAAAAATCTTGAATTAAGGCAGTTTGATCCAATAGCAATGTCAGTTTTTAAACTCTTGGAATATTCTGAGTTGTTTGAGTGAAGCTAATGCAGGTGGACATGGGATATTCTTCTGAAATGACAGCTGTATTTTCCAGGTAGCCTGATTTTCCAGGAACTAATGGCAACTCATCATTCCCCGTGGATGTTAAGTGATGCTAAATCTATTTTGGGACAAAAAAGGATTCACAAAGCATTAAAGCCTGTTCACCACAGGCTCCTTGGGGTACTGGCAGAGCAGTCAGAGGAGATGACCTCAGCCAATACCCTTCATCTGGTGGCTTTTCCCCTGGTTTGGAGCAGGAGCAGGGCAGGCAGGGGAAGTGGAAGCAGCTCAGACATCAGCTGCAATATCTGCCCACGTGCTGAGCTCGGTGCCAGCCCCGAGCCTGACACGCTGCCAGGGCTCCTCTCCTGTCTGCTTTGAAAACTGCTCAGGCCCTTCCTTTGAGCACAATCTGCAATTCCTACAGCTCCTCCACTGGTCTTATTTCGGGTTCATGATCTAGTTGTTGAAACTCTTTCCTTAAGCTTTTCTTAGGGGGCTTGTGCCATCACAATCTGTGTAAAGTGCTCTTTGTTCCCTTACAAAGAAGGGCTTGAAAGAAGTTCAGTCTCATGTGTGTCACTAATAGTTCTATTAGAACTTATTTATAACTTTTCACTGCCCCAAAATAACTGCCTGCCTTAGGCCAGCAAAGTCAGTTTGGAACAGAGGAGAGAGAGACAAAAAAAAGAAGTGGTGGAAGTACAAATTGTGCCTGTAAACTCTTCACTTAAAAATTATCAAGTTAAACTGCTCCACTTGTTTGAATGTCCAAAGCATCCAGTGTGCTCACAGAATTTAACTCCACTTGGGAACTTGGAGTTTGCTACAGAATTGCTGGGTTTGCTTGAAAGGAGGGTCACACCCAGAAGGAAAATAAGGACTTGTTACTCCCAGGTATCACCCAACACTTGCAGGTTGCTGACTTGGCTTTTTTCCCTGAGGAATCTGTGGATATGCCATGGAATAAACCTATGGCAAGTGTACATTGCAAAATGTACAATTTTGTACTATAGCAATTGCAATTGTACCAATGCAAAATGTTGCTCACAGCAACATATCCCTGTATTTTGGGTACAAATGATACTGAGATCCCAGATATTACACTGATATAAACATCTTTATCCTACTATAAACTGTCCATGCAAAAGGATTTTGCTGTTCCAGTAACAGTAGAGAGGAGTAGAGATAGTTATTTGTTGGGGCATCACTCATGTACAAACTATTTTATAAAAAAATACAAATTTAAGCAAATATGTTCCATATGTGAGCTGCTCTCCTGTGCTTTTCAGGAAAGTTTTAGTCATTTGACCTTTATTCTTCTGACTTTGGAAGCTTGAATGTACTCATAAAATCTTGATATTACCTGTACTCCAGTCTCCTCATAACAGAGAAGTTCATGGCTTTGAAAAGAAATTAGGAATTCCACTATAGCTTTACTCAAACTTTATGAAAAAGAAAGGCTCCATGCTGCCTTAAAAGAAACAATTTCATTTGGCTCTTTTGGAGGGAGGTATTTCCTTTTTAAACTGTTTTTCACAGTACCAGTGATCTGGTTTTGGGTGTGGTCTGTTTTAATGTAAAGCTACATTAGTGAAAGTTGTCAATTAAGGGAGAAAAGGACAGGAAAGGTCAGTGGAGTTCAGTTGTTTCCTATAAAGCAGTCTGATATAGTAGATAAGTTTAGTATTTGGATTTCTGTAAAATGATGTGTGTTGGCACAGTTAAGAATGATGTCTTTCAGGTAGCCTTCCTGAAGTTTCAGATTTAACCTACTAAAGAAAATAAAGCAACTTAAACTTTCTGGTTTAGTGCTGGCAGTTCTAAACAGACAATTCATGTATTTAGAGAATTTTGCAATCATTTGGGGCACAGGGGAGGCTTGGGATCCTGTCAATAAAACATTAATAGGGGTGGCTGAACTCTGCTTTCAGACTCCCAGTCTCATACCTGTGATTCTTCTCACTTCTTAGAGCCAAGACAAATATCTTATTTCTCCTGGACTTGACTTTGAAACTGAGCAAACAGCTTTGCCTGCATCCTTGGAGCTGGTATGAAAAACAAGCAGGGAACACAACAGTGTTAGGGTCCAGCCTTACAGCTGAGGCTTTGTACTGACTCAAATCCACAGGGAGCTCGCTCCCAAAAATATTTTTATCCAAATTTAACTTCCAGATACCAGTGACCACAAGCCATACCAGCAGAGGCCATCTTGCTGAATTGCTTTATAATTGTTATGGAGCAAGTATTACATGAGAAAAGAGGCATAAGAGCATTTAAAATAAGAGCTTTTGTGTAGCTGTTTTTCTGAGTCATAACCACTTGTGTTTCCCAGCTCTGAAAAACCTGCCTGTTGCCTGCACTCCTTTTCCCCCTTGCTATGCAGTCAAGGATGTGATATTTAACAGGACAAAAATTAAAGGTCAGTCTAAAAATCCTCAGAAATCAAGATGTCCCTAGAGATAAAGCCCAGCATGGAACATCCTCTTGGCACAGAACTGCTGCATGCCCTGGAAGTCTCTGAGTGCACACCCTTTTCTGGCCAGGTGTGGTGGGGACAAGGGCCAGGTGCAAGCAGCTGCTGAGATCCTGGTGACACTGGAGGAATCCTGTGGAGCAGTGTAGGGAATTGGGAATAATTGGGAATCTCAGCCATGTTTTCATGGGGACTGGGAAGCTCCTGATGCTGTGATGTGGAGAGAGCTTTGCTGTCAGACTCTAATCTCTCATCAATGACTCTTTCACAAGGGTGGTCTGGATTGATTTTTTTTTTAAGGGCGTGTTTTTTTTTTTAATTTGCTGTGGCAAACTGAGCCCTGCATCTCAAGGAGGTCTCACCAGCTGACAGGAAAATATTGGCTGGGATTTGGCCTCATGTTCCCCTGGAAGCTGTGTCATTCTGCAGAGAAGAGACATAGGATGTGGCAGGGCTATAGATACTGAATTGTTTGTACATTTTGTACAAAAAAAACCCCAAAAACAAAACACCAAAACTCTGCCTGATAAATCTGTCAAGCAGTTTATATTGTGCTCGTTTCCGTGGCAGCTCTGGGGCTGTGTTTGCTCAGCAAAGCTGCCCTGTACTGGGAGCTCCTGGCTTTATCCAAAGACAGAGCAGAGATGGAAAGATACCCCTTGATGGGAATCACAGGGAAACCTTCCAGTTCTATCACTTTACCCAAACGAGGCCTCTGTGAGCATTGTTGTAGGAACTCCCTTCCATTTGTATAAGAAGGAGGAAAATCTGTCCTTTAACTGGGCTTGCAGGTTTGGTGTCTGCTGAAGGGATGCTGCAAAGTGTGGGTTGGAGCTCCAGCTCACCAGCAGTGCCTCTGGCTGCCCTGCTGGGATGTCACAGCTGCGTCTAGCTGCTCAAACTCTTGGTCTAGGAGACATTAATTCCTGCAATTTTGTGGGAATGCTGCAAAAATGAACTTAAATGGTGCCCAATGGCTTTGCTGTTTAAACCAAGATGTGTAAGAGAAGTGTCCAGTTCATAAAACTTTTGTGTTCCATGGATCTGCAGCCCAGGAAGGGCAGGGAGGGGAGCTCTCAGCCTGCCCTCTGCACCAGCACTGCCCATGTTGTGCTTTAGGACATGGTTGTGCTTTTTTCCTGCCCTTTCCCCATCAGACATACTCAGCTTTGCTTTACAAGTGTTATCTTGTAGATTTAAAATTCTGTCTTTTTTCTACCACGGAAAAAAGCAAGGGCATTACAGAAAGGACAGAGCAGCTCTAATTTGTCCATTGAGTTGCTATTTTTGGCTGTAGGACAGGACCCTGCTCAGCAGAGGAGTCACAGGTTAAACTCTGTCCCCTGTGTGCAGGGGAGCCCTGGCTGTGCTGCCTTCCCCTGATGTGTGAGCAGCCTGGTGTGTCCCTCCTCAGGATTCCTGTCCATCCTTCTCCTCCAGACTGCAAACAGTTTAGTGCTGATCTGGCCTTATATAGTAATTTCCTATTATTAGAAACATTTCCTTGGGATCTTGCTCGGGGAGTAGCAGAGGGAAATCCTGTTTCCTTCATCTAACTTGGAGGCAAAGCACCAGTGCTCACTCTTTCCTTATCTCTTGTGGATGGAACAAGAAGTTTTTGTTGTGATCTGCTTTCTGTCCTTAAGCCCTTTCTAACACTGAGCCTCTTTTCAGAAATGAAGAAATAGGAACTGTCAGTCAGCTGTGTGAGCTGTAAAGTTTTGTCTGCAGCCTGTACATTTTTCATCCTGTTTTCCTCACTCAGATTTGGTCCTTTCATTGGAAAACCAACTCTCTGGTCAGTGAAAAGTAGTGTGCTAGGATATTTCACCTGAGAGTGCCAGGGATGGGCAGCCAGCCAATGGCTGTGTTGAAAAAAAGGAACAACTTTAAATTAAGGAAGGAGAAGTTTTAGTTCTGCGTGCAACTTGAACGTGTTTTTAAAGGCGAGACTTGTCACTGGAAGCACAGAGATATGCACAGGCTTTGAACACTTAATTTTTCCTGTGAAAACATTTTTTCCCCTTAAAAGGAAGATGTAGGTCCTGCCACTGGGAGTGACTGTTTGGAAAGTCAGTCGGGAGGAATGCACATCAGCTGGACTGAGTCAGGCTGTTTGTGTTCCCAGCTCCCTGTGAGCCCCATCCCTGCCACAGCCGCTGCAGGGGAGCTGCTGACAGGGATGGTGTCACAGCAATCACAGGGAATTAACTGCTGCGTTTAAACTTGGTTGTTGGAGTCAGTGCAACAATTGCTGTTGGGATCTGAGTGTGTTTGTAAAATCAGGGAAAGCCTGACAGGGCCGTGAGCGGGAGCAGCCACGAGCATGAGACAAACTGGCATCACATTAAGGGCATCTGGTAATTATAAAGTGGGACTTTGTTCTGATGGCCACTGTCAAAGCCAGCCAGCCATTTCTGTTTCACTGCTTCAGCAGAAAGCAACAACAAGGAAAATTTTTCTTAATTTGTTAGATTAACCCACTTTCTGTTTTTGCTTACGTCATAGACCCAGAATTATTGTGTGTGTGCAGGAGCCATGACTAAATACAAGCCTGTCATATGTGCTTTTTAATCCATCACCAGGGGCATCAAAACAGGGAACAGCACTGGCAGAGAAAGTGTAGGAATCCAAGGAAATGTGTGCATCTCCATTTTTTGTAATATTCTTTTTTTTGTTATTTATTTATTTATGAAGGACTGAGCTTGGGAAGAAAAGACGTTTGGTGTTCTCACTCACAAAGCTTTCTTGGAACAAACAAAACCAGTATTGACAGTTTTAGGCATTACAAAGCATGAATTAGAATCCAAAATAATAATCTAAATATTCTTTGTCTTCTGGTTGTTGAACCCTTTTGGCCACACATCACTATTTTTAAGATTTTGTCTGTAACCCTGCAAACACCTTGACACAGAATTGGGGGATTCAGTCAGCTTGTGATATCATGAAGTTTGCAGTAAAGTGAAGGAACTTTCATCATCCTGAGGCACCTTTTGAGTAAGTACAATGAGCTTTTGCTTTAACCTTTCTAGGTGTGCAATTTCATAACTGAGCAGGAATGTTGTGTCTCCAGGGGCCAATGTGCTGTGTTCAAACCTCTGTTCCTCACTGCTTGTTTGGAGCACTCATGAGAGGGGAAGAGGAGATGCTTTAATCCAAAAACTGGGTAGAAAAGAGACAATTCTTAGCAGAACTAATAAATAGGGAGGAGGTCTTGCTAAATATTGTAACAGGCTGGATTAAAAGGCATTGGCTCTTTGGTAGGGTGTTGGTTTATCCTTATCCTGCAGTCAGATGTTCATCCTCTGTAGGACACAGGGTGTTTTTCCTAAGCAGTGGGACAAATGTCCGTCAGAACCTTCAGTTTCTGCTATAGGGTGTTTTAGGAATGTGAGGCATTTTAATCAGTTTTAGATCAGGATGATCTGGACAGCAGGACACGTGTGACAGCTTAAAGACACTTCTATTTTTTGATTAAGATGTTCTTCTGACCTGTGAGAGGAAGGGCTCTCAAATTCCTGGCCTGTTTAGGGTGGTTTCTTTCCCATGGTACTTTTGCCAAGTGATTTCTAATTATGGAATGTATCTTATTCTGTAGCTCTTTTGCAAGGCAGAAATAACGAATATTACAAAAATCCAGAAAGAACTCGCTCACTGAGAGATGAACTTGACACCTTTTGGAATAACATAGATGTGATCCACGTTGACTTCTGAACAGCATAAACCCAAGGCAGCATTTCACACCTCCAGATTTATATTTTGCAGAGGAATCTGCACTGCAGAGGACAACACTGATGGTGTTTTCATGGGGCCAAACTTTATTTTTTCAGCAGAGCCACTGCTTGTGGGTGTAGCTGAGCAAGGCTCTGCGAGCCTGTGGGAGCAGGGCTGACAGGAAAGGTTTCCAGTCCCCTTGCTTTGAATGTGAAATTGTATGCAGGGAATCAGCTGCTTATCTGCAACAAGCAGAGCAATCCCAGTGCTCTAATCCAGGGTTTAAGTGAGTCACTTCTAACTGGTGAGGCCTGGAAAACTTGATTCATCCCTTGGCCTGTAGTTGCCTGTTGGAGTGAGCCAGATCTTGCCAGCCATCCTCAGCAGAAATCACAGACAAGGGCTGGGCTCTGCTGCTGGAAAGGAAGAGTCTGGTTTTATCACCTTCATAATCCAGGATCAAGGTCTTATAAAGTAAAATTATCTCTGCTTTCCCACTTTTTTTTTTCCCTCCTAATTTAGGCTAACCCACATGCCAGGAGTGTTTTCCTTGCCAGCAGATGTTGGGCAGTAGTTTGGCTGCAGAAAAAAGCATTTTGAGTAAAGGTCTTTCCAGTGAATAAATTAATACAAGGGTTCTCTTGCATGAAAAAAAAAGAAGGGAAATGTGTAAAAAATGTACTTCTAAGTGTTGTATATTCTTCTCTTATGTGGCATTTTCAGTGATGAGATGTGGTCTGAGAAGTGTTAGGAGGTGTCAGCTAGGGGAAAGGTGAAGTGTGCTGATACTTAGAATTGTAACAGGAGTTTCACTGAATCTGGTGACAAATTAGACTGGTTTAAGGAGTGCTGGTGGAGCACTGATATTCTCCTGAATAATTAGAGCTGCCAGACCACAGCTTTAATTATGTTTGAAAAACTCCTGGCTCAGGGCTCACTGTTGTGTTTCAGTATTGGCTAATGTGGCTCAGTTTGGGAAATGGAATTTATATCACCCCTGATCTTACCTGTGCACAGGAGAGGGGCTTGGAGTGTGTCCATTTCCTTCAGTGCCCAAAGCTAAGCCCTGCTCTGAGCCACATCCTGAAGCTGCTGCCGTTAAAAATTGACCCAGCTGAGATAAGAAGCGAATGACAGCCCTGCCAGAGTTGTGCAAGAACCACAAATAATGTTCAAAATGGAGTCTGAGAGGGCAGAGAGCTGTGGCACTGCAGTGCTCCCAGCAGCCAAGCTCCATCCCAAATCCTTGGCACATTCTGCTTGTGACATCCACCCCAGTCAGGATCTCTGCCTTGGGCAGAGCTAATTACAGGGGAGTGCTGCACCCAACCACTGTCAACATCTGCTGCGTGTGTTTGCTTTTAAATAGCCTCCTCTCTGAGGAGATTGAAGCTTTTTAGCTTTTTGCTTTAAATCTTTTTACTTCAGAGCTTGACTTTACCCTTCCTGCAGCAGGATTTGTGAAGGATTCATTTTGATAAGAAGGGAAAAAACAAAACAAAAAAGTCTTTAAGCAAAGCTGAGTGCAGATAGTGCCAGTCATGGAACTTCAGCAGCTGAGCTTGGGAATCATTCTGTGGCTCTGCATGTTCAGTGATTGGAGAATCTGCTTGACAGCTCACAATGTGAATTGCCTGAAACACCTGAGGGGTGGCATCCTCTCTAACAGATTTGTATCTTTATTTGCACTACCTATAAGTCCTTTTAGGATGGGTGCACAGTTTAGTCCATTGAGGAACAAAATAATTAATAAAATTATAGAATAATTTTAGATTGGAAAGAACTTGTGGAAATCTCTGGTCCAACCTCACTTCCAGGCAGGACCAATTTAGATCAAGTTGCTCAGACATTGTCTGGTTGAGTTTTAAATATCTCCAAGGATGAAGTTTCACAATTTTCTGGGACCCCTGTTCCAGTATTTGACAGCACTCAGTGGGAAAAAATTTCCCAATAACTCATTGGAATTTCCCTTCTTCCAGCTTGTGTCCATTGTCTCTTATTCTTTCACTTTCCCCTAATGCTAGTGAAGGCTGTGCAGTATTTTTGTCAGAATGCCCTTCTCTCAGGCAGGTGGGTGGGAAACGAGGTGGGATTTTCACACTCTTGATGTAGCTGTGGTCATAAAATTCTGTGTGAGTCCAGAACCCTGATGAGCTCAGAGACAGCAAAATGTGCAACTTCAGTTTGCAAGGGCTGGGGACTGAGGGCAGCAGTGCCTTCCTTCACTGTGTGCTCCAAGAGGCTCTTACTTGGCAGTGCAGGTGATTTTGTAATAAGGACTTCAGAACTTCCAGGTGAAGTGAGTGTTTTGGTGCTGGATGGCTCCAAAGCAATCTGGAATAAAATACTGCTGAGCCAGGTTGGACAGGGCTTGGTGGAATTGGAAATAGGTGAAATTTAAGGTCCCTTCCAACCCAAACCATTCTGTGATTCTAATTCCTTGTGAAGGCAAAGTTCATCCAACGCTGGACTCTTTTAGTGTCTGATTTTCTGAGGGGTGATTCTGAGTGTAATGCCAGCCCCAGGGTTGGGATTGTGTGTTGGCTGTGTTTGGGGTGAGCTGGGAGCAGGTTTGGGGAGCCCTGTCCACGCTGCCAGGACCATTCCAGGACAGTAACTCACTGTCCCAGAGCTCATCTCTTCCTGTCTGATGGCTGTGGTTTGTGTGCTGGGCTCAGCCCCAGCTTTTCCAGCACTGGGATTACTTTTCTTTCCGTTTCTCCTGTCATTGGGCAGCAGGAACTCCACAGGCAGAGCGCAGCTGATTTCCCTGGGACTGCCTCTCCTGGGCTGCTCCTCCTTGGGAGGAGAGTTCTCCTTCTCCTTGGAAAACGCCCTCTCCAGATGCTCCAGTAGGAGCTGGTGGGAGGGAGGGAGTTCTGACTGCACTGAAAATGCCATGAAAAAAAAAAAAAAAAGGCAACTGACAGAAGAGAGAAGTTGTCCTGAGCTTGCTGCTTTTTGCAGCAGCGTAAGCGAAGGCTGTGCAAGAGCTGCGGGAGCTGGCGGGAGGCAGGGATGAAGTTCAGAGGAGGGGTAAGGTTCATTTCACTCCTTTGGGGGCTCTGCAGCTTTCACATGCGTGGCTGGGCTCAGAAGAAGAGAGGAGAAACATTTGCAGGGTTTCAGCAGGAAAGGGGAATGCTTTGAGAAGGATTCCTTCATTGGAAAGTTATGTGAAAAGGGGTGAAATTGGCTAAAAACTCAGGGAATGCCTGTTTGGAGGAGGAAGGCAAGGTGGGAGCTGAGAATGTGGGAAGAGAAGGGGAAAGCTGAGCTCTAAGGTGAAGCTTTACTTGGGCACAAGGATGTGAAGGGACCCTCCTGGAGCTGGGATTTGCTCCTGTCCTTCCCAGGGCTTCTGTCCCGCTCTGCCATCCTGGTGAAGTACCTGCTGAGGGATTCATCTCCACTCACTTCCTCCAGGCTGTTTTAGTTTAGCAAAACTTGGTCCATGTTTTAGCAGCTGCCAGAGTGCCTGGCCCTGCATCCCCTTCATGGCACAACCCCGAGCTTGGGAAAAGGAGTTTGGTGTTAAAAGATTGAGAGGACTGGGATTGTTACCTGGAAGAAGAGATGAGGAGCAGAGGAGGGAAAAAAAAATAATAGTGCCACAGAGAACATAGAGCTCATTTTTCTGAGTTGTAGCACAGGAATAGGGACACTGAATTAAGCTAGAAGTTGCCAAAGAGATGCAAAAATTATTTTCATACAATGAATAATTGGGCAGCGGAATTCACTGAGTCTGGAAGATGTTGAGGTCAGAAATGAGAGAGTGTTATAAAAAAGTGTGTGGGCTTTTGCTTGGATGAGAATGCTCAAGGCTTTAATTGGTAAAGTGACCAAATTTAGGAAGAGAAGGATTGGAAACATCACTTCTGTAGATTTGAGCAATTCTCTGTTAAAGAAGAGCTAACACAGGGCTGGTGTATCCCATACCTGCTCAATCCAGACATCCTTGCCTGTTCTCCCAAATGTTCAGGTGCTGACCACTGAGGAAGTGATGGAGGGAAGGGCAGAGCTTTTGGAGGATGTGTGGAGGTGACAGGGCTCCACAGGGCATTTCTGCCGGCTCTGGTGTGCTGGGGCAGCAGCCCTGCCCTGCTGGAGAGGGGTGGCAGTGGCAGGGTGACAGCACAGGAGGTGTCTGGGGTGTGCCCGGTGCTCTCCAGGGAGCTGAGTGTGTGGAAGTGCCCTTGGCATGGCCTGGGAATGCTCTGGAGTCCTCTCTGGAAAGTTTGAGTCTCTCAGAGGCATCCTGGGTGTGGAATGCAGTGGGGAAGGGCTGCCAGTGGGGTTGGCAGTGGGACACCAGCAGGGAATGGGGCACAGGGGGTGCAGGGGGCACTGCCAGGCTCTGCCTCTTCATGTTTGAGCTTCTGCCACCCTTCACCTGCTCAGCTGAGCTGGCAATCAGCAGCAAAACTCACTGGAAGGGGCAGCAAGCTGACATTTCACCTTTTTAAAATGCTTTTTAAAAATCAGTTTGTCCTCTGAAGCTGCTGTGGGATGCCCAGACCTGTGGGCACAGGTCTGCTGAGCAAAGTGCCACCAGCAACATCTTTGAACCAGCAGCAGCTTGTGCCATCTGTTCAGGAGCAAAAATGTCAGCTCCCTAAATATAGAAATTCTGTGTATTTACTTTTCCAGCCATGGTTTGCCTTGTTCATTTTTCTTAGTGCTCTTTTATATTTAGCCTGTTGATTGAAATATCATTACCCCTCTTAAGGGTAAACATTTTTCCTGTCCTTCACATTAGTTCTTACAACTGCCTTTTCCTTTTCACTGCTAATTGCTTATTTCCTTACTCATCCTCCACAAAATAAAATCTGGAAGGTATTATTATGTTATAAATATTGAACAAATAATATTAGCTACTCATTATTTCAGTTTATCCCTACTCAAAGTGTGGAAAACTTCAAAATAATTACTTTACAGGAATTAGTCAAAGATGTAGCATTTCTATCTCTCATATAATTTTTTTTAATAGTGTATTCTGGAGTTCCATCCTTCTGTCTGATTAGGATGGGAAGTATCAGAGAGACAACCAAATTCTGAGTTCCCTGACTCCAGACATTCCATTGCTGGTGATGTATTGGCCTAAAAGAAGCAAGAATAAAAAGTAATTCTAAGAGATGGTCCTTGAGTGGCAGCTGCAAGTCCAAGTTGTTCCCTCTAACTCTGCTGGTCTGGGTCACCAGAGTTGTTACATGGATTTGATCCCAGCTCTGACAGCTCTGATTTTCCCAAATTGTCCTTTGGGAAATAATTTAATTTGCCTTATATAATTGAAAGCAAAATATAAAAAAATTTCCTTTGTTATTTAATTTTTTTAACTGAACAAGCCAAATACATGTCTTATCAATTATTATCTCAGCACAGGTGTTTCAGAAAGGGCACACAAATCCACGTGGTTGCTTGCAGGGGATTTTTATGGGAGACACAGAGCTGCCTCTCAGGGAACCTTCTTCCTAACCCAGCTGTTGACTAACAGAGAGAATTGTGTCCAAAATGAGCAGCTGATTTTCAGTGTGGCAGGAGGGAGGAGGATCCTGGGTGGCTGCACTTCAGTCTGTCAGGGATTTGCTGGCAGAATCCCTGATTCTGGTCCACTTCCATCGTCTTCATTATTTCTTTCTCCATGCAAAAGGAAAGAGGAGTTTTCTCATTCTGCACCTTGGGAATTGAGGCCTTGGATACAAGAGTTGATTTTTGTCTGCTCTGCTGTCTGGCCCGTGTTGTGTCCAAGCCCTTTCCCAGGCTGTAGAATGAAATTGAAATCAAAGGAATTTTTTTTCTTTCCTGCAGTTTTGGCATGACAGTGAAGAATGTCCAACTATCCACGAGACAAATGTTTTTTAGCTGCCACCCCCCACAAGAAGTCCATTCTTGGTTCAGGCTTGCATTGTCTTCCAGAATCTAATCTGAATTTCCCTTCCCACTCACATTTGGTTCTGGCCTGTTCTTCCGTTCCCGGCTTTGTAACTATTTCTGGAGCCTGCAGATCAATCATCTTGCACTTGATACCAAGATAAAGGTGCCTGCCACTTCCCAGATGGAGCCACTTCCTGGGGCTGTTCCAGTGAGCCTCCTGAGTAGATAAAACCCAATCTGGAAAAATACACTGCCAGGAGAAAATATTGCAAGACACATTTTTAGGTGTTGGTGCAGAAATTCTGTTTATGTTGTGACTTGCCTTTCTGAATCAGTTGTGTAGTTTCCCTGCTCCATACAAAACTATTCACTTTGAGAATTCCAGGTGTTTTCTCATGGAAAGGAGTGGGAAGTTGCTGGTGCTGCCATCCCTCAGTGTGTCTGGAATTGAGTTTTAAACCATTCCAGCACCCCTCTGGGAAAACCAAGCCTGGGAATGAGTCCTTGCTCCTTGCTGGGTGTTCCATGGCCATGGAGCAGCAGCTGGACAAAGCCAGGGGGAGTTTCTTGCTCTGCTCACATCAGCCCCAAACCCCTGTGCTCATGGCAGAGCTGCCCTCCCATCTCCCAGCACAAATTCCCCCAAAGTGCTCAGCCTGGCTGACTCAAACTTTTGGATTTTGCTGTGCAGAGCAAAAGGTCCTGTTTTTCATTTCTGAGGTGTATTAGTTCTCCGTGTCCTAAGCAGAGGAAAAACTTTATCATGCTTTGGCATAAGCAGAGTTTAAAGGAAAAATATGTGTTTACACCTTCACAATCCCATGTCAGCGATTTCCCAGTTCAGTTTAGGAAACTCCTTGGTACAGTCTTGAGTGGTTTTGTACTCCCCGGAGCTTGGAGGTATTTTCTGGTCTTGTTGACTCTTGTATGAACACAAAGAAAAGCTGGAACCCCAGCCAATGTAAACCTGGCTCTGCAGGCTGCATTCAGCAACCACTTTACACCAGTGGAAAGTCTTTCCCAAAATTGAATCCCAAAAAGAGCCATGTGGAAGCAGTGCTGTGGTGGTGACTGCACTGACCTGGTCCCCACCATTCCAGAGGGACTTTTCCCTTCCTGGCCTTGAGCCACTGTTGTGCTCACAGCTCTGGAGAAGACATTAAAAGCAAAGAGTGGGTTAAAAGTGTGGGAATGAATCCCTGGAAACTGCACTGTGGGGTGGCTTTGGGAAATGTGGCAGGAGTCACTTTGGACACTGGAGGGGAGGTTCAGCACGGGGTGAAAGGGGAGGTTGGGAGGAGGCACAGGCACTCCTGAGCCCACAGGCACCCAGATCCCATGGAGCTGGCTCAGATTTTTGCCATTCCCTGTTTGCAGCCTGTGCTGGGTCCACATGAGGTGCCTCCATCCTACAAAGGTTGGGATCCTCAGCCAGGTCCTCCTCTCAATCCCTATAGGGGTCCTATAATGTGGATGTGGTGGAGCTGCCCTAAATAACTCAGTGTGCTCCCTTTTCTCCTTTCCCTGGCTCTGACACTCTCCCAATCCCACAGAGAGGTGATTTAGCTCAAAACCTGGAGAGAAAACCTCCAGATTCTCTTTTCCTGGTCTTTGTTTTGCTGGCTGAGTTGCACAGGTTTGTTTGGAGGTGTTACCCTGTGCCAGGGAGGCAGCAAAGCCTGGAGGAGGGATTTGATGCTGAGCTTTAGGTTAAACCCGACCTGCCTCCTGTGGAAGTTTCCCAAGCAGCTGGCCCTGCTGCTGAATCCTGGCTCCTCCCTGAGCCTGCTGTGGTTCCCCATTCCCCTGTCCCTGGCTGCCGTCATTGCACGTGGGACCAGTGTGGGAAAATGACCTGGATTAAAACAATCAAAGAATCTGAGTTAGTTCTAATCCCTGTCAGATTTCCAGCCTGCTTTATTGCCCAAGTCCTGGGCCAGTGCAAACCTTTTGTTTTGTGTTCTTTTATGTTCTGCAAGCACAGTAATGTCACAAGCCATTAGTAAAGTCAATATCAGCAGGAAATAAAAGAAAAATACCAAAAAGTAATCTTTTCAAAATCATTTTCCAAAAATCTGCATCTGCAATAAGACTGACCACCAGTATCAGCAGTTTACAGTTTAAATCAGTTTTAGCTACTGAACTGAATAGTTCATCACATCTTTTAAGCATGTGTCCTTTTCAGGTTTAAATATTTCCTGTATGTCCAATTTGTTTCTGAGGTAAAGGGGCACTCCACACTTCTCAAAACAGCAGTATCTTCATTATTAAACAAATCTTTTTTAGGGTGCAGCTGCACAGAGGTCCTTCCTCAGTGTCACAGCAGCTCTTCTGCCACTGTGCTCTCCCAGCAGCTTCCAGAAAAATAATTTCCACAAGAAAGGTCTGATCAGACCCTCACAGCCCATGTTCTCCCAATTATCTGGAATATTCTCCCTGCCACAGGGCTTCCCAAGCTGATCTCTTGCCTGGAGCAGAGGATGTTGTAAATGTTCATCAGTCAGAGGTGGATTGGCACAAAGAAATTCATCCCCTGCTAAGACAAGGGAATCAGTGTTGTCCATAGACAAACTGCTTTAATGGTTAATTAGCTCCACTGTATCACGTTTAAAGCCCTAGACTGGGTTTTTTAGCATTAATTTACAGCTACCAGATCTGGTGTCTGCCTGTTAACAGAAAATCACCAACATTTTGGTTATTTTAATTTATTCAGTGCCTTACTGTCACATTCATCATTCAGTAGGAACATATGGTCATCACTGTGCTTATTTTTTCTTAAGTAGTGTCTTCCCTCCCCACTTCCTTCCTTCTGCATGACTGTTCTGTTTCCATTTTGCAAAAAGGGTTTATTTTCACCTCCTTTTATGGCCCATCTGTTGATGTCAGTGGCAGTGAAACAGTTAACACTGACATTTGAAGCTGGTGGTAGACTTGGACATATGCAATAAAGCAAAATGCTGGCATGGAGCAGTGCCTATTGCTCAGCTCTGGCTTGTATTTGCACTAAACTTGGGCTTGGGAGGGTAAAAGACTGAGTAAAGTTTATATTCTGGAGACTCTGACTGCATCACCTCCCCTGGGTACATTTCATTATCTCCAAAAAGCTGCTTGCAGTCCCATTGCTTTGGCTTTTGTTTTGTTTCAAGCTCACTGCAGATTTGAGGTCGTTGTTTTGTTCTCACGGCGAGAGGTTGGAGTTGAATGAGGAGACAAAATCTGGAGGAAACCGAAAGTTCTTGGCCTTAAATGCCTGTCCCAGAGGAGGCGGGAGTGGAATTTTGTGTTGTGAGAGGATGGATGGGCTGGCCCTTCCCTCCCCTGGATGTGCACAGCTGCGATCACTTTGTCCTGCCTGCCGGGAGGGGCTGATGAAAGAGCTGCTGAAGTGACGTTTTCTGTGAAAGTCTTCAGGATTCTATAAACTGGGATTAACTGGGCGAGGGTGGAAGTTTCTCCTCTGTCCTTGTTGAGGCAGCTGTGTTTTAGGGCTGTAGTTGTAAATTTAACCACTTGAAAAGGAGTTCTTTTCCTGTGGTTTTGCCTCTGTTCTCATCACCTTGGCCAAAACCTGCTCTGGGATTGCACTGCTCTGATAGAAGGATTCCAGTTTCTAGGTAGAGTTTATTTCTGTGTGATTTATCTCTATTTTCCTTTCCTTATCTCACCACCTTCCTTCTCCAAGGGTTATGCCTTTTCTCCTCACCTTGGCAGAGAGGGTAGAAGACAACATTTTGCCCAAGCTGTGAAGGACTTGGCTTGGAAAATTTTGGCCATTTTAGAACAATTACTTCATGACAGTATCTGCAGAATTCCTCCCAGGCTGGGTCTTTCCAAGCTTAGAACTCAAGCCTTCCAGACCATGAGACTAATTGGAAAAAATAAAACAGGAAATCAAATTATGTTTTTTCGTGGTGTTTGAGCCATTAGAGCGGGTCTGGATTTGAGATTTCCAGAAGGAACTGATTTTTCTATCTGCTGGGTTCATGCAATCACTTCTGCCCTGGCTCACAGGGAGGAAGCCAATTAGAACGCGCAGAAATAGGCAAAACTGCATTTACTAATCATTTACCAAATCAAAAAAAACATTTACTGAGAAATTGGTGAGTCAAAACAACTGCAGACTGAGGAGATTTGCACCTGTTTTGACCCAAATTGATATTTCAGTGATCTTGCTTTTATTACTGCTCAGCAGACCTTTAGGTAAATTTTCTGCCTGACCAGGGCTGGGTTTATTTTTCTCCCTGCACATCATCAGTCCCTGTGGTTTGACCACTTTTACATCTCGGGAAGGTGCAGAGAGGAACTCTGTGAGTCAGTAAAAGTTATCTACATCATTGTGCAGGGTCTGGCATTCCCAGTTTGGGATGGGTGTTTGGGATTGCTGGTGGTGCATGAGCCTGCTTTAGGAACAGACCCCTCTGGTGTTTGTGCTACATCCCAAAATATCACTTAGTGAAATGGTTTAGGAGAAGGGTGCTACTGTGAGCAGTTTGCAAGCTAAGAAGGGTTGAGGAAGACAAGGAGATGCACACAGGAGTGAGCAGAGGGTTTCACACGTTGTTCCTCTGGTTCCTCTCATCTTCTCCATCTCTGTCCCCTGAGTAGAGATTTCCCCAGCAAGCAGCCACTGAGTCACCCCTGGGTGCAGATTTCCCCTCCCTGCTTTACAGTGAGGTCAGGAGTCAGCAATGAGTGCTTTCCACACGTGGTCGTGTCTCACCCATGTCAGGTTGAAAATGTCACCTTTAAAAGAGGGGCAGGGGTGGGAGTCTCCCCATGCATGGCGGTGTCAGCTCTAAAGTCAGAGGTGTGGGATGCAGAAATGCCCATTTCTCATTTTTTCTCAATTTTCTCAGGATTTTCCCATTGGGTGTCTTGCTAAAGCTTTTAAATTGGTCAGCAGTGTGAAGCTGTTTGCTTCTGAGATGAATCATCATTAGTCATAAAAGATTCCTTACCTTGAAACAGCTTCCCGTTGTGAAATCAGAGAGAGGAGAACACATTTCAGTGTCCCTCCTAAGGGATGCCTGGGAAAGCAAATCCAAGTTTTATTCTCTTTATCAAGTGTTTTTTTCTTTGATTTGAAGTTATTAGAAATTTAGCAGTAAGTTTTCCCCCGATGCTGACTTGTCTTCCCTCAAAGCAATTAGAGCAGACAACTGATGAAGTGTCATAATCACTGTTTTCAGCAGCTGCAGTGGGATTGTTTTAATATCCCACTTTAATATCTGATTTTAATATGGTTATTGTGGACTCAGGGAACTGCCTGCAAACCCACAGCCATCCCAAATTCCCTGTGTGTGTGCCTGCAAACCCCCAGCCATCCCAAATTCGCTGTGCTTTTGTCTGCAGGGATTGGGAGCCAACGGCATCCGCCTGACCATGGAGAGCGCTCTGACAGCCCGGGACCGTGTGGGGGTGCAGGACTTTGTCCTGCTGGAAAACTTCACCAGCGAGGCTGCATTCATTGAAAACCTGAGGAAACGCTTCAAGGAGAACCTGATCTATGTGAGTAGCACAGGGACAGTCAGCACAGAGTCCTCAGTGACCTGCAGGGTCACCTCTGCACAGGACAAACCTGGCTCTGCTCTGCTCTGGAGGTGCTGGTGGCAGCTCACAGGCCATGGGTGCTTGTGCCAGCACCGCTCTGGGGTGCTGTCATTTGCTGGGTGTGGGACTCACTGCAGTGCTCCTGTTGGCATCTGGTGGCACTGGCAGCACTGAAAAATCCAACTCTCACCACATTTATTCATCTGCTGAATTCACTCACTTCCACCAGCACCAGACTTGAACTCGATCCTAAATGTATATAGGAATAACCCAGCATTGTGGCTTGTTGGAAACCCTAAAGCCGTTTGAGGTGGTTTTTACCCAGCAAGGATAACATGGCTGGCACAACTCCAGCAGCGTCACTCTCCCAGAGCTGAGAGCTCTCTTCTCAGCACCCTTGGCCTGTTTGCAGCATCCCCAGCACAGCAGGATGGGTGTCCAGCCTCCAGGGACACCTGAGCTCTGCCTCCAGACCTCCTGGAACCTTCCTGCTCTCTGTTGTGTTTTTCAGACCTACATAGGCTCAGTGCTGGTGTCTGTGAATCCCTACAAGGAGCTGGAGATCTACACCAAGCAGAACATGGAGCGGTACCGCGGCGTCAGCTTCTATGAAGTCTCTCCTCACCTGTGAGTGGCTGCCAGTGCAGCTTTTGTCACTCCCACACAGCTGGGACACGAGGAAAGAGGCAAACAGGACTTTTCCCTGTCCCAGCTGCAGCCCTGGAAATCCTAGGGATAGAGAGGATCCTCTGCAGGGTGTGGTGTGAGGCTCTTTCTATTCCTGTTCCTCTCTCCAAAGAGGATGAGTTGCCTTTGCAGGAGCAGTATTTGGAAAGGGAGTTGGTTCCTTCCTGCAGGAACAGAGTTGCTTACCCAGCCCTGGCAGGACAGGAGTTCATTGTTCCAGGGTTATTTGGGGTCTCTGTGTCCGGGGCTAAGTAGGGGAAAGAGTTTCTGGTGTGTGGGGGTTTCTTTCCTACCTCTGCTGTTGCTGCCTGACCAATATTTATCTGGTATTTCCCTTGTTGCTAAGATACCATCAGCCTGTTGGAACAAGGAATGTATTTATTTACATGGTCTGGCTTGGTGAGCATTCCCAATTTCCCATTAAAAAAATAGTTTGAGGTTTAAAGTTATTTCTGAAAGCGTTTGAAAAAAATTTTTGTCAGACTGAAAGAAAAAGAAAAGAGACCTGAGGCCACGTGGCTTCAAAATGTTTTTTTTCAGGACTAAGGGCCAAATTCTGAGCACCTCTTGGAAGATTTTTTTATGTTGTGTTGTGTTTTGTTGTTTTTTTGTTTTTTTTTTTTTTTAAAGAGATCTTGGAAGAGTAAATGATATTATTTATAAGCAAACTATTTGGGTTGTTCTTATTGCTGGCACATAGCCCAGGAGAGTAAACAAACCAGAATGTGCTGCAAGCACAGAGAGAGGGAGAAACCATTACTTGGGAAAGTCTCAGTGCTTGAATTTGGATTTGTTAGGACAAAAATGTGATTTTTACTGTGTGAACCCAGATGGGGCAGAATTAAACCTGCAAAACCCTGCATTCAGACCTGCTCAGTTCACTTTGCCTGTGGTCATGGTCATGCTTCTGTGCCCTTAGATGTGAATTTTGGGACTCTGTGGAAAATCCTTGGGACTGTTGCTCTGGTTTAAGTGTGCAGTAGGTACAGGATGATGGCAAGGCTCGTGGATAACAGGAAGCACTGAGCAGATGTGCTTTAATTCCACTTAAATCACAGTGTAGCTGATTTTTTTTCTTCGCTTTCTTTCTCCTTTTAACAAGTCCCTTCAGAAGCTGTAAAATTGCAGCTCATAAGTGACCCCTGGAGAACTGTGATCCTGGGTACTGCTGCTCCCACTGGGAAAACAGAATTTTTTATTAACTGTTTTTGCTGTTCCACTGCATTATTTGATTATTTATTGCATTATTTGATTATATATTCATTTAAAAGTCCTCTGAGGAGCATCAAAATGCTCCAGCTGCAGTGTAGTGCTCTGGGCTTCTGCTTTTCCAGTAACTCAGGTGTCTTTTTTCCTCTTTCTCCTCTTCTAAACTGACTCTAGAAAGCCAAAACACTTCAAGATCTCTATTCTAGTGTCAGGTAGTTCAAGTGTAGGCCTGAGCATTGGGAAGTGCATCACACTCAGAGAAGGAAAGTTTATGGATAGCATATTCCAGAGATCTGTCACATCCTGTCCTGTTTCTGGCCTGCAAATGGGACCATAAACATCTTTATTTACAGTGATTCTGTCTGTTCTGGTGGCCATAAACCACCCCACAAAGGCACAGGGGCCAGAGGCACTTCTTCAAATCCAAATTAAATTTGCATTTATTCAGCTGTTTTCCAAAAGACTCCAGGGGCAGAATCTGGATGGGAAGAGGGACAGGATGTATTTTGTGGGGTGAGTTGTGTTGCCAAGGCAGCTCATTGGTGTTGCCTTAGTATGAATAGACTCGAGAAGGCCACAGATGTTATTTTGGTGTGATTACTTCTAATTAATAGCACAGCAGGAGAGTTAAAAAAAAATAAAAAAATGAAAATTAAAAAAGCCAAGCTACTAAAGAGCTGTCAGGTATATGAAGACAGAGTATCTGCTTGCTCACCACATGTGAGAGCTGAAAATGTTGTTAGGGAGATTGATGTGAGTTGTCCTTTTCCTCTCTCCCCTGAGCAGTTGTCACCATTGTCACCCATCCCCTGCAGCTGGTGTTGTGTGTGTGACTCTGGGTGTGAGCTCCTGTCTGCTCAGAGCACAGAAATTAAAGAAAAAGCAGCAAAGGAGGAAGCAGAAGGGCAGGGCCAGACTCTGTGCAGGCAGGGGAAGTGCCTGGTGTTTGGGGCAGGATGCTCCATAATCTCTGGTGGCTTTTCCAGCTCTTCCCACCATCCAAGAGAAGCTCTGGAGCCACCCAGACAGCAAAATTCTGTTGTGACCTTCTGAATGTGTCATCACTTAGAGGATAAGCAAGAAAAAATACCAGTGGAGAACAAGGTGTTTCCTGAGTGTAAAACTTTTCTGTCCCGTGGGACCAGTGTTGAGAGATCATTTATATTTAGAAAAGCCAGCTGATCTGCACAATTTTGTCAGAAAAAAAAAGTGAAAATAAGATCTCAGAGAATTTGGCGATTTGTGTCTGACCTGCAGGCGCTGGGCTCGGTGGTTGAGGTGTGAGCAGAGGTGTCAGGGCTGTCGTGTGTTGTCACCAGTGTGCAGGAGCTGCGATCTCACCCAGCCCATGGCCCGGGGCTGTTTCGGGGATGTCTGGGCCGGGATTTCCCGGGCGAGCTCCCTGATCCCGGCTGTCCCCTCCCAGCTACGCCATCGCAGACAATTCCTACCGCTCGCTGCGCACCGAGAGGAGGGATCAGTGCATCCTCATCTCCGGGGAGAGCGGCGCCGGCAAAACCGAGGCCACCAAGAAGATCCTGCAGTACTACGCTGTCACCTGCCCCGCCAGCCAGCAGGTCGAGACTGTCAAGGACCGGCTGCTGCAGTCCAACCCTGTCCTGGAGGTAATTCCCGTGGAATCCTGGCCAGCAGTCACCGGGAGTGATTCCATTTCCCAGCGGGACCCCACGGGGCGGTGCCAGCGTGTCCTGGGAACGCTGTGTGGGCACATCTCCGGGAATCCTGCTCTGATTCCTGGCCCTTTCCAGCCCGCCGGGAGCAGTTGTGGCATGGATGGGGTGCGGGGAAAGAGGGGATTTGGGGTGGGAAGAGCTCTGGGTCACTGCCATGGGGCACATCGCAGAGGGCAGCTCAGGGAGGCTGGGTTCGTTTTCTGGTGCTGTGGTGTCCTCTAGTGTCCAGCCCCAGCTGTGTGCAGTGCCCTGAGATATCCCTGTGCCCTGGATCCCTATATCCCGTATCCCTGTGCCCTGGATCCTGTATCCCATATCCCTGTGCCCTGGATCCCATATCCCTGGATCCTGTATCCATATCCCTGTATCCCAGGAAAGGTGAGCTCCCAGCAGCAGAGAGCCCTGCAGCCCCTCAGGCAGGGAGCTGTGGTGCCAGAGGACAAGGAAAGGCTGTCAGACATGGCATATGCTGTGAGCAGTGGCATTAAATCAGCCTGCAGGGGGGATGGAAGTGTTTTCCCAGGATCTTCCTTCTGCCCTGCCTGCATGGGCTGTGAAGATCAGTGTTAGAATTCAGGGAGCAATCTGTTTCCTTCTGGGTTTCTAGGAAGGAAAATCCTAGGCTGTAAATAAGTAACTGGCAGCTTCACCCAAGTGTTTATAAATAATCTGACTTGGTACTCTTTTATTTTTCCCTGATTGTTTTCATTTCAGGCCTTTGGAAATGCAAAAACCCTTCGGAATGACAACTCCAGTCGGTTTGGGAAGTACATGGATGTGCAGTTTGATTACAGGGTAACTTGGAATCTGCTTTATATTTCAGGACTGGTCCCAGTTACAGTTCTCTGTGTTCCTATATTGTTGTGTGTGTAGTGGGTGCTTTGCATTTTCCTTGGTGACAGCATCAGCAGAGCCTGTGGTAGCAAGGTTTGGGTCCAGAGGGTTTTATGGGACTCACTCTCCTTTCATTCCTCCCTTATTTCTCCCTATAAGGGAACACAGAGCTCAAACCCTTTTATTTCCAGGATATTCTATTCCTAGTGCTCTGTGCCAATGGATACTCCCCAAGTAAATCCACATAAGCCAGCTGAGAGATCTGAAGATAATCCCTGTCCTGTGTAACTTTGCACAGTGTTTGTGTCCACTCTGATCCCAACTGTCCCACACCAGCAAGGTGGACACAGTGCAGGAGCTGAGGAGCTCAGCACTGCCATCCTCCAGGCCTTTAGGTCTCCTTTAATCCCCCCACACTCAGTTTTGGTGCTTTCCCTTCGTGGTGAATTCCTGGAAGGAATTTTAGCACTCAAATAACCCCTGTGCTGGAGCTGACGTAGAGCTTGTGGCACACAATGCCGGATCAGTTTCTGTGGTTTTGTGGGCTTTTGCTTCCAATCTTGTCTTTGAACAAACGATCAAGAAGCAGAAACATTTTCCTCTGTGCTGATGAACTCTTTCCACGTGTCTGGTTTGGTTTAGGGGGCTCCTGTTGGGGGCCACATCTTGAACTACCTCCTGGAGAAATCCCGAGTTGTGCACCAGAACCACGGCGAGAGGAACTTCCACATCTTCTACCAGCTGCTGGAAGGAGGGGAGGAGGATCTGCTGAGGAGGCTGGGCCTTGAGAAGAACCCACAGCAGTATCACTATTTAGTAAAGGTGAACATTAACTATAATTCTTAAAATATTGTATTGCAGGACTGGGATATCTCCAGTTGTCTTTGTAATTTCCTTCCCTCACTTCAGAAACAACTCTAAGGTGACTGCTATAAAAAGAAACACAATGCATTGAGCATGGATAATGTATCTTTGATGATTATTTACTTATTTATATCAAACTGTGTCATTTTAGGGTCACTGTGCAAGGGTCAGTTCCATAAATGACAAAAATGAGTGGAAGATCATGAGGAGAGCCCTGTCTGTTATTGGCTTCAATGACAGTGAGGTGGAGGTGAGGTTTAGCAGCACAGATTTTCCTACTTTTAAGGATTTTTTTCTACTTTGATTTAGGATTTCTGATTGAAATCAGTGAATCAATTCAGAGTGACTGTGTTCCCTACAAAAATCCTGAAAAAGATACAAAATGCTCTCCTAGAAAGTGAATTTACACAAAAACCTTGCTGTGTGTTCGTTCCATCATCCTGATTTTTGCCTGTTGCTTCCATGGCAGGATTTGCTGAGCATTGTGGCCAGTGTCCTGCACCTGGGGAATGTCCAGTTTGCTGCTGATGAGCAGGGGAATGCTCAGGTCACTACAGAGAATCAGATTAAATACCTGGCCAGGGTGAGTATCACCAGTGAGGGAGATATTACAGGGAAGGTGAATTGTAGAGGATTCCTTACTTTGAGCTTGATATCATCATGTGATTTTAGACTGTGATTTAGAAGTTCTCATAAATTTCACTTTTATTTGACCTCAATAAAATGCAAATACTATCATCAAACCCATTTAATTGACAATTTCTGTATTTATGACTTCACCCACCGCTGCCTCGAGGTTTCCACCTTTGGGCAGGGAGGTAGGAATGGACTCTGGAAATTTTTTGCTTTGCTTGGTCACTTCCTTTCACCCAGTTCATTTTTTAGCTCATATCCCTGCCAGAAAGGAGGGAAGGGAGGGATTGATGCTGCTCAGTTGTTTGGTGTGAGTGGGAAATGAAGGGTTGTTTCACTGGGCTGGCATTTGAGGAAAATGGAATGTACAGCTCCATAAATTAATTGAATCTCCTGCTTGCAGCTGCTGGCAGTGGATGGCTCTGTTCTTCGGGATGCACTGATCCACAAGAAGATCATAGCAAAAGGGGAGGAGGTGAGAACATCCCCGGGGATTTGGGAGGCAGAAGGGATGAAATGAATCAGCTCTGCCAGCAGTTCCCTCCTCACCTCTCACTGGAGTGTCACTGCAGGGGTCCCACTGGTGACAGTTTTTGAGTGGCTGTTTAGTGATGGTGGAGCAGGAAAAGGGGATCCCTTGGTTTGGGGGCTGCTGAGTGGCTTTTTGTGCTGTGCCTGCAGCTGGTGAGTCCCCTGAACCTGGAGCAGGCAGCCTATGCCAGGGACGCCCTCGCCAAGGCCGTGTACGGCCGCACCTTCTCCTGGCTGGTCAACAAGGTCAACAAATCCCTGGCTTACAAGGCAAGTGAACCTTCTGTTTGTTCAATTCCAGCCTAATGGAAAAGCAATTCCCAAATCTTTCAGCTGCAGAGCGAGTTCCATGCTTTTAGTCATTTCTAAATTGATTTGTTTTCCAAGCGGTGCAGTGAGTGCTGTGAGTAAATGATGGAGACCCAGGCATGGATCACAGCTGTGAGTAAACACCTACATTTGTTTTCTGCTCTGTTGCAGGAAGAGAAGTTTCCAGGCTGGAGAAGTACAACAGTTCTAGGATTGCTGGACATCTATGGGTTTGAAGTTTTCCAGCACAACAGGTTTGTTTCAATATTCTGAATTACATTATTCACTTATGGTGTTTTCTGTCCCTTGTGAAACAAGGTTTTATTCCATTTCTTGGTAAAAGAGGTGGAATTTAAATGTCAGGACATCAGGTGAAAAAACTGACAATCACAGGGCTTCTAACACTTAGGACATCCATCTAATAATTAGCATTTACAGCTATTAATGGTCCTGGTATTTTAAATAAACTGTGGGGTTTTGGGTGTATTCTTGCCTTACTTTGAGCTGTGCCTTTGTCCAGCTCTCCAGCCCAGGGGTGGCTGTTGTGGCATCTTCCCATGGTGGTGATGGACCAGGGGATGGGAGTGGCAGAGTCTGGAACCTCCCTGGCAGGTAGCACTGAACCAGGACTCTTGAATTTGCAGTGTTACTGGGCCTTTATTCAGAGTTTTTGTGTTCCTCCATGTTCATCCTCCATGTCCATTTTTCCCTCCTTCTGGAACTCTTTGAGTTTCCCTAAATAATAAACTTACTAAATGCATAGAGTCAGTAAATACTTCACAAAATCTATTTCTCTTGATTTACTGTATCCCTGCTGCTCCCACTGTTTGTACCTCCTTCTGTACAAACAGTGATAATTTTTCTGATTTTTCTTTGCAGCTTTGAGCAGTTTTGTATTAATTATTGCAATGAAAAGTTGCAGCAGCTCTTCATAGAGCTCACCCTGAAGTCAGAGCAGGAGGAGTACGAGTCCGAGGGCATCGCGGTAAGAGCCCAGCTCTCCCTTCCCTCTCCTGCCAGAGATCCTGGCACCATCTCCCAATCAAGGAATTAAAGAATTTTCCTTTTCCCCTTCTTTTTGAAACCCTGGTTACTGTGTGACACAGCTGGAAGTGAGTAATGCCATGCCAAGCTTTTACCCTGATTTTAATAAAGGCAATGTTAGGAAAACAAATGTGATGAGTGAAAAAGCTTTGACAGAAAGATTAAGTCAGGTGCTCTCTGAAATATTCTGAAATTTATTTTCCAGTCTAGAGTTGTTTTCACCTAAGTGTGATTTCTTGTCTTTGCAGTGGGAACCAGTTCAGTATTTCAATAACAAAATAATTTGTGATTTGGTGGAAGAGAAATTCAAAGGCATCATTTCTATTTTGGTGAGTTAAAGACATTGTTTTGAATGAAAAATTCAGGGCAGTGTAGTGGAAAACAAAGGGGCAAACATAGGAAAAAATCAGTTTCTGTTGGAAGTGTTTAAGTAGGTGGGAAGAGCAATAACACTGAATAGTGACACCATGAAGTCATTGCATCACCTCCATGGGCTCTTCTGGAAGGAGGGAAATGTTTTCCTTCTCAGCTCAAGAATTCTTCATTTATTGAGCTGCCTGTGGAAAGGCCAAAGGGCCAATCTGGGGCAGTTTCAGTGAGGCAGAGCCCAGTGAGAAATCCCTGGAATTTGTGTGTTTGTAGGATGAGGAGTGTCTGAGACCTGGGGATGCCACAGACACGACATTCTTGGAGAAACTGGAGGAGACTGTGAAGAACCACCCTCATTTTCTCACGTGAGTGATTCCAGTGTGTGAATAACATCCTCACCATGCTGGGTCCCACATAAAAGATTATAAGTTTCTTTTACAAAGAGATTTGATTGATATTTAAGATAATAGAAAACAGGTTGTCAACACTAAGTGGCTGACTGAGCTTCAGAAATAATAGGGGCAGCAAAAGTCTTGTTACTGACTCACCTCTCACCTTGCAGATTATTTACTTCAGTTTTGGAGCTCCAAATGTGTTTGTTCTGAATGTTCTGCTTTTATTCTGAATGCTCAGTTTAGGATGTTAGGTGCACACAAAACCACTCTGCAAGGAACACTGAAACTCCTCTTTTAATTAAACAGAAATACATGTAATGACACTTGTATGACTGTGTGCTGATGGGTAACTTTATTTACCTGAAAATCACCGAGTCCAGTTTACATTCCTTGCTCACCTTTGCACAGTCCCGCTCCAGGACTGAATGTCCTGGTGCTTTTTGAAGTGAATCCTGCAGGATTTTGTTTCTCCTGAAGGTTTTTGCTCCCTCCCCAGGCACAAACTCGCTGACCAAAAGACACGGAAGTCGCTGGGGCGGGAGGAGTTCCGGCTCTCGCACTATGCTGGGGATGTCACCTACAGTGTAGCAGGTAACACAGGAAAACCAAAAATCTGGGCCTAAAATACATCCCCACATCATTTGATCAACCAAGTTAATTTCAAATCTCAAATCCCTGCCTTGAAGTTGCAGTGGAACAGCCTGAGTGGTTTGTTTTTCTTGCAGGTTTTCTAGATAAGAACAATGACCTTCTCTTCCGGAACCTGAAGGAGGTGAGTGTGGAGAGAGGAGGTTTCCAGGTCAGGAGGAGGAGTTGGGTTTAAAATCAGGTGGCACCTGAGGGAAGGGATTCTTCTGGACTCCACCTGGAGGCTGTGTCCTCACAGGGCTGTGCTCTGGAAAGACTGATGGAGATCCCAATGTTCATTTTGTTATTTTAAATAGTTTTGTCCTCAGGTTTCTCTGGTAGCTCTCTGTACTTCATCTCTGAAAACATCTCTCTCTGCAGACCATGTGCAACTCAGAGAACCCCATCATAAACCAGTGCTTTGATAGGACAGAGCTGACAGACAAAAAGAGACCTGAAACGGTGAGAACTCAAGAGCTGGAGGGGGCTGTGGCTGTTTCTTCTTTTTAAAACATGAACTCTCTGACATGATCTGAATGCAAACCCCTCACATTGTATTCTGCTGGTTTGTAGCCAGCTCCAAGTTATCCCTTCATGTGTAGTTTTCTTTTTTTTCTCCTAGGCAGCAACTCAGTTCAAAAACAGCCTCTCTAAACTCATGGAAATCCTGATGTCCAAAGAACCCTCCTACATTCGCTGCATGAAACCCAACGATGCCAAACAGGCTGGTATGGCCCTGGGGACAGAGGCAGAGCACTGATCCCAGTTAGGGAGGCACAGACAGGAGCCACATGAAGCCCTGCTCGATTTTTGGTTCATTTTGGGTCTGTGCCTGAGCTCCTGTAGGGAGGGGGTGGCAGTGCCAGCAGCCAGGAATCACAATGGGAGCACTGCTCTTGGGTAGAGGAAGGTCGTGGTCAAAGTCAAGAATTACTTTTTTTATTGTCCTTCAGACTTGGTTCCTCTCTGCATAAAACATCCCCAAAGGAAAATTTCATTTTGGAGCTAAATATAAATACTTAAAAAGGAATGGGAGGGGGGAATGCAGGAGACACAAAGTTGTGTGGGACTTGTGCTGTGAGGATTCCTTGGAGGTTACAGACAATTGTGTGAGATACCAGAGCTGAACACTGCCCTTCTCTAGAGCAAGGGGCAGCTGTGCACTGATCCTTTCTCCTTTGCATGCCCTGCCCAGATCGATTTGATGAAGTCCTGATCCGACACCAGGTGAAATACCTGGGGCTGATGGAGAACCTGCGGGTGCGCAGAGCCGGCTTCGCCTACCGCAGGAAATACGAGGTGTTCCTGCAGAGGTGAAGCTACTTTGGAATTCTTCCCTCTGCTGCTCCCCCTCCCTGAGCTTCCTCCCATTGATGTTGAGGCTGGGAGCTCGAGGGATGGGAAGCTTGGGCTCTCTCCCTTCCCCTGGCCTCTCTCTCTCCTTGGATTGCACTTCTGTCCCTAAGATTTCCTCTCCTGCCAATCCCCAGGTACAAATCCCTGTGTCCAGAGACATGGCCCACGTGGGATGGGCGGCCCTATGATGGGGTGGCTGTGCTGGTGAAGCATCTTGGCTACAAACCAGAAGAATACAAAATGGGACGGTCAGTTCTGTGTTCTCCATTTGAGGTTATGAATCACTGCATGGCCCTGTTGTCCCTTTGAAATAAAATAAAGCTTCTCTAGATAATGGGGGAGGGAGATATTACAGAGCCCAAAGGGATGCCAAAAGCAAGTTGCTCCAGCATGTAAAATGTAATCCTGCATTTCTGTTTCCAGAACAAAGATTTTTATCCGCTTTCCCAAGACCTTGTTTGCAACAGAAGATGCTCTGGAAGTGAGGAAGCAGAGTCTGGGTGAGGCACTCACATTTACAGTGGATTTCTTTGTAAAAAGTTGAGTCTTTTTCTACCAAAAAGGGCACAGTTGCAAATTGCTGCTTTTCTTGCAATTCCAGCCACAAAAATGCAGGCGACGTGGAGAGGTTTCTACCGCCGGAAGAAATTCCTGACCCTGAAACACTCAGGTATGAGAGACACACAAAGAGGGAGAGATGTTCCCCCAGCAGCTCCCATCTTTTTACTGACATTTATCCCATGTATTATATTATTAAAATCTCAAATTCTTGCCCCCATGCCCCACTGAAAGCTGGTTATTTCCAGACTGGGTTTTCCTGAGCATTTTTGGTGCCAGTTTTGTGTGGAGTCAGTTTGGGGATGGAGGAGATCCCTTAATGCAAAATCTTTGTGTTATTTTTAGCCATCACCATCCAGTCCTGGTGGAGGGGAACCCTGGGACGCCGGAAAGCTGCCAAGAGGAAATGGGCAGTGGAGACAATCAGGAGGTGTGTGAAGAGCAGCCCAAGCCCTCAGACATCACATTCCTTAACAATAAGATGCTAAAAATAAACTTTCTTGTCACTAGAGGTTTTTTTTTAATCAATTAAAACTATTAAATAAAGTCCAGGAAATATAACCTTTAAATACCACTAATTTTGATGACTTTTAAAATTTTTTAACAATATTTTCCACACCCACAGGTTCATTAAAGGCTTCATTTACCGGAACCACCCGCGGTGCCCAGAGAACGAATATTTCCTGGATTACATCCGATTCTCCTTCCTGATGAACCTCAAGAGGAACTTACCAAAAAATGTCTTGGACAAATCATGGCCAACTCCTCCCCCATCACTGTGTGAGGTGGGAATGAGCCCTGGGATGTGGGAGGGGAATTCAGGCCTAGAGGATTGCAGCTTTTTGGAGCATGGTGCTGTTGCAACACCATTTTCTCCTGGGTTTCTCATCCATTTCTGAAATTCCCTTCGATTTTTATCTTAACAAATTCAGTTCCCTCTGTTGCTGTTATTATTCTGCATCTGCTTGAATTGGTTTATCTGCTCAAAACAAAATATTGCAGAAAATCCCAGTTACCTTATCCAAAGAATTGTTTGGATTGAAGGTACAGCTGGAAGGAAGGAAGGAAGGGCTCAGCAGTGCAGAGAGGGATCCTGCTGTTTATTCCTTCTAAAGCAGCTGGAGAAGTCCCAGGGCAAACTCTCACAGAGAAAGGCAAAAAATCAACTACTTACTATTTAATTCTTGGTCAGGAAACAGCTTAACCCAGCAGTGCATTTGCTGTAGTTGCTGCTGCTCTGTCAGAGGTTCTGAGTTGTTGGGTTTTTGTCCCTATCAGTTTTGTCCCAGTGTGTTTGTCAGTGGTTCTGGGCTGTTGGGTTTCTGTCCCTGTGAGTTTGTAAGAGGTTCAGAGTTGTTGGGTTTTTGTCCCTTTTGGGTTTGTCCCTGTGGATTTGTCGCTGCTTCTGGGCTGTTGGTTTTTCTCGCTGTGGGTTTTTCAGTGGTTCTGGGCTGCTGGTCTCTGTCCCTGTGGGTTTGTCCCTGGTTCTGGGCTGCTGGTCTCTGTCCCTGTGGGTTTGTCCCCACTGTGACCCATCCCCTCTCCATGGCTCCCTGCAGGCGTCGCAGCTCCTGCGCAGGCTCTGCATGCAGAACATGGTCTGGACCTACTGCAAGAGGATCAGCCCCGAGTGGAAGCAGCAGGTACAGGGACCTCTGCAGGGCTTCCCTGAAGTCCCAAGGGTACAACTCAAGGGGAGAGGAGCAGCTGGATGGGAGGGCCATCCATGAATTGCTGCTTTCTGGGGTGCCACAGGAACAGTCACTGGTTTGGGTTTAGGTTAGACACAAAACACTAAAAGCCTGGAATGTGCACAGAAGAGACCCCATTCTATACATATTTCAATAGGAACTATTTAGACAGGCTGTGGAGCCAAACCCCCACATAATTTCTCTATTGAAAGGCTCTGCTACTCTGCCCATGGAAGCTAAAAATATAAGAAGCTGCATTATTCTGCCTGTACCATGTAAAGTAGAGAGTAAGAGTCCTGCAGACACAAACCCAGTCATTTTCAAAACAGAGAAGTTACAGGAGCAGTTTCAGCTACTCTGTTGTAGCTAAAAATAATAAAAATTGTACTGAGATTTGGTTTATCTCATGGAAAGGTAGGGGGAGGGAGTTTTTGTATTTAAGAAAAACCTCAGTAAAGAGACATAATAGGAGATGTTGGCTGTGACTGCCATGAAGGTTTTTCATTGCAGTCTCTGACCTCCTGCAGTGCATGGACACCTGGAATGAAAGGCTGAGCCTGTGATTAAGGACATGGGATTAGCTCAGCTCAGCAAACCAGACTCACTGATAAGGAGCCTCTTTTATCCCCATTTTTCCCTGTAAATCATCCCAGGTGCCTTGTCCTGTGTCACAGCCTTGGCCCCAAGTACAGCACTGGGGATTTCCCACTTTCCCAGTCCTGGTTTGTTCTTAGAGCCCAGGACTTAGGTCACTGACAGGGGCTGGGGATCTGCCACCTCCAGGGACTGAGAGTTTAGGGTGACCCCTCATCCAAACAGGAACTAAATGATGACTGCTAGTAAAACCACAAAGGGAACATCTCTTCTAACAGAAATTTATCTTTTTAATGAGGAGAAATTTTATACTAAACAAGAAAACTTCTTTTGTCCTTGCAGTTGGAACAAAAAGTAATTGCCAGTGAGATTTTCAAGGGTAAAAAAGACAATTATCCTCAGAGTGTTCCCAGGCTCTTCATCAACACTCGACTGGGTGAGTGGGGGTTGCCAAGTTTAACAGGAGGAAGGAAGGGGGGGGGATTAATGAACTCTTCTTGCTGGAAATTCCTTTCTGACCCCCCCACCTCTTTGGTTTTAATACAGGTAGAGAAGAAATAAATACTAAAGTCCTTCAGGCATTAGAAAATGAAGCACTTAAGGTGAGAGATGTAATTTTGTCAAGCTCCTAGTTATTCAGCAGAGGAGCAGATTAAATTTCTGGAGAAAGTACAGCAAGAATTTTACATTGTATTAAGCTTGTAGTACTGCTGGGGACAGTTCTGGGAAGAGTTGATGGATTAGAAAGTGGAGATTGGGGCAGTTTAATGATGTCAGTTAAGAACTGAATGGGTTACAGCTGGAGGGGAAGGGGGAAAACCTTTCCCAAAGTGACACCAGACCTGAGTTTCCCAGTCCCCAGACAGTGCAGCCACCAGGGTGTGTCCAGAGCTGCTCTGGGGCAGTGAGGAAGTTCTGGCACAGAGAATGTGCTGCATTCCTGATTTCCCAAGCCCTGGTTGGTGCCTGCTGGGGGCTGGCAGTGCCCAGGGGGGATGTGGCCCTGCTCACTCGTGTTTCAGTACGCAGTGCCCGTGGTCAAGTACGACAGGAAGGGCTACAAGGCCAGGGCACGGCAGCTGCTGCTCACCCAGAACTCGGCCATCGTGGTGGAGGAGTCCAAGATCAAGCAGCGCATCGACTACTCCAACCTGACAGGTGGGAACAGCACAGCCATGGGGCTGGGCACTCCCCTCAGCTGCACTTTAGTATGCACCCTACAAACTCCAGTTTGTCTTTGTCCTGGACAATAAGGGGAGGAGCTGATCCTGACAAGCATTTTAGAATCTTGAAATTGCGTTTTTATAAAAGGAAGCTCCATAAAAATGTCACCAAAATGACTCAATTAATCTCCCTCGACCCTCCCCCTGAGTGATTTCCCAGTTGCAGGGCCTGGCCACAGGGGAGCTGCACCATTCCTGCACAGCAGCTGCCAGGGCCACTGCTGCAGCTTTTGGCCCTCAGAATATCCAACAGGGATGGAGGCTTGGGGAGGGGGAAACTGCCAAGCCTGCAGTGGGGTCACTGCTGCCTTGGGCTGAAGCCTGTCCCCTGAGCCCCCCTGCAGCCTCTCAGCTGTGCTGTGTGAACAGTTGCTGCATTCCTGGGAGAGGCTCTGAGCCCTCCCCAGATCCAGGCAGTGCTGATGACGCTCTTATCTCTCCCCCAGGCATCTCTGTCAGCAGCCTGAGCGACAACTTGTTTGTGCTGCACGTGCACTGTGAGGACAACAAGCAGAAGGTACCCGGGGCTCAGCCCTCCTCCTCCAGCCCCCTCTGGAGAAAGGGTGAAAGGCACAGGGAGCACATCCAGCTGGGAGGATGGGTGACAAGGTGACAGGGATGTGACACTGTGCCAGGTCTTTCACTGGTATTTCCCTGTGTTCTCAGCTGAGGCTCAGCAGTGCTTGTTTACCCCCTCTGGTGCTGTCCCTGTCCCCTGTCCCTTACAGCAGGGTAGTAGGGACCAAAGCCATGATCCTAAAGCATGGACTCTCCTTCCAGGGAGACGTTGTCCTGCAGAGTGACCACGTGATTGAGACACTGACAAAAGCAGCCATTCTGGCCAACAAAATCAACAATGTTAACATCAACCAGGGCAGGTGAGTGACACCAGGGCCCTGCTTCTTCCTGTACCCCATCCAAACATACCCAATCCAAGGCTGCAGAGAGAATCTCTTGCAGCTCTGCTAACACCCAGCTCCTGGAAAGTCCCACACGCTCACCAGGGCTGTTCTCACCCTTTTGCTCTCCACAGCATAAAGTTCACAGTGGGACAAGGCAAAGAAGGGATCATCGACTTTATCTCGGGATCAGAACTGCTCATAGCCAAAGCCAAGAACGGGCATCTAACAGTGGTGAGTGTGGGCTGGGATCACTTACCCTGGATCCAGCCCAGCATTCTGGCATGGGACACATGCCCTGGGCGATGGCAGTGCCCTGCTATCCCAGCCTTTCCCCCAGTTGGAGCTGAGCATGGGGCTTCTGCAGCCCTGAGGGGCTGCCAAACTCACTCGCACTCAGCAAGAGACTGTCCTAGCACTCACTTTCTATTTCTACCCCTTAAGATTCATTTTACTCCACAGCACATCAAATTTTAAATACATTTAAAAACTCAAACAAAATCCTCTTTCCCCTTCTCAGCTTGTTTGTGGTGATGCTGGCAGTCAGATCAGCCCCACAGCTGATTTATGCAGTGTCAGACCCAGCTAATTCAGAAACAGATCCAAACAAATCCTGACTGCACTGACTCCCTTTCCAGCAGAGCTCCCATTAGGACCAGAGGCTGCCCAGCCTCTGCATGTTCAGGAATTGAAACTTTGCAGCATTTTGAACACACTTTCAACCCTGTCATTGTCCTGCAGGTCGCTCCTCGGTTGAATTCCCGATGATGACAAATTCCCTGCTCCAAGACCCTTCCCTCCACGGAATTGGCTGAACGTTGCTCCCAGCAAACCCCCCTTCCTCGCTTTGCTCTTTCTATTATTACCAAAGACCTGCACTTTCAGAACAACCACAAAATACATCCTTGCTCTCTTGTCTTACTCCCAAAGTCCCAGACAAAGGCCTTCTCTCCTCCTTACCCGACTGAGTGTGGGGTCCAGCACAGCATCCCTGCAACCACAGCTCGGGACCTTCAGCTGGGCTTTGAGGGAGAGTTTAAGCCCTGATGGAAATGACCAAAATTTGTGCTTATCATCACCAAAAAAAGCACAATCAGAAAACAAGTAACTCTGCTGCTTTCTCAGCCAAATCACTGAAATGCCAAACTTTGTATTCAGAATGTTTTATGAAGAATTTTGCTCGGAGATGTTTTAATGCTTTATGTTACAAATATAGTGAAGCCATATTGTGTAAATGAGTAAAATCTGTAAATACTTTATAGCCAAGGATGAGATGCACTACGAGAGATGGAGTTGATGTGGAAACTTCTATGTTTTAGATTTGGAATTTTTGTTGTTTTTAGTTTATGGTTACAAGGTATAAACTGAAAAACCCATTATGTAACTTCTTCATGATCAGGAGCCAGAGACTTTTATCTTTTTTTGAAGTCAGCTGTCCCATTTCTTGCTATTTTTATAGGAATTTTTCATATCCACACAAACACAATGTAATACAAACTGCAGAGGTTACCACTGCTCTGGGCTGGCCATGGGATGAACTTGAGCTTCCCCCCCTGCCTTTCTTTCCCTGTCTGGGAGTCCCCACTGCCCCTTCCCCACACAGCTCCGCAGGCTCAGAGCAGCACCTTCAGGAAAAATGGCTTTTCCTCTTGTTCCTAGGCGTAACTGGAAGTCTGATTCCCACAGTATTTATAGCAGTGTCTCAGTGCTGCCTTACCAGGGAGGGCTGGGCACTGCTGCTGCCCCACAGGGACACAGGGGTTGGGTGCTGGCTGCAGATGGTTCCTCCTCAGCACCTTCCTTTAACCCAAACAGCTGCAGGGTGCAGGACTCCATGGGGAGCCCCTGCTGCATCCACAGCACAGCTGCACAGCCAGCCTGTGCATCCTGCTCTACTTGCCTTAGACATCTTCCCCTCCCTCCTGCTGCAGCCACAGCCAGCCCTGAATGACTCTCACCCAGTGCTGCTGCCTCTCTCTCACCCTCAGCTCAGGCTCCTCTGCCCTGGTTCCTGACAGAATGCCATTGTCCAGCCCTGCTGTGGGCTGGAATGTGGGATACACTGCAGGCATCCCCCAGCTGTGCTCAGTGTGTGCAGAGCACGCTGCAGATGTTGGTGTATAACCTCTGCCAGACTACGCTGAATAAATTTTTACAAAAAACCAACTCCCCTTGTCTTTGGTGCAGTTTCCTTACGTGGCTTAGGGGGAGGCTGACCCCAGCCCCAGCCTGGTGTCCATTGCAAGGAGCAGGCTGTTCCCAGCACAGCAGACAGCCTGGGTCCCTTCTCTCCATCTATGGAACTGCACTGGATGAGAAGTGCTGGAACAGCAGGTGAGAGGAGTTCACCAACCATTTCCCAGGGGTTTACATAGGAAAGGACTACAGGGTAAAAGGGCTGCTGCCAGCAGCACAACTCACACTCAGACCAAATCTTCCTTAGCTCCTGTCTGAAGAACAAGGCTGCTCCTGCTGCTCTCTCCCCCTCCAACTGCTCCTAGTACAAGCAACAAAGCAAAGTTACTCTTCTAAAAGAAACTCCTCGTGATGGTTGGCATTTTTAATTTAGGTTTGTTTTATTTAAGTTTAATGTTAATTCCATGCTGTGTTTCAGTAAGAACAATACAGATTCTGTATCTGTGGCTCCAGTCAGATATCCAGTAGTACAAATTAGCTTCAAGTTACACATACTGAACAAAAGAGGTTGAGCGAGCGAAGGGAGATGGGGAGAGGGGAGGGAGAAAAGAAAAAATATTGAACACGCATGCAGGCTTATCAATGCCACCTTCAATGCTAACCTGCTTGGAGGGAAAGTAAAGAACAGGCAAGAATGAGCAGCCACGGATTGTTGAACTGTTACCAGCACCATGATTTTCAGCAACATTTCAGCAGTTTGGAAACTTTTTGTTTTTATACAGTAAAACCACTACAATAAATGTCCCAAATGCAACCTCACAACTCCGAGCTAAACACCCAATTAAGTTGAAACATTGGTATAAAATTCAGTTTAAACAGTTATAAAAAAAAAAAAAAAAAAAAAAAAAAAAAAAAAAAAAAAAAAAAAAAAAAAAAAAAAAAGAAAGATGCCACCACATGAGCACTACCTGGCCAGGACCAATCTCTCCCTACACGGCCTTCAGGTGTCACATCCAGGTCTGATGGCAATGTCACCACAGCTGGCAGAGACAATACAGTAATGCTGAAAGAGCCTTTATGCAGTCCTGTTAGTGTCTTAAAGAACCTAAAAGCTGGCACCAGTAAAATCCACAGAAATTCACTCTTGCCTTTAAGAACTTTTAAACTGTGTAAAAAAAATAAAAATAAAGAAACCCAACAGGGCAGGAACCTAAATTCTGAGACCCAATGTAAAAGTCAGATTTGGTGGTTCTCAGAGTGACACTGAGGGTTTTTGTGGGGAAGGGGGAGGGTGGTCAGAGATGGGTTCTCTTGTTGGCCTTTGTGTCTCACTGGTTTTCATCTTCCACATCCTGCAACGCTTCTTTATTCTGTTCTTCACCTGTGCAGTTGGGAAGAAGAAAGTAAAATGTTACCATTTAAAAGTGAGAGCAGAATGGCTTTACAAGCACCTAGAGATTAATATTTTCATGCAATACACACTCACTCTCCCACTCCACACTGCCAGCTCCAGAGTGAAGCGTTCCCATGGAGATTAAGCCTTGGAATCACCTGCACCGTCACACACACTGCAGCCAGGCCATTAGAACAGTGAGGACAAACCCAGCCCTGAAAGCTGACACCACACAGGTGAGCCAGGGCTGGACAGCCCAGGCAGAAACCATGGCAACTGCTGTGGATCAACATCCTTGGATCAGGAAATCCCTTCCCCAAACCCTCATCTCTGTCTTCTTCTGCCCAAGCCCACTCAAGCCTCAACAGCCAAGTACTTCAGGCAATTTTATCCAGTTACACTGATGGCAGGAATTACCAAAGGCATGAAAAACACCCTACTGCGAGTCCAACCTGACAAGAACCCTGGGCTTGAGGTTATTAAAGAAAAACATCTCGTAGAAATTAATGTCTCTGTTCAACCAGGCTGTGCCATGGAGTGGAACAGGGTCTGTCCATGGGACTCCTGCAGTTTGGTTCCATCCCAGCTGCTCCACAGAGCCCCATGCAAACACCTTCTGCAGGGCTTTGCCAAAATTCTGCTGCAACTGGCCAACTTCCAGGTACCTCAGCTGGTGCCATCACACATGCACAAGTCACTTAATTGATAAGGGAGGCTAAAAAAATGCTTACAATTACCTATAAGCACATAAGATGGGACTCTCTTAAGGGTAATAAACAGAAACTAATTGAAAACTGAATTTGCAATAAAACCCAATCAAATGAGACTAGTAACTTCCAGAAGATAACCAGATGCTCAGAGCATGTCCAGATTCAGGATGACCACCAGGTTCAATAGGAAATAGATTTTGGAAGAGGGGGCCTAGGAACACAAGACATTCAACAATGAAGTTTATGAACAGAATTTCATATCAGATCATTTATGAGAAGAAAGCAGAGGCCCTAACCCAGATTAGAAGATCTGAGCATGCTCTAACCAACACACTTAAGCAAATACTCCTCTACCAAGCCACTGTGAAGTACTCCCCATGCCCAAATACTCTTCTATCCATCCAGGTTTGCAGCTCAATTCCCAAACATGTGAGTTACTCTGGATCTCAGTCAAGCACATGGTCCCTGTGCAGGGACAGGTGCCACAGGAGTGGCAGCAGGGACACAAGCGTTTGTCAGCAGCAGGTGACAGAGGCAGGCACTGTTAGTGACAGGAAAACTGACACTGAAAACTCCAGTGAGCCACCACAAGAGACTTACAAAGTAGAGTTTTTAGGAAATGAACAGTTGGACTTTCCTTTAGGAATCTATACAGCAGGAAAGAAGGGGAGAACAGGAATCATATGGAGATGACATTACAAGCGTGGAAATAAACTCAACACTTGTCTGGGCCATGGGAAAGCTACAGGGATTGGGATGGGACAGCAGCAGCTGGCTCATGCCTGGCTTTGCATCCCTACATGGCTGAAATGGAAACAGGGAAAAGCTGAATGCCAAAGAACAAGCCCTGTCTGTCCAAGCCTCTCCCACCCCTTGGAAACTGCTAATTGTGTCCCTACTGACTTTTTGTTCCAAGGTTCTGCTCATTTGGGATATGGAGCTCTGGAAGCATCAGTTGGAAATGCACTCAGAGTATTGGCAAAGTATGAGGAAACTTAACTTTGCACCTGTGTCTAAATATTCTACATAAACCTTTTTTTCCTAGATCTGAAGAATTCCACCATGATTTTGAGCAGTCCTTTAGGATTTTCAATTCTGCAATCATTATCTTTCTGGCACCAGTAACCAGGATAATCTCAATTCAGGAATCAAAATGTCTATTTTCCATGCTGTGGAGCAAGAAATTTAGATCTCTATTTCTTTTTTCAAAATCTAAAGAGGCTATAAATAATCCTGTGGAACTCCTACAATAGCCAAGATCCATGAGAGATGTCAGCTATGGGCTAATCAGGAACTTTTGGAAGACACTGTCTGGAAGATATTGGTACTACCCCACATTGATCCAACCTTGTTACTCCACTAAAATGGCTCCCACAGAGCACCAGGTTATTTGGCTCTAATAAAAAAGTAAAAGTTGTATCTAAATTGTGGGAATTTGAAAGACATTTCTCTTCTCCAATGCCTACCCATGGAAGGAAGGCATTCAACACCTGCAGTGTTTACAGATCCATCCAGGGTCCATCCTGCACCAGGAGATAATCCTTGAAAAGGGAGGTGCAAGAGCCTTAAACACTGGGATGTGGAATAAGCCAGGAGCCAAGACCCCATGCATTTACAGCATTCCCAGTCTCAGCAGCTCAAAGAGCAGAGTGAGAAGCTATGGAGTAACAACACTTCAAAGCAAACCCGTGACCCCACATAGAAACAGGAATTGGGAAAAAGTTAAAAGATTCTGCATTTGCTTTCAAATGGACACACCACCAATGAACTACCCCCAAGAATGCTGTGTGACTACAAGGAACAGCTCACCAAAAATTTAAGACACTCACATATTTATGTGAAGTTCAGCAGTGTTGTTTCTAAGCTCTGGGCATTTGTAGGTACACAAATAATCTTAACAGAAATTATTTCTTCCCCTCCAAGTTAAAAGTAAAGAAAGTCAGCTCTTTTCACTTGTCTCTCCAAGAGAGAAACTCTAAAATGAGTAGATTTATACTAAGCATTGTATGGGAATAAGTGTTGGCAAAGTCCATTCAGTGTGCCAAAACCACTTCAAAAATTTGTACTATCCTTTGCTAGTGAACAGAAACAATCCATGCCCCGCCCTCTGCTACTGCCAGGGGACACAGCTGCATTTGCTCTGGCAATGAGAACATGGAATGAAGGGGAACTAAAGCATCTGCAGTGCTTCCTCCTGCACTGGAGGTTCACATCTGGTTGGAATGACAGCCAGAGAAGAGCATGACAAGCAGAAAGAAAGAAAAGATGAAATAAATTAAGTCACTGCTTTTACAGTAAGCACAGCTGTCACGTGGGGAGGGAAAACAAGCAAGTGTTGCTAATTCCACACCTCCTTCCTTCAAGTGAGAGCTGAGAGGCTGCTCTAAAGATTCCAGTGCCACCCCTATCACCTGACCTGGGTTAAGGTAGGACAGGAGGATCATGATCAGAAGAGACAGAAGTAAACCATCAAAGGCTCTCCATCTCCATGCTCTGCTCCCTGGCTCAGGATGAGCTTTTCCAGCAGCACTCACTTACCATCACCCTGCATGTCTGAAGTCCATAGTGTCAGGTTATCACGTAACAACTGCATGATAAGTGTAGAGTCCTTATAGCTTTCTTCACTCAGTGTATCCAGTTCTGCAATAGCATCATCGAAAGCTGCTTTTGCCAACCTGCAATGACACAACAAAGATTTAACAAATACTGCTGGCACAATCCAGAAGCACAACTAAACACCAGTCACTATGTGTGCTTTAACAAACCTTTTACCGAAGAATATTGGTTTCATTAAACATTTCTACATCTTGATTAAGGGCTGCTAAAAACTGTGTGTAAGCTGCAGTGACAAAAGATAAATGGAACTTGCTTCAAACACTGCCACTCTGCACATGCTCACAGGTCACAGAAATCAGTGCCACCATCCCTTCCAGCTTGTGCAAGAGATGTGAAATCACCTCACACCTTGGGCAGTTTACAGAGTTAACCTGGCAAGCTGCTCAACTGCCATTAGCTGATCAATAGAGGATTATCACTGTTCTGCTTCTCACACACGGCTCTGGACTCCAAAGAAAATGGTGATGCTGAAAATCTTGCACTAAACTGACATCAACAGGAAGAAAGCAGGAAAAGAAGTTACCCAAGGAGCAACACTTCTTGCTTGTCTGGTATTCACACAACATCCCCATATTCCCACTGGGGCAGTCACCACCTACCTGCAGGCACGATCAGGAGAATTAAGAATTTCATAGTAGAATACAGAGAAGTTGAGCGCAAGTCCTAAGCGGATGGGATGTGTTGGTGGGAGTTCTGTCATTGCAATATCACTAGCAGCTTTGTAAGCCACCAAGCTGTTCTCTGCAGCCTCCTTCCTGTCATTTCCTGTGGCAAACTCAGCCAGATACCTATGGTAGTCCCCCTTCCTGAGAACAGAAACAGCAGCAAGTCAGTAATCCTTGTTTGCCCACCAGTCATTAAATTAAATCTGAAATTAAAGTGTGTTTAGATATTCACACACCAAGCACTCTGCTGTCTACACAGCACTGCACCAGGAGCTGAGGGAATTTTACACCAGCACTACATGACACACCTTATTTTCTTCTCTTTACTCAGCTCATGAAAAATTTAAAAAAAATCCAAGCAGGGATTGTGATTTCTACATCAGCAACTCCATTTAAATTGTTATTTCTTACATTTAAGAGCTGCACAACAGTGTCTATTACAGCTACTTAACTTCTGTCTCTATTTCAGGCTCTCTCTCTCATGAAGGTACTTACATTTTGTAATAGAAAACCTTGGACTCGCCAGTGTTAGCTGCTGGAATGAGGTGTTTGTCCAGTACATCCAGAATGTCACAACAGATTAACTTCAGTTCAGTCTCAACCTAGTAAAAAAAAAAAAATACAACAACAAATTAGAAGAGGTGAGCACTTTAAGAGTAACAGCTGTTTCAAAAGTACCCAAATATCAAACAGGTAACATCACGAAATTCCAAAGAGGGGTAGGACAGAAGAAAAATAAATAAAATTCAGCTGTTCCACAGGTGCATTAAGCAAAACAGTTCTGCACATTTAGCTGGCACACAAAGAGGCAGGGACTGATGGATGATCAAATGAGGAACTGAACAGTGGAACTGTAAATGCCTAGGAAGACAACTTGCTACATCATTGCATTAAGTTTCTCTCAGGACCTAATTCCTTACTGCAAGGCTTGCACAACTCAATTCCTTCCATTTTTGATCCTGGAAGGCTGCCCTAAAAATGGCAACAGCAAAGGGGACAATTTGAAGGTAATTAACACAAATCAGCTCAACTCCATTACACCCCAGAGTTAAATGGCACCTTCACAACAGTTTCTAGTGAGTCTTTGGAGGCAAAATCATGCAGCATCAGAACAGAATCAAAATGTGCCACACAAAGGTCAGATACAAGATGAAAACAAGCTCCAGAAGCAGGTGAAAAAGACAAAGCACATCAACTCAGCAAAAAAGCAGAAGCTATCAACACTGACAGTGAAATCTGTAGCCAAAAATACAGTATATAAAGCCTCATTTAAAAACAGATACTAGATTTGAATAATCTGAACTGAAAACATGAACTTTCTTTTTTTTTTTTTTAACAGTTCCAAACACAAAGCATGTTCTATGAGGTCAGGGTTTACCACAGAAAGTTTCACACCTGCAAGTACACAAACTGAGCACACCCAGAAAAGCTGAACCCCCTCCTCTGCCATCAGCACTGCCCAAACCAGACTGGCTCTGAGCCTCCTGGGTCATTGCAGTAGGAGTGGTTGGTTTAATGCAGTCACCCATCCATAGCTGCTTTTCCATGATTTCACAGGAACTTGCACAGCTACAGCCGAAGAGAACTCTGGCTCAAGCTCATGTCACATAAAGGAGACATTTCAAGCAAAGGTATTAAAGAAACTAGCAGGAACTGCAGGTCTTGGATCACAGGAGCAGCCCCACTCAGTCCATCATCCTCTCCTATCCTCCCACCCAAGCAATTGCTTTCCTTCTTTATTTAAGCATTTTCCTTGCTATGTAATCCTTTCATCACCACACAGCTCCCAAACTATCAGGGTTTGTAACCACAGCAGTTATATCCAAAAGGTGTTAAAATTACAGATCCAAAATAAAACTGGCACATACACACATATACCAACTTGCACAAAGTAACAGATTTTGCAAAAGTTCCTTTAGAAAAATTAACTGACAGCAAATTTCATGTACAAATGTCAGAATGTCCTGACATTCACAGGAAGATTAAGATGCTGTACTTAATTATGTGACAATGCTTAAGAAAGGTGCTGAAATATGGTCACTTAAGAATCTACTTGATATATTCTTGGGCTACAAGAGCTATAAACCTTTGGCCAGCAGTCAGTTCCTGCAAACTTCTTTCCTCTTGATCCTCTTTTTCAATGACTTCTTTTGCAGAGATCTTCAGCAAAACTGCAAAGAATTAAATCAGTTTCTAATCCTCTTTAGTTAAATATCCACACATGTACAAACTTCTATTTCATCTCAGACAGACCTTTTCCAGCTTTGCTTAAAGGATCAGTCACAGTTATCAGAGATCAGCTGCTGTCCGGGGCAATGGAAATGTCCTGAGCAAGTTTAGTTTAAAAAAATTTAATATAAATCAAGGTGATTAAGAGTAAAACAAACAAAAAAAAACCCCACAACAAAACTAAAAGCTCTTGTACAAAAAGGATCTGTTCCAGAGTGGTTCAGTGAGCACTTTCTAAGAAGGGAGGATGGAGGAGAGCCTGGCAGCTGCCCCAAAATACAGCCCAGGCTGGAAGTCAGAGCACTGGAAACACACATTCCATGTGCCACAGCTCCAGAGCAGGAAGGGGAAGGTCAATAGCTGTGCTATGCTGTGGGAATGGACTTGGTTTGACTGCAAGGGAGGAAGTGCACTGTGTGCAGTCACACACCACTTCAGCCTCTCAAGGATGCAGAGCCTCAATGTGCTCTCATCAGGGATGCAGCCAGATGAGAAATTCAGAAGCTTTTGTGTATCCAAATGGAGCCAGGAGAGCCTGTCTACAAAAGAAGTATGTAAGTGGCATTTTCCCTCTTGGCTATGGATGTGCTTGGCTCCATTCAGTTGAGGTGGTTTGGGAAGAGGCACAGTCTGGTGTCTTGCATCTCTCATTCCTGCCCAGTGCACATTTCAGACAAAGCCTGCCCAGCCCTGCCCTCCCAACACCTTCATTCCTCGAGCTCTGCCCCAAGTCATGGTGGCCACTAGCTCAAAAAACTCCCAATGTGAGCCATGAGCTGAATTATAGTAAATACTGACATACACCAAACCCAATAAAGAATTACTTTCACAGAAACTACTACAGAAATCTTCCATTTCTACTGGAGCAGCACTCTACAGCTGAGCAAGGTCACAGCTGCTTCTGGTGGTAGGTGAGAGATGAGTCTTTTAGAGATGATGGCTCCCTCCAACTCCCCTGGGCTATAAACTTGGCCATGCTGGCCCCTAGACATGGTTTGGGGAAGGTTTGGTTGGTAAGGCTTTTTTTTCCCTATTCAGAGCTTTCAAGTCTGAGAAAGGTTCTCCCAACGCTGAACTTACTCTGGAAAATGCCACAATAGGCAGAATTTGTTGACAAGGGAATCATAATGACCAGAATTCTGCTGGAAGCTGTTTCTTCAGGGAAATACTGAGCACAATAGGGCAAGAATACTCCTGCTCAGCAGTGACAGTGAGCAGCAAGCATCCAAACCCCTGCCGTATTCCTCAGGCCCTTCCTGCTCCCACAGGCCATCCTGCCAACCCATTCACACACTCAGAGCAGATGCCAACCCATGTTAAGTCTCCCAGCAGCTACTAACAGATCTGGCTTTCAGCTACAGATGATGCTCAGGAACCTCTGGTACAAGTCCCTGTGGAGCTGGGCAGACACAGCCACCCTCCCTCCAGTATGGAACCAATGACAGTGCTCAGTGCACTGCTCCCTCTCAGGATTGAACAGCTGAACACCCTGTTGGCATGACACTGACTTCATGTGGCCTCTCCATCTCTTCAGACACCTCAAGCACTACAAACTTGTACTTCTTGCACCCCAGTCCATCCAGAATGGCATATGTCCTTTAGAGAGAGATGCAGAATAAAGGCTATTTCTGGAGTCCTTTCAAAATCAGGAAAAAAGTCTTTTCATCATTAAAGATCTTTGGCAGAAGATGATAACCACCCACAAAACCCTGTGCAAAAGAACCTGGAAGCACACAATGTAAAACAAATTTAATTACTGCATAGCTGTTGTCTTGTTTTCTATGTTCTGTCAGGAGATTGTAGACATCCATCAAGAAAAGGTTATTTGGGACTGTATGTAACTGGCATAGTCTCATCCCATTAGCATGCCAGCATAAAATTAGAAACTCACAACTTTAACAATTCCATGGAGCAACAGAAACCCTGTGAGTCAACAGAAAGTAGTCCAGAGCCATTCCTGGGAGAAGATTTCCAAGCCAACATCATTTCCATTGCTGGAATATGAATCAGTGCCAGGTGATATAACAGACTCCACTGTTTCTCTGGAAGTGAAGATGTGAGCCATGTGGAGGCACTTGTCCTCAAATAATGGAGATGAAGTGTCTGCAGAAATGTGTGGGATTTAAATAGTGTGGGAGCATGCCTGCTCTGTGCTAAACCATCATTTAGGGCAGGGGGAACAACAACTCACTAAGAGCTGGAGGTTTCATTAGCCTTTACCAATGAAAGTCAGAGCTTGCTGCGAGTTCTCCATTTTAGGTAAAGCTGCACACACTGACTAAGTCAGCATGAAGTTATGTTGGATCAATTTTTTCCTCTCTCTTCAGAGAGAGAAAACAGCAAGGCCCTGGAGGTTACTGCACATGCAAATTTTACAGCTGGGATGACCATGACATTCCCAGGAGCATGGAGGGACAAAAGACAAGGAGCCAAGAGGAGCACTGAAGAGCCTCCTCCAGGGAAATTTCAAGTCTCCATGTTTTGAACTCTCTTGGACAAAGAACTGGAATCATAGAAAGTGTCACTGTATGATATTTTTATGGGAAGTGGAAGCTTAACAACCAAACACCTCCTTTGAAAAGGTTAATTAAAAAAGAGAAGTTGCTTGGGGTCAGTCAGGTAGGGGGGAGGAATGAGATCTCCTGAGCAGGAGCAGCCTCACACCTGATAAGCAGGGAAGTGCCAGTGCAGTTCAAATGCCTGGCAGAGCTGTTGATGCAGAGAGGCTCTCCTGAGCCTGCTGCCCTTCTGAGTGTTTACATAGAAACACCACAGCTCTCCCCTTCACCAGGAGATTGACTCTCCAGATAAGGAACAAGCTCCAGCCTTGCAAGGCTGTCACCCTATTCCAGGTCAGCACAGCACAGGCAATCTGGAACACCAGGCACTTTATGGCAAGGGGACCAGAACTAAGTGACATTTTGCTGTAACTCCATCTTACCATTTGCCGATATTCCCGAATCATTTTTAATTTGTCTTCTCCACCTTTGTTTTCTTCTTTCTGTTCAATGCTGCTGATTATTCTCCAGGAAGCTCTCCTGGCTCCAATCACGTTTTTATATGCAACAGAAAGCAGGTTTCTTTCTTCCACTGTCAACTCCACATCCATTCCAGCCACTTTCTTCATTGATTCAACCATTTCTAGGAAGAAAAGGTCAGGCAATTATTCTCACACCTGAAGCATCTTTCACATCATTCAGTACAAGCTGTACATTAGTGAGACCTTAGGGAATTAGCTTCCTCCTCCTTTAATCTAGCTACTCCTCACTTTCACCCTGGAGTGTTCCAAACAAATCAATCAGCACACACACAAAGGAAGTAGCTGATGTTCATCTGGTATTTTACAAGGGTTCCAAAAAATTCTTTAAAAGGTAGTTGAGCTTTTGGTCTGGGTTTTTGTTTGTTTGCTTTTTTTAAGACAGACAAAAAGGATGTTGCAGCAAGAACATTCTCCCACAGTGGGTAACAGTTATGAGCACAATCCTACAGGAGTGTGTGCTCTCCAGAGTGCTTTGGAGAAGGCACAGAACAGAGAGAAAACATGAGCAAATGTGATTTGGCTCTTGGCACAGTCAGGATAAAACTGAGGAATTACAGGATGATCCACTGATTTGTCAACTGGAACACAGTGTAGTGTGGTAATTAACAAAAATATAAAATCCAGATTTGAATACATGTAGAGATGTATGAGTACTGTCACTAGGAAAGTGAGTCAAAACTGCAAGACGAACCTCCAAAAGAAAAATTTGGTGCTTGGAGTGGTAACAAAAAAGTAATCCTGAATGTACCCACAGCAACCATATATACCCATGCCAAGCAGCCATTTACACTGAAAAGTAGCACACAAAATATAAATTCATGTATATTTGTATTTTAAGCCTGCTGAAAAGTAAGCCTGAGGTTAAAACAATTATTACCAAAAGCAGCTTTCCTACACTCCAGTGGAAGCAAAGACTGAACTACTTAGGGAAGGTTATAACCCTTTCATTACCTAACCACACTGAGATTATTCAGGACACATTAGAAGAACAGTGTTAAATACACAAATGAAGCTTACCTATCTTTTTATCCCCTCAGCCCTAAACAGCTACTTCAGCAAGGGACACTCTAGGCTCCCTGGCAGGAACAGTGTTATCAGCCTCCAACAGGTCTCCATATGTGGAGGCCAAAATTTTATGGTGGCTCTATTTTTATCAGCAGATTTTGCCTCTCCAAATCACAGCAAGTAACAAAAAATCCACCAAGGATTTGATAAAACTCGTTGAAAACACCACCCTGCAACTGCAAAATGGTGAGCTGCTTCTGCTGAAGATTCTGAAAGCTGCCCTAGAACACTCCATGTTCACACAACTAATTTAACATAAACAAAATTAAGTATTTTAAGCCAACTAAGTTACAGGCAATATAATAGAGCTACAATTTGCTACTTAAATAAAGCAAGGATGACCCTACCATCCCATTCATACAAAGAATCTACTTATAAGCTGTGAATTTTTTTAATTATGCAAATTAAGCCATCTCATATTTTGAAGTTTATTAAAACAATAGAGCTACACTCAAGATAAGATGCTTGACAGTCCTTGTGGACAAAAATGAAATCAGGAATTGAGACTTGCAGCTCCATGACTTGGGTATCTTTGTCAAGCTCCAGAAAAAAATGCAAGTCTTATTTTTAAACCTAATATTTGCTTGCCTTCAGAGAAGCAACCAACAGGTTACAGAAGATGCTGCCTTTGTTTTTTTTAACAGTTTCTATTATTGTGCTTTATCCACTGGGATTAAATACACAGCACTTCAGTCATACTCCTGGATGTACACAATGCTTTTACAGAAAACCTGCCTTTAATGAAGACAACAGAAATCTATTCACACTTATCCCACGTAACAATGGTATACATGGAATTATTAGTCCTGAAGAGCGGAGGTTGAAGAACATGAACAGCAACAGTTTCCAAGATCTTCTGCCCTGTGTTAGGAAATTTCAACAACTGGGGCAAAAGGAGCACTCTTATCAACTGTTCTAAAGGTTTCCTTCACCATCTCTTCCCTAGAAGCACATTTGTCCAGTGTGACAGTTTAAAGTAAAAAATTATACACAAGACTTGCTGTTCCCTGTAAATGAGTAGCTGTTTTCAGTGTACATTCAAACACATCATCACCAATTTAATCAACTGCTTGGCTTCTGCAGGATTTGATCTATTACCAATGTGAAGATCTACAAGCCCTTGAAACAGAGGTTTCAACACCTCTGTGCACTGGAGGATAAACCCAACTTAGCTGAGCAATAGCTGGTACTAAGCCAAACCCAAACCCCAGCCCTACAAGGAGCTCCTGTGTCAGTGTTTGAGCCCTGTTGCATCTCCTCAGTCTGCTGGCAAAGGAGCTCATTAACCACCCTCCTGCAGAGCCACACCACAGAAACAAGGAGCCAAAGGAGAACAGGCACCTGCTCACAACTGCTCCTATCAGCAAACAGCCCTTATCACACAACATCATTATGAATGGGTTGTTAGTAAGTTAAACAGAGTCCCTGACAAGTGACAGCCACTGGGAACAGGATGCTGGGGGATGGGGGAGCACCTCAGGTTCCTCCATTTTTTCTGAAGCACAAAACCCTCAGCTTCACCACCCCTCACACGGGGTACATAACCTCCCAACACCCTGACAACAACAGGAACTGAAAGATCTCCTCTTTCTTAATCCTGTCACTAGGTAACCACACAACCACAGATAAGAATCCCACCCATAAACAACTGTTTTACCCGAAGAGAAACACTGATCAGTCTTTATCAGTCTGTCCACAAAGCTGATGGAGAAAAAGGTTTCTAGTTTAGTGAAGAGCCCAATTTTACTCAAATACAAGAATCTGGGCTGATATTTCAACAAGACAAAATATTATGCACATACCTTGGTCTTCCATGATAAAGCCACAATCCAGCCCTGAAAACTTAAGTCTGATGAAAAATCTTAAGAACACAGGCAGTACAAAAGCAAGGAGACAACATATCTGTATCTCCTCCAACAGAAAACAAAATTAAAGCCATCTATACCTACCAAGAGAAAAAAATATTTTTTGTTCTAACTGCAGCTCTATTTATCTGGAAGTTTCCACAAAGAGGTGGAAAGCTCAGAGACCATTCAAGACAAAACACAAGTCTGAGATTATACTTTATTAAGAAGGATTACTGTAGTAATGACAACTCATTGCATACAAAATCCAGAGATGCTGGATTATGGAAAAAGCAGGGTTATGCAGATTCAGAGAGACACAGGCTGTATTTAAGTGGTTAAGTTCCAGCCTCTCAGCTGATTGTGGCTGTCACCTTATTATGCTACTGTCAGATCATGCCCCTATCAGAGCAGGAAATTCCAAAAATGTAAATTGTGGAAGGAGAGGGGAATATTCTGGAGAATGACATGCTTGCCCTAGATTTAGATCCTTCCCCAAGCACCTGCTGTTGGGTTGAGAAACATCACAACACACAGACACTGTCTGATCAGGTTTGTGTATTCTTAAGGAAAAGCTGAGACTCCAAACAACTGCCTAAGACATTACAGATCTGTAATAATGGCTAGGCCATTTTCTAGGTTCCTACATTCTACTACTGTGATTAAAATGCTGGCTTCCCATTGCATACCCTGCTGAGTCACCTCCAGCCACCAGGAGGGACACACAGAAAGCCTGGAAAAAGCACAAAGGGCTGGGATAGAGGTGGCCACCTACAAAAGGTTTGTGAACAGCAAGGTGCATGGTTTGGAATTGGGGTTTAAAGTGAAAGAATAAGCCTTACTCTAAGCTAAGAAGTCATGAGGAAGTTTACAAGTGTTGAGAAATACATGCTTGATAAACATCCTTAGGGGCCAAGCCATGGCTCAAAGGGCACACAGCTGATAAGGTCACAAAATAATGATTGCTTCTTGACCAGAGACAAATGAGAAGCTAGATATTTGTTGTGGGTGATGTACAGCAAATTTAGTGAAAAGACTAAAAACCTTCCCAATATAGGTTACAAAACAAGAAACAGCAGACCCCACCAAGGGAATAGCCAGCATCTGGCAGTTCTATTAAAATCTGTGCTTGGCCTCAACAAAGGTTGGTGCACTAAAGAAAACCTGTTAGGGGAAATCAACAGTGTTTGTAACTTCTAGTTCACTGCCTGAGTCTCACTAACCAGGATGCTACAGGGTCCGATTTTTTGTGACTTTAAACAATACACAGGATCTCCTTCAACCTTACTGCTGCAGTAACTCCCCCTTGCCTCCACACACATGCACACTGTAAGAATTTCAACCTTACCACAGGAAAAAACAAGAGCTAGAAAATCTCTTAGTGGTGTGCCTCCCTTCCAAAAGAGGAACTACTTAAGAGAGAAAGCTTATTAAAATAAGAACAGAAAAAGAACTTGTTGAGTAAGGGTGGGGTGAAGATGGTGTAATGGTCATGATACTAAAATCAAAATGAACCTTAAGAGAACCCAGAAAGTTGAATTCTTATATATTATGTAATGAAGAGCAGAAGCAGTGTCTTAACTCTCCATTTAGCAGCAGCAGAACATCAGCAAACGGAAGTTGTGTTTTAAGTTTAATCTTTTCTATTGCCCTTATCTAAAGGCAATAAAACAAACCAAGATCTTCGAGCTTCTAAGCTGCTACTCAGTAACTATTCAGCATTTCAGGAGCTAAAAGCTGCAAATGAGCATCCTGTGAGCTGCGAGGAGGTGAAGGACACAGCAGAAAAAACAAGTCTTTCCTTGTGTCCACCACAGATCATCATGCACCATAAACAGTATTCAGAGGCTCAGTACAAGTGTTGGTCTTGTACTTGTTCATTCTTGCAATGAACAAAAGATGACCAGGAACAAGTCACAAGAACTTGAAGTATCTGACCCTGAACTGTTGTGTGTAACCTCTCAGTCAGGACTTTAATAGCAGCAGCAAACACAAAGTGGTTTACATTGTTCTTTTGAGAAAGGTTCCAGCAGACACTCAAGGAGACCTACAAAACCATGAACCTAATACTCACTAGGGGTCAAGTTAATGGGAATTACATTTAAAAATCCCTGGAATGAGTGGGTATATGCATAAACATTATATTGTAGAGCACGGCCTTCCATTATGCCTCACAAATCTACTGGAATGCTTTGAACAAGTGAAGCACGTGGACAAGGAAGACATAATTGGAATAGTCTACCTGGATTTCCCAAAGGCATTTGACAAGGTCCCTCACCCAAGGCTCTTTAAGGAACTCAACTGCCATGGGATAGGAAGGGAAGTCCTCACATGGATAAACACTTGGCTGAAAGACAGGAAACAGGGTATGAATACGAGACTCAAGTGTTGAGAACAGAGAAAGCCCACCAGGGGAATCACAAGGGATCTGGGCTGGGAAGCAGGCTAACATTTCTGAGAGCCACAAAAACAGAAGCAAACAAGGAGCACTAACTTAGCAGCAGCAAACTCCTAGGAACAAACACGGGAAGAACTGAAGAAATACAGGCCAGTGTATTTTCTTCAGTAAGACATGAATGTAACTGTGCAGATTAATGCCCACAGACTGCACTTCCCACAGCTACAGACCTCCACCTCCCATCAGTGGGCACCACCCTACTCACTACCCTGATGAAAATTCAACCAAGTGGAAGTTCAGCCCCTCTTTCCATCCATTAGGAACTCCTCTAAACACACCCTGACACTGCCTGTATAAGGTTTTTCTGTTCTCTTAGGAAATCCTGTGTTTGGCAAGGAGGACTCCAGAGATGGCTGAACCCATCCCCATTGATTCCCTCCTGCCACCTCAACACCCCTCTCTGGCTCATTCAGGTGATCAGCTCAGACAACTACTCACAGGAAAAAAAATAATCTTACTTAAAATTTAGAGAACTGAACTGGTTCTAAGGGTCAGACCAGAATTCAAACAAGAATGAGAAGCATTCCACACTTATCACAATGTACCCGTTTTACACAAATGAGCATAGAAGAACCTAACAGTAAGATTACCAGTAAAGACAACCAACAGGCAGAGGAAGAAATAAAAAGCCAAATAATATCCAACCTGCACAGTGGCTTGATGATGGTTTTGTGGACAAAGCAGAGGGTTATACTGCTATTCCTTGTGTAAGGTTTGGAACACTTGGTGCAGTCAAAACCCTTCCAAAACTGACAGCATGACTCCACAATAAACAGTCCTGCACCTTTACACACTTGGAGAAACACAGGTTAAGGCCAAGTTTTCCAAGCAACAGTACGATTGACTGCATAACCAACTGAATGGTCTACCAGAAGTCCTTGCAACAAAAACATTTTTAATTGTTCCTGTCATTTCTTCATGCTGTGGACATTTACTTTTCTAAATCAAGAGGATTTCCCCACTGTTTCTAACAAACGTTTCAGTTTGAAAGCAAACATAAATCTCTCCCCTTGACTGAGATCTGCTACTGAGCAATCCTCTAACACTGGACACCAGTTCAGCTTCTGGGCTCCTTGCAGAGGACCTCACCATCCAACTGTAGAATTCTGCCTCCTTTGTCTGCTCCTGGTACCTCAGGAAATTCAAGAAGCCCATTACAGACAAAGGCCCTCTCTCACACAGCTCCTCATAATCACAAGCCAATTTATGTCCCAGTATGTACAACTCCCACTTAAAAATGTACAGTCTTACTCCTTTAGCACTCTTTCCCATATTTTAACTCTTGGATTCCTACAATTCTTAGGGATATGCTGAGATTTTTCTGCCTTTTAGCTCAGAGACAGCAGTCACACCCCATATCACTGAATCAGTAAGACCTTTAACACACAGGGTAAGTGATAACCACTAATGGGGAGAGGAACCCAAAAAACTGAAGTCTGCTTGATATTTGCTTGAAAGAGACCAATCCTCTGCAAACCAAAATTAATATGCAACTTGAATTCTAATTTGTGACTTATTGATTCCTCATTAGGCTCTAAGCTGAAGACCTGTTACTAGGAGACAGTTCTTCCTAAAAAGGGTTCAAATCTTAAACTGAACCCACTGCTGCACACGTTCCTGCCTTGGTGATAAAGACATTTCCTTGACAGACAATTTCTAAAGACAAAGGGAGCCAGCTGTTAGCCTGCTGTGCTGGGATGGAGGCACAGAACTGTCATGGGTGGGCTCGTTGTTCTCCTTACCTGTACCTTGACCTATTCTCTGGTTTTGAGGGGTGAAAACCCCACCTATTTCACCTCACCCAAGTAATGTACTTCAAGACTTGTACAAAGCAGCTGTTGGAAGCTTCCACAAAGAGGAACTGGTTTCAATATTCAGCAGCAGTCTACAGGAATTCTCTATATCCTTTTGATATAAGGAGCTCCACAATATCACTTACTCCAATTGTTTTCCAAAAAAGGAGTCCATTTAGTTATATATTATTGTACCAATAAGGAACAGCAGTGAGTGAGATTTCTCACCAAGCTTCCTGTACTACCAGTAAGCTTCCTGGCATTTTGAGATTTGCCATAACATGCCTAAGCAGATCTGTGAAGATAGTCAGACACCCAAATCTCTTAATATATCTCTGGAGATCAGGGTTTAAGTGCTACTTACACTGCAAAAGTACCTAGAAAGTTGTCCTCTTAATCTGGGCCACCATCCTGAGGACAGTGCAGACACAGGACTAGATTCCCAACTGCTCACAAATGCAGCTCCCAAGACTTCAGAAATTGCCTAAGTGGGTCAGCTAAGTAACACCAAAGAAGCCACAGTTGGATGCCCACCATAAGTGCTGCTATAAATGCCATGAGCCATACATAAATAGCAACCCACCACTCTTCCAGTCTCCAGGAGAAAGATGGGACAGAAGTTTACACTTATCCTAATGTTGAACACAAAAAAAATGTCAAACTCATATTTCAAATTACCCAGGGGACTTCCAGTGTATCTGTAGCCAGTACTTACCATCACCCCATATTTTATGTGCCAATTAGTAACTGTGGCCTTATAATTGTGCACCTCAAAGATCAAACTGAGGAGCAAAATTATGAGTAGCTTACTCTTTTCTTATATTGCTTCTCAAATCACTTTGTTCACAGAATTATTCAGCAGTCTCAGTCATGATCTTGGCAGAACTGCATTATTTCACATAAATAAGAACAAATTATGCCAATCATTTTTAATTGTTTCAGCTAAACAGGAACACAGAATTAAATGATAAAACAGTATCTACAGTACATTTTCTTCCAGGCCATGGACACGAGAGAAGTGAAGATGCATTTACAGCAGCTGGCAAAATTAGAGGGTGCATCTTAAATTATGTTCACCCAACTTAATTCCTAATAGCTCTGGAAGTCCAAAACCCACAGCACTGATTTAAACAAGATAACTTTAGGTTCACTGCTCCCTCCTAAATTGTAATAAGTCTCATGCCCATTTAGAAGCAATGCAGCACAAGACGTCTACGTTTTGTTCTGGGCTGCTTACAAACATTCATGGTACTGGGAGAACCATAAGTCCACCCAGGGAAATGCTGCACCAGGGCAATAATCCCTCTCAATCAATTTTTATTAGTTGACAGGAAGTTTGCATTGCAGATCTGTGCCTTGGGGTAGAGTCCTATTACATTCTAACGAAGTGATTTACTGCTGACTTTAGAAAACCCCAGAAAGACAGTCATGCCTCAAGAGCTCCCAAGGATGATGATTCCTCCAGGATGCTGGGTTTCCATTCAAACCAAAGCCACCATTTTCAGTGGCACTGATTCATCCATACCAGGTGGAGAACCCTTCTCTCCTCAGCAGATGTTGCAACTTACTGTGGAATACTGATGTGTCTCTCTGCCCAAGGTAATTGTTGTACCCAAATATCTGGTTTCTGGGGGGCGTTTTCTTTCTTCAAGACCTTCACTTATTGTAGAGACTGCCTGACTGCTTTCCTTTAGTGATACTATGAATTCTAAACTACTTTCCCATCAGAACTCTAAGTGAATGGAGTCTTATTTAGGCCTTCTTTTTGTTTTAGTTTCTCTTTTCCTCTCCAAAACGTGCATTTCTCAGATGTTCTGCAATGGTGCCATCAGATGTTTTAAGCACAACTCAGTAAAAATTTGTAATTTGTTGAGAACCTGGTCATGGCGTCTATAAAAATTTATGAACAGAAATTATTTGGTGTGTCTTCTTACCTATCTAAATGAAGTGTTACTGCATTCACACATTCTACATACATGTATTTATTTCACTTCAAATGAGAAATCACAGCTCTCAGGGCAAAGTAACAGTCTCAGAAGAGTCGAGAAAATTAAAGGCCCTTTCTATTATAGGCAAGGGAACCATGTTTAAAAGGAACAGTTGCAAGACAGACATTTTTGGGGCAAGAGACACCACCCAGGGTTGCCAGTTCCTCCCCTCTACCACTTTTCCCCCAGATATTAAATCGTCACGGATATTAAATGATCAGGGATAGCGAACAAACTTAAAGGGGAAAAAGGATGAAAAGAAGACGCTGGGAAAGTAAAACTACCTGTAATAATTTCTACCACATAATGAAAGCGTACGCGTTTTCTTTGGGCAGTGAATCATGTACTCGCTCCCTGCAGGGTGAGAAGTCGCTCTCTCTGGGTTTGCCAGGGGCAGCAGGATCTCCAGCCGGGGATAGAGGCAGAGAAAGAAGCGCAGCCCCGTCCCCGGGG
>VXBI01006781.1:1005654-1067180 GCA_013397375.1 Toxostoma redivivum
GGGCGGGGGGCGGGGGGAGGCGGCGTGAGGGCTGTGAGGAGGGTGAGGAGTAAAGAGGGATGAGGCGGGATGAGGGTTCTGAGGGATGAAGCCGTGTGAGAGATAAAGCGGAATAAGGCGGGGTGAGGGGTGAGGCGGTGTGAGAGATGAGGCGGGATGAAGGGTGAGGCGGGATGAGGGATGAAGCCGTGTGAGGGATGAGGCAAGATGGATGAGGCGGTGTGAGGGGTGAGAAGGGATGGATGAAGTGGTGTGAGGCGGAGTGTGAGGCAGGATGGATGAAGCGGTGAGGTGGGATGGATGAAGCCATGTGAGGGATGAGAAGGGATGGATGAAGCGGTGTGAGGCGGGATGGATGAAGCGGTGAGGCGGGATGGAAGAAGCGATGTGAGGGATGAGAAGGCATGGATGAAGCGGTGTGAGGGATGAGGCGGCCCGGCAATGGCGGGGATGGATCCGCCGTTCCCCGGCCGGCTCTGGCGGGGCCGTGACCGGGACATGGCTGTGGGCGAGCGGAGGGCAGCGGGCCCATCCGCCCGTGGTGTTTCCCTCACTGTGGCTCGTTCTCTCCGTGTTTGTGCTGCCCTCAGTGCTGACAGCACTGTTTGAATTACCCTGTCTCGGTATTTCGGTACAAATCTCCAATGTGCTCCACATGGAAGGTGGATCTGTGACCGAAAGGGAGACGGTCAGATCCAGGATTCTGCAGCCTCTCCAGGCTGCTTGCTCAAAGTATCACCTCCAGTGCATAGCACGTGGTAATTTCACAGTTTCAAGAGGCTAGAAAATCGAGAAAGTAAAACTGAATATTTCACAAGTTCCTGACACACTACTTCTGAAAAACAAAAGGAGTATTCACTTAAATAACTGAGATAATGCCTTGATTTCTGAAAACAGAATGGTTTTAGAAAACTAAAAGGGATTATGCACGGCTGGCATGAACTTGATCTTCAAAGATCCCCATCCCTGGAAGGCCAGGTTGGATGGGGCTTGGAGCAACCAGGTCTCATGGCAGGTGTCCCTGCCCATGGCAGAGGAATTGGAAAGAGATGAGCTTTAAGGTCCCTTCCAACCCAAACCATTCCAGGATTCTGTGATTTGCTCAGAGTAGCTGTGAATGAAGTCTTGTCTCTTTTCCCAGTGTCTCCTTGGAAGTGCAGGCTATGGATGCTCAGCCCCTTCTGATGGGAGAAGTGCACAAAGACCTTTGTGAGTTTTGACAGCAGAGCCAGAGCTGCCCTGGCACCTTCTGGACACAGTCAGGTATCCCCATTAATTGCATTGTGCTCACTGAAATGGGCTCCTGATGGGTAACAGGGCACACACCTTGAACACCATTCAAACACATCTTTTCAATAGTTTATTGCTGGCCTGACTTCATTTTCTCTGTTGATGAACAAGAGTTTTAGGGTCAGCAAGATCAACATAACCTTACTGTTTTCTTACAAACAAATCTAAAAACTTGACAGAATTCTTTTTATATTACTTGTTCAGAAAATCAGTGCTGTTTTCAAGGGATATTTAGGCCCTCTTTTTCACAGATCATCTAATCAGGATTTCTTAACCACAAAGACATAATAGGCTAAGGTGAAAATTAGGTGTCAAGTCCAGACAATAAATTTGCTTTTTTTGATTTATTTGAAATAAAATTTAAAAATGCTGATTTTGCTGAAATTTGGAATAGTTTGCTTCTTGTAAATTGTAAACCTTCACTTCTGAATTGCTGGTAAATACATGATACAAAGTTAGGCACTCAAACGGTCCCAGTAGTGTACAGTCACTATTTCTTTACAAATTTTTAAGACTTAGAAATCACTTCTGCACTTTATTGACCATAAAAGTCTCTTTTTCAGTAGAGACTTAGGGAGCTGTGCACAATAAATTAGATTTGGCTCAATTTAGGAATTTTTCTGTGATACTCATGTTCAGCAGGCACTCAGGTTGCAGAGAGTTCAATAATATCATTAAATCAGGACACTTCAAGCAGATTTAGTTGCCAGAAGTGAGGTGCATTCTTGGTACCCTTGCTGAATAGCATATTGTCTAAATAATTTTAAATTCTTTTGAATGCACTCATTACAGATGGCATTCAGATATTTGGAAATTGGTCAGGGATTTGGCAAAGCATGAGGAATAAACAGCCTAATCCAAGGAAATGCTCACAGCACAATTTGCTGATGCAATCCTCGCTTGCCCTTTGCCCCCTGAACTTTCACATGAATTTATACAACCACTGCTGCAGCCAAACCCCACAGCTGAAAGGAGAGGGAATGGAAAAGGAAAAGCAGTTTTCTGCATGAGCCCTGTGCTCCATCAGCTCAGGGGAGCTCTGCAAACACCACAGCAAGGTGAAGCAGGAGGGGAAGGCTGGCAGGGCCCTGGGGAAGGGCAGGCACAGCCTCTTCCTTTTGGCTGCAGGGAGCTCTGAAATTCTCTCAGCTGATCTCATTAAAAGGCACCCTTGCATTGCAGCTCTGCAGTGGGTGAGCACTGGAGCCTATGAAAAATAAAGGTTTTTTCCATCTGGAGCTGATAGAATAATCCTTAGTGTGGAGACACATCAAGATTCTTATCCTTGGGGCCTAAGGACCACTGTCCCCTTGCAGTTTTTAAGGAATAGTGTGGCAAAAGCAGCTTTAATGCAGATTGATGTCACAAACGTTGCCCCCCATGGGATTCTGGTCCTGATTTTCTGTCCCTCAGCCCTTGACAGCCCTTGGCTTTCACTGAATTAGTGCTCTTACACCACCACACATAAAAACAGCTCTTCTGTACCATTTGTTGGTTCCTACAGGACATTCTTACTGGTATTCATTTGTGTAACTTTGTTTTTACTGATATTTCTAAGAATACATAAACAGCTGTTTATCTTCCTGAACACCCCATCCAAACAATCCCCAGACTATTCCCACACTTGTGCAGGCAGAATTGAGAGCAAGAGCTACAAAATCTCATCTTAACATTCCTCACAAGTTTGTTTTTTTAAACGAGAATATACATTTCCCCCAGCCTCTTGAATAATTTAATTACAGAAAGTCACCTTTCTTCAAAAAAAAGACATATTTTATTGTTTGAGAAATTAACTTAGTTACCTTGATTTTTCTTATTTCTATAAGGTTGTGTTCAATTATTTTCATTAACATGATTAACATGGCCAATTAAAAATGGCCATACCCCCTCTATTTTTAATTATTAATTTCAAATACTCCAAGAACTGATTGAGAATGACTCTGAGTCAAAGTTTTGGCTATACTTTTATTTACTTCACGTACTATGAACATATACATTACATGCTACAAAAAAATAAAAAAGGACTTTAACTGTCAAGAAATTGGATAGTGTTATAATACAATGGTACATGTTCATATTTTTCTTCAAACAGGTTTGGTTAGAATCCTTCCCCAAAACCATTAACAAAAAGGAAGTGTTTTACTCTTAAAGATGATTAGAAATATTTGCATTATTAACAAATACAATTCAAACAGATTAACAAGATTTAACCAGGTCATATATTAGTAAAAAGGCTGGGGCTTACCAAAATGAAATATATATTAAAAAACCATAGCAGCCAGTTGTACTTTTTAGTGTGATATAACATGTAAATGCACCAGAAGAACACAGTGTAATTGAGCATTCTGCTTTCATGGTGTATTTCTAGAAATGATTATTCTAGTTCTAACACCTGCCTATGCACAAGAGACCAAAACCACAGCCAAGGAAGAGACAAAAGATTGTGACCAACATTCTGAGCAATGATTTTTTTTCACGCATTGGGGAGAAGGGAGGGAACAAATAGAAGAGGATAAACAAAGGCCACAAAAGGATTTCATCTACATGTTCATGAACATAGGTTCTACCTATTTGCCTTGAAGAGCCTGACAAGTTGAAATGTCTATTTTGTCCAAATTCATACTCCTTTCTATCACCTATGAAACAAAATCACATTTCAGCTTAGAACTGAAGAGTGGGAAACAGTTGCATTAGTGTATCAGTCAGCTAAAAAAACTGCTTGACAAGAACTTGGGATTCTAGTGTAACAGCAGCTATTAAGACTCCTCTAGTTTCTTTATTTTGCTCTTTCAAAGTGTACAAATATTCACAATTTATACAGTCTTAACAAAACCACATCTACAAAGTTTGCAGGGTATTTGCTAGTTAATTCACGTCCTTCGTATTAAAAAGGCAAGATTTGCATAATAAAACTTCAGAAAAATGTTCTTTTGGTATCTTAATTTCTGATTGGAAAGGTACAAATATACGGGCTTTCATTAACTGCAGCTGGCAAAAATACTTCAGAACAGTGTCACTCTAAGGACACACTGTTTATTATGTTTCTTTTGCAATACCTGAAGAAAAATATAAGCATATATGGGCAATTGAAAAACTCAGTATTAAGTCTGTTATTTAGTGCAGCTATTGAACAAAACCCCCCAGTTACAGTGAATATCAAGATCAGAGGAAAAATACAAATCAGCCTTAATGAACCTGATGAGTTACAGAACCTAGAGTCAGTTTCTCAGATTTTTTTCTCCCTCAAAGTAAATTTTGTACTAAGCTAGAAGAGCTCCCACAATCACTGGCACCCCACCCTAACCAGAATAGCAATCCAAGGTAGAACAGAGCTGCAATTCCTCGTTTCCATTCTTACCCCACTGTCCCTGCTGTCAGTTTCTGATAATAATCCTCAGTAGTGCTCATGAGACTGGTGATGGACAAGTGTGATTAACGTTAGTCCACAGAATTAATGAGTGCCCATAACCCGAACATTACTCAGACTTGCTGATGGATTAGTTTTGAAGTAAAACAACTAGTACTTAAATAGAACAGAAATATTATAATTTCCAGCATGTTACAGAGTTCTGAGGTAAAGTGTTACCAGTATTGTTGTAGGGTTGGTGCCTTGCAGCAAAGGCCTTTGCAGCACATGCAACCCACGAGCCATTGGGGTCACACGGGTTTGAAGCAACTAAACCCAACAGTTTTTCAGTCTGATACTATTTAGAAAAACCATTCTGCATGGATTATACTGTAGTCAAAGTTACAAAATTTAGTTTGGTCACTGGAGTGCTGTGCTTGGAAAACAACCCAGGGTACAGGCAAGGGAGAGTTACTTCAGTGTTTAATTTCAGTTTACAAAACTTACTACATCCATTCTGATTTATATTAGAGAAAACCAGATAATTAGGAGAACAGACTAAAAAACAACCATCAAGCAGTGCATAATACTGCCTACTCAATGCACTGATTTTCATCATGAGCTAGGAATCCATATTTACTCTATTATGCCTTTTGAGAATCAATCCAGAAGCACACAATTATTTTCCATTAGTTTATTAAAAATAAAATCCTCATGAATTCACTATCAAATATTTTACAGATGGGAATTAAACTAGAAGAGTCCCCAGAGTGTCTTTAAAGTAAAACTAATATTTGGTTTGTCAGTTCACTGTGTTTGACACTGATTTGTACTGTAACAGTATTGTACAATGTTGAAGAATTGTAGAAAAATTAAACTAGCCCTACACAATTTAATTTTATTGGACAGCAGTGTCAATATTTTAGTATATTTAGTGAATCAAACACTGCTTTAAAGCTACGTATTAAAGTGCTACGCACATATTTTTCAGCACTGATATGGAGGTTTACACTTCCATAAGCCTTGTATTTGTGGATAAAAGGAGATACTGTGTGTTAATAAAAATCTTAAATTAAAATCAGCTGCTATGTTTGAAGCATCAACAGTACTGAAGAAATCAATCTAGTGTCCACAAGCTTCTAGAATTCTGAGGTTGATTGGATCTGTCATTTACCATGAAAATGGTAAGGATCTGTAAATCATAAGGCTGTCCCCAATGGGCCTTGCATCAGTCCGTGCAGAGCACTGCAGAGCCTTTCTAGGACAGAGAACCCAGGATGGAAAAAAAAACATGGAGAGAGCTCCAGGATAAATTTGTGAAATTTCTATCAAGGTATTGAATTGTCTATGGTTGATGTTCATTGCCTGAGGAAGAAGCAACATAAGCAATGGGCCCGGGAGAGAGCTATAAATGTTCTCTGAACATCTACAGCACTGCTTTCTCCAGCTGCTGCTGCTGGCAAGGTCCAGGCTGCCGTGCATGTGGACATAAGCAGGCATTACAACCAATAATCATGGCCTAGTTCTGCCACTGGACACACGAGTTATCTACTGTCGTACCCTGAATTAATGACCCTTGCTTAAGGAATGGTGGTGTTGAGTCCCAGGGGTTTGCAGGTTATCAGAATGCTTATCCAAGCAATACCGCTTGCAGCGTCGGTCCGAGCTTAGTCTTGATGGCATCTGCAATAAAAACAAGTTGAGATTGTTCCCATCTGTAAGAGCAACTGTTGAGCCACACTCAGCTGAAGTCCTCGTCAGGATTCTGTTGATCCAGCAGACGGACGTGTGTGAATGGAAAGTGACCACGTCTGCCATTACATTCTCCTTCCCACTGACCACTCATGTTAATCTTTGTGACCTTTACCAGCTCACCGACCTGTGGGGTAAGAAATGCACAAGTTACAACCCAGAAACACAGGCAGGAAGAGCTGCCACCCCTCCCCTGGTGTGCTGTCACCCACGTGCACCAGATACACATCTATAAAAAGCAGCTTTAGTCCTGACAGTGTCTCAGACACCAGCCTGCCCCCAATGCCATTCACTCCAAGAAAGTATATAAAGAAATGTACCTAGTGAATGAACTGAAGAGCCAGCAATCCAAAACCAATCTTTCAAGTGCTCCTGGGACCTGCCATCAGGTGCTATCCTGAGAAATGTGCCTTGCTGGGCTGACAAAGGCCTGCACACTGCTGGGACTCCATCCAGAGCCTCATAAAGCAAGGAAGGCTTGCACCTGGACCAAGTGGACACTAATCTGCAAGCTCAACTGCTCCTTAGTTTTGAAATTCCACTTTCAAAGGATCTCTCTCTTCACAGGTTGTAACAAGTACATAAGAAGTGCCATAAGGCTGCTCTGTTCTTGCTCTGGGCATCCACAGTTAGTCACTACCAAAAGCAAAGCCAGAGAGCATTGCAGTCTTTCCCAGCATGGATTTCTCAGAGAAATCCCACTGAATCACAGAACTTAGGTTGGAAAAGATCTTTAGGGTCAGAGTCCAACCATTAACTCAGCAATGCCAAGCTCAGCACTCATGGGACACAAAGACAACTGATGCCCTCTCCCTCCTGCCCAGGATTACATCTCCTGTTCTAATCTCCACCCTAATATTGCCAGCACCATTCCAAAGGCATCACCTCTCATCCCCCTGTGGCACAGGGACAAACTGCACAGCAGGCAGTTCAAATCAGGATACAAGTCTACGTCTGATCAGTCTCCAACTCTGTTTCATATTTAAGGGTACTTCAATTAAGTGGCACTTACACAACCCAAGGAAGCACAATTTACATTGTAAAGACACTCACTGCAGAGTTAATGAATGCACCACTAAAAAGCTGTCTACCCATTTCTACCCCTCTGTAGAATTTTATCAATAATCTGATTTATGAGCAACATACAACGGTTTTTAGAATTCTTCCCACATCACAGATGGAGGATGCTTTTGGGATAGATACATTCTATTTTCTTTCACTAATACTGCAAATAAACTCGGAAGGTGTGGCCAAAGGCCTCGCTGCATTTCATCCAGAAATTCACTGAATATAGAGTTGTAGTTTACACAGATGCTCATCACTGTGTTCCAAATCCATCCAAAACACAACCTCATTATTTGCACTTTCCAGGCAGCTAACAAAGAACAAGGAAAACAATTTTAGATGTTACCAATCTCCATTAACTTTACAGGTTTTAATCACTTGCAATCTTTTGCCAGAACAGCTTTTAACAGTTCATAAATTCAACCCCTTTCACGGACATTTAATTAAGCTTCCCATACCTCTCATGATTATTTATCTGGTAATGAGAGGCCCATTGGGACTCTTGCTGTAGCTTTATTTTTGCCTTTTGTAGTCATTAGTATAGACATTTTAATGAATCATATTTTGAAGAAAATCCTCTTATGTATTAGCTACAGGCAAAAAGGAAGCCGTCCTTCAGTACTGAATGCAAGCTTCAGCTCTTTAGGAATTTAATCATGCAGTTTGTTTAATTTTGCTACTGCTAATAACCACGGGGGGGCTTGTACCAACAAAAATGCTCTGCTGACCAAAACAATACATCAGCCATAATTTAACAAGGATAAGATTCAATGTGACAATACTAGAAGTGGAAAATCTGATCTCCTAATCACAGCCACTACCAGAACAATGTCCCAGATAACTTTAAACTGCTTCAGACCTGGCTATAATCTACAGGTCAGCCTTCACCAGAACTGTGTTTAACCTCCAACCCACTGAGAAGGGAAAAGCACAACTTGCACTGAAATTTGCTGTCTTAAGACTGTTGGCCTCTGCTCTCCTATCACACACTAATCAGTGTTCATTAGGGTTTATCTTGGATGCCTTACAATAAACTCACCTGCAAAAGGTGGGTTCAACAGAGCAATGACACTGAGTTACAGTATGGGATGCTTGTGGAACTCCCTCGCTCCCAGAGCATCCTGTAGCTGGTTTTTGGTTTCCAGGGGTGTTTCAGGGTCACTGCAGCCAAGGGACACCCAGTTATGAATTCCCCTTACTAAAGAGAGCTACACTGAAAGCTGCATTTCAGTAATTGTTAAATGAGGAGAGGCCTCTGAGATTAAATATTCCTTTTTTTGCCAGTACAGTAATTTCATTCTGCAGACACACTGATACAATTTTTCATTTATATATATAAACCTTCTCATTCATTCTTATATATATCTATATATCTACATCTGTCAAAGCAGACTAACTTTAAGCAAGCATGGACCATTTCGAAAATGCTGCCTTAATAAAAAGCCTTCATTAGATCCTGACTGAGAGATCTTTCTAGCTCTACTTCAAACCGCTGCATAGTAAGCTAGTTTAACCACTCTCCTGAACACAATACAGACAACCTTTCAAAAAATTGCTTCTTATTACAAGTGCTGAAGTTTTAAAACCTTTAGGCTAGGAGTGGATGTTGTCTCTGAATTCTCCTCACTTTTACCATTGATTTATGGCAACATTAGTCCATAGAGCATCATCCCACCAAGCACAGCACCTCAGGAACAACACTGTACCCTGCTAGAAAGCCAGGTTTGTCTCAGTCTTCATCAGAAGTTTTAAAACTAAATATACCCCATATGCTTCAAAGCAAAACTGAAGGTTCAAGTGAAGACTTCTGTATGCTGTGGTTTTATTCCAAGTACTCCTCTTTGGTGAGGTCAAGGTGGCAGAGTTCTGCTACTGTTACAAAGAAAAAAAATAAATCGATCGATCTCAGAGTCATTCACCACACAGATCTTCCCTTTTTCTCCTCTATTTTCTCTTAAAACAGACTGAAATCTCCCTGCATAGGTCCAGTTACATGCAAAATAAACGTCAACTGCTGCTGCATCTTTTTTCCATAATAGAGCACAGACTTTATTAGAACATCACCTGCTCTGATCTTCCTTCCTTGAACTCTTCAAAAGCATGTCAGGCTTAAAATAACAGAACAGCACAGATATTCTGTTTGCAGTTTGGGCAAAAACTGTTTGATGTTAAGAATCTATTTTTCTAAGAGAAACAGTGGGATCCACCCCCTCCCATGAATATTGCCAGATTTAAAGATAAGAATTTTCATTTGGAAAGAATCCCACTTGCTGTATTTATAAAGAGGTCTGGGCAAAAATGGTCTCATAAGATTTACATAATGCTCTCTTCTAAGTTATCTAAGAAAGAGATCTCTAAACAAACAGAGAAGGAACACCATGAAGTGAAAGGGAATGTGGAAAAAGAAGACAACAAGAAACAGCACTTTGATAGACAGGATGGAGAAGAACTTGGGAGAAATGAAGTGCATATTGCTTTTTTTCCTGTACAGACATTGAAAGCAACTCAGTAACATTGAGATTGGAAGTGATAAAAGCTGCAGAGCTTTGAAGGCAACTAGAAGCAGTGGTAAATGGCTCACTTTTAAAAACCAAATGTTTGCAATATTACATACAGAATAAAGAACCACCACTGCTATTGCATTTCTTAAATGGAGAGCAGGACAGGAATTTAACACCCTAACTAAGAGGGCTGAGGTGTTAACTGATAAATATTAAGTAATTTTAAGAGGCCACAAAGGCCATCTCTGGACACCAGAAATCTCCTGTGGTCACACAGCCAAGCTGAGCTGTCACTTCTCAGCTGCCCCTCCCAAACACTTCAGCTACTCAGCCTTTCCCATCAGTTAGGAAAAGACTCTAGAGGTGTAAGGTAGCTCAGAAAGGAGGTGTTACCCACAAAACTGCTCTTCATACAGCACAGCACTCTTGCCAGATCATGTGAGTTTTGGTGAAGAGGATTGAAGTAACCTGAGATCAGCCCTGGTACTCACAAGCTGTTCTCCAGCATGGAAAGCATTTCCTTTCACTCTAAGTTGCTTATGGCCTGGATTAGCAGCATTTCCTCACTCTCCCTATTTCACTCCATGCTCCCAAATCCTGCACTGGGCAGCACTGTGGAGTTCTTCAGTGGAATAAAGTGTGAAGTTAAGGCTTAAAAGAATGCAAAATTCAGAAAGGAAAAAAAAAGGTTTGGCTAAATATGCCACAAAAGTATCCAGAGGCTCTAAACCAATCTAACATCTGGTAATTACAACGGCCTGCATTCAGGAATATTGCCAAGCTCCAGGAGGTAACTGGGTGAAAAGGGGGAGAAAAAGAGGGAAAGAGACAGCATTTTAGCCTTTATGAGAGTTTGAAGGGTAAAAATCCTCACATTTCCCCAAAATCTGGTGAGTTTACATAAATTTCTATACCTGCTTCTCAACCCAAAAATATTCAGACCTATAACAGAATGTGTAGCAACTCAGAGTATATTTCCTACCTACATGGGAAAGAAAGATTTCCCATCTGCCAGGCTGTACATCAATTATCCATCTGCAGCACATGCTGCATCTCCCAGTTCTGTACCAGACACACCCCTAGAGATGCCAGATCACTGAAGTCCTGGAGTGCCTTTTGTGCTATGCACCATTACACAAAGTATTTGAGAGTGGAGAGGAGATGCTCTGACTCAGCACAGAAACTGTTTTTTCCCAAGTACTTAAAATGTTATATAAACAGGAAGTCAATTAGGTATCAGGAAATTCCAGAGCCTCTAGCTCAAAGAAAGCCTAGATTAAAGGCTACAATTTACATATCCTAAGGCAAAGGTCTGCCACAGGGAATACCTTAGTCTCAATTTCCTCAAATGTAACTTGGGGGAGAACTATCTGATATGGAGAGATAGAGCACTCCAGTCACCTTTTTAAGAGAAAAAAGACAAATCAAAAAGGGCCTGTGCAATCACTTGATCCTGTCAGGAAGTGAATCAACCTGGGGAAAACTCAGTGCTTTACTACAAACACTGCTCCATCAATCACTGCTTTATACCAGACCTAACAAACTGTGGTGTAAATTGTAAAATGCTCCTCCCTCAAACCTAAACCTAAAGTAATCTGCTGGAGGTGATGTTACAATTAAATTCTATGTGTGATCATCATCTCAGTCCAGGTAATTTCAGTGTATCAATGTTTCCACTGATTGCTTTAAAACTGCTGACACATTGGGGAGAAAAAAAATACCCAACACAACACAAACCAACAAACCCAGCACACCTTGTACAGATTGTGGTGAGGCACACAACAGCAAACACAGGTTCAGACACACAATTTATGAGCTGCTCCCTCTCCCTCCCTCCTCCCCAAAACAAACATTTCAGAACTGAAAACATGGATGGGGAAACACTTATGTTAGTGATGGTTGACAACAGACAAGATACTGGTTCAGTAACCTAATAATAATCAACAATAATCTACTTTACAAGTGACTTGAGTCACTCATGTTATCCATAACTTATTAATCATGATGTAAAACCAGTATTACAAAGCTTTTCCCTTCCTCATTCCTCCAAAACTACCACGTGAGCGAAAGGGAAATCCCTTGAACAGATCTCTTCCTTCTAAATTTTGCCCATTATGTACCTCCAAAGCCAAGGCTGTCTTGTCGTAGGCATTAGGGACTCGCTTCTGGATAACCCGGGCATAAATAGGGCCATTCTGAAGGTTAGGGAGCGGAGTGTTGATGCTGGGCTGGGCATAGGGCCCTGGCTCCGGCCCACCCAGTGGTTGTGGGTGGGAACTATCCTGGTTACCTCCAATCAGAGTGGGGACTGAAGCAGAGGAAGGTCTATACTTCTCGACGTAAGGAACGGGTATCATTCCCCTCTTCCCTTCGCTGTCTTCTGCGTTCCACCACTGCTCTTCAGGCTTATCCCGGATTCTCAGTATGTCTCCTTTCTTAAAGGGGAGATCTTCCTCATCATTGCCATTAAAGTCAAAGAGAGCTCGCACATACTCGGCCTCCTCCTGCCTGAGGATGACCCCGCTATTCTGCCTCGAGCGCGAAACGGGTTCTATCAAGGTTGTAGTGTCCAAATAGTGTATTTTGTAGAATTCCAGTAAAGATGGCAAAGAATCAAACTCTTGGTCACCTATTCGAAATCTGGTGGGATTCGACCCTGAAAAGAGAAGGCAACATGTCAAAGAGAGCATTAAAACTATAAATCAAACAAATAAACTTAAACAGAAGTATTTCAACACCAAATTTGATCACTTTGACATCATATTCCGCTTTTCTGAGCATTTTCAATCAAAGGCAGCACTATCATGATCATGAGTACAGGTTTTTTTAAAAGATTTTGTCAAGGAAGGAAAAGAGAAATTTTTTGGCACTGCCAGACTTCCCGAATTAAGATAAAAATATCTTTGCTTCTTTCGATGTTACATGGACCCAACAGATGAAAATGTTCAGTACATCAGGGTTTCTCAGGAGCTTGTACAATTCTCCTGTTTTATACTCTAAATATAGGAAGTAAATTTTGGTACCATTTAAAGGAAATTATATTTTTAAACTCTCTTCTGCTGTTCAGATCTATTTCCAAAGAACAACACTGCAAAAATGGTCATTTACCTGTTGTAACATCTTGGGTTAAAGGCATGGACACTACAGAAAACTGCTTTGCATGGCAGCAAACAAATGATGTCAACAAGCAAATAAAGTTATTTTTCCTTTTGATAAAAGGTACCAGTAAAGAAAATTATCTGCATTCTATGCAATGCAGAACAACAAAATATATTTTCTTAACAGGTATGACTCAGCCTTGTAATCTCAAGTCTTGTAGCTTCTTTGCCACATTTGTCAGAAGGAGCCTAAGCTATAAATCCAAACCTCAAATATATTGGAATACAGATGATGTGCAAACCCAAGCCTTTACAAGCATCAAAGTGCAGAATATCCATTTCCAATCTGTGTGCTGTGCTTTTTTTTTTTTTTTTCCATTTTATGTTCTTCAGGCTCAGCTGGGGAAAAACACACACATGATGTTCTATTTCCACCATGCCCCGTGCAATCAGTTATGGGAAGAACTGGGGAAGGCTGGGGGAAGGGAGTGCAGATGAAAAGATTTATACTTTAATGAGTAACTCTTTTAGCAAAAAAGAGATGCTTACTTTGCAAGTCTGTTTTCTCTGCAGGGAATATCTAACAGTCCCAAGCCTTAGCTCTGGAGTACAAAGCTAGCAGAATCCTTCAAACTGTCACTGATCCAAAACTCCCTGCAAAGTAGCACTGTCAGCATGGAAAGCTAATGTTACAACAAGTTCTTTCAGGAGAGCAAAAAGGGGTTCTAACAGAGAAAAGGGCAGATTCAGTAAGATCAACACAGACAAACACCCGAGAAATGAGTTCTGAAGTATCCTGAAGGAACAGGAGCATTAGTGGAGCTGGTTAAGGGAAATTCGAAGGAGCAGAACTAAGTCTTTGGAAAACGCATGTTTGCATGCTTTAACAGCCCTGAAAGGCTCTCAAAAGAAATGAATACAAACACAGTGGGCCAAAACCCAAAAGCAATAGCCTCGAAAAACTGCAAAAAATCCTCTGCAAACTGGCATCACCAAGAGATAAAGGAAGTTAATGTAATTATCAGTGACAAAGGCCAGCCCAGCATGGGAAGAGAATTAAGGGTCCATCATATTCTCCCGAAGTGCAGTGCTGAGAGGATGATGCAAAAGCCCCTCAAGTTTTGTTGCTGAGATGTACCTTACAGGTCTAGACTTGGCCAGAACCCTGGAATTTCGTCCCAGTGGCACTGTCAGCTCTGTGGGCTCACAGGAGATGAATTCTGGCTGGACAGGCAGCATGCCTACAGCTGTTCAGAAAAGCTTGGTGTAAATCAGCATCTGGGAATGCTGCACCTCCACTAGAGTCAGAAGTGGGAAACCAAGTGGGAAATACATCAGGTTTCACACCAACCTGGTGACAGAAACATGAGCAAATATCTAGCACTATTTTAGCTGTGAACCTTTAAGGATCAAGGCTTGACATTTGAGTAAAAAGAAAAAGTCATGGGAAGTTTAAGAGCAGGGCAGCAAAGCTCTTTGCAGCCATATGGAGAAGACTGAATCTCAGGGAAGTTCACTGACATGGAGCTTATTTCTGTGACAGAAATAGAGCCTGAAACCAATTTACCTCAGTGAAACCCGCTACAAGCTGACTCAGCCAGGGGGCTGAGCTCTGTCTCAGCAATGTAGGGATTCACAGAAAAATCTTCCCAGGTCACAGAGAATGAGCAGTTCATCAATAACATTCATCAGCCTGGTAAATCTTCAATCTTCATCAGCATGAACAAGACATTTTGGAGTGTCTTCTTTTTTTTTCGTTTGGAACAGGTTCACCCTCTTGAATTAATGCACAACAGCCTGAGGGACCTGCCAAGTGTACCTGAATACAAGTTGGACTTTAAGAAGAAAAGCCCTCTGGAACATTATGTACAGGGAAGGAGTGACAGAAATCACTGTACTGTATCCTGGAAAATCAGCTCCTAAGAGGTGTTTTGCACAGCTGAACCACAGAGGACACAGACCCTCCAAACTCTGGGATCAGAAAGATCAATGCACTCCTTGAAGGGACAGAGAAAAAAGCATCAGAAAGGAGAGATGTTACCCTCACAAAAACCACACTACCAGAAAACCACATGCACTTCTGATGCTTTTCTTTAAAAAAAATATAAGGCAGCTACGGAAATTTGAGAAGATCTAGAACAAGAAATCTACAAACTTAATCTAAATTAATCCTCAATTTATATAAAGGCAGTGACCTCATAATTATCTGGAGAACTTAAATAGAAAACTCCTAAAATTTAGCTAAAACAGGCATAAAAAGGACAATATAGTTCAGAGTCACAGTTGGTAAAATGCAGATTGGAAATAAAATACAACTCCACCTTCCCAAGCAAGTGGAAAACTTTCCATCAGTTTAAGTCTTTTGTGGATACCCTTGTTCAGCTACAGTGAACTAAGTGATGCTCATATTCCACTCCCTACAGGCTCCCAAGTTTTGTCATTCCCTGGTATAATGAAGTTCAAAGATAACAGATTTCAGGCTCAGAGAATTCTTCAGCCTCTTATTTGAACTGCAACACTGCTCAAACCTGCAGGCCAATGGAATCACTCAGGCAAGATTTAACACAAGAAAAAGTTACAGCAACAAGGTGAGTGGGGTTTTTTTGGGAATAAGAGCAGTTTTCCTTCCTGATCCTGGGATTTCTCTTGAAGGCACAAGTCTGAGCAGCACAGTGTGCACATCTTCTGAGGGCTCCCAAGAAGAGCAAAAGCATGGAAAGGTGAGTCCAGTTCCTAGAGGAATTTTAGTCACTTCCTGTGAAAGTTGGGACACTTGAGAACTGGAAATTCTCTTTCTGCAGCTTGGCACAGTTGAAGAAGAAGAGCTGCTCAGGGAGTACCTCCACCACCAGCACTGCTCAGCTGAGCAACATGAACTTTTTGAGTGAGAAGCACAAAGGGCTGAGTATCCTCTTCCTTCCTTACTTCACTAACCTAACTCCAGCCATCTCAGGATGCCACAAACCCTTGCTCGTCAAAAGGTGAGGGAACAGTTAAAATCCAAAGGGTCCCACAGTTGAAGAGTTCCAAACGTGGCTCATATCAGTTCTCTGGTTATGATGCACATTCCCTCCTGTCACAACCCTGGCCTGCCTTTGTGTCAGCCTGGGAAACAGTGCTGGTATATGTTTTAAATGTTGTACAGATACTGGGGGATTAGGGCTATAAACCACTCAATATTCTGCTGATTGGGCAGGTGGTGAAACCACTGAGCAATTTCTCACTTTCTCACACATCTCAGGGGTTTGCATTTCTCTCTTCAATTATTAGTGTCAACAGAGAATTTTCTCTTTATTCCCAAGTTTTGGAAAGCTTTTCCTTCACAGAAATACAGGTCTTTTACTTTTGCATCTAGTTTTATTCTGTAAGGGTGGTGGCTCCCTTTCCTAGTTCAGTTTAGGGCCAGAAAAGCAGTTCTTATCACCCAGGGCAGCAGTGAGATACCCCAGTGATGTAAGCCACTTCCTCCTGGAGCATATGGGAGCTGGGCTCTGAAGGCACCACATTCCAGCCCTTGTGCTTCCCCCACCCCCACAGGGACACCTTTTTTCCTTGTTCTCAAGTACCTTCCTACTCATGCTAAGCTGAGCAAATAGATCATGAACACCCTATAAAAACATAAAACTCTGTTGAGTGGAAGAGCCCTGAGCACACCAGGAAAACATTCACTCAGGAGTTACAGACTCATTTCTGCAGATTATCAGAGAATAAGAAAAGATGTCTAATACAGGCACTTTCTAAAGTTACAATTAATTTGCATTTAAATATATTTTGATCTCAATATAAAAATGAAAAAAAGAAAACCCAAGCATAAGAGTTCAACCACTCTGCTCACACATCTCTAAAGCCACTTCATCCAGAGCTGAGTGTGGGTATCATTCTGTAAGGATTCTATCATTCCAGGAAGTTCAGTCTCAATGGAAGCAATTTAGAAGCATTAAATTCAGAAACACGTTCTTAAAACTCATAAATGGTGAGAACATCTATTTCTGCATTTTATCTGTCATATTTGCCTACTGCAGACAGACAAATTGAATAACATGAAGCTTCTGTCTTTATAATGCTGCACTCTCAACAGAGAGCATTTCTATCTTTAGGTATTTCAGGCATTTTTTAGTGCATATCACACATTTTTACCCCAAGCCCTCATGTCAAATTGCAAACACATGATATATTTAATATTTCCTCTGCTGTCCATCATCATGCTTAATGCCTGCATGGCACACATTGTTTTGTTTGGGATTTCTTTAGCCATTACTGTGATACTTCATCACAAATGATCCATTTCCACTGAAAACAGAATGTTTTTCTTTCCCATAATTCAGTGATTTATTCTATTTTTTAAACATCCTTAAAACATTCCAGGAAGACATAAAAAGTTCTGTTCAATTCTTTTTTTCTTTGTTATGCTGAAAAATCACCTGCAAGAAGTTAGAAACTGCAGCATCAAAAGTCAGTTTAACAAAGAGTTTGCAAGTTTACTTTATACTTTAGAAATCAAAGAAAGTATCATGTTTTTGTGACATTGTGATTTTTAGGGAAGCCAAAGCTCCTAATCTCGTTCATTCTCTGCTGAGGCTTCTCTATCCCTGAGAGCAGCCAGGAATTTCACAGACACTGAATAAAAATCAACCTAAGAACCCAACCTGGAATATTCAAATTTTCCAGAGAGACCTGTGCATTTGCCAAACAATAAATCGCTAAAAAAACAATTGTACCATACTAAAATATACTGATTTTGTTTTTCCTAATGTTTTAGCTTGGTCACAATAAACAAGCAGGACAATTTCCAAACATTTAACTCTCTGTACTGCATTAGCTTCCCTACCCAAACACAAAATCATCTTCAATCTTTTGCTAATGTTTTCACCTCCCTTCCACTGCAGAACAACCTCCCACTTATTTTTTTCTGAAAGAGCACCTTAATTACACTTGAAGTATAATTTAATATACACCTCCCCAGCACCTTCTTTGGTTGGAGTGTGAAGACAGCAGTATCAGCATGGAGGCATGATTTAATTAAAATTACTAAAATCAGCGTGGGAGTGTCTGTAGCGCAGGAGTGATGCATCATCCCTCCCCAGAACATCCAGGGGACAAATAAAAAGGAGACCAACCAAAACATAATTATACTTTTTCAGATATATTAAGCCTACTGTGCCACCAGCTTACACAGCTACTCTTTTAAAACAGAAGAGAATTACAAGGTACTTCATGATTTTAACCAAAGCCAGCCCACAGAATACCACAAAATGTTACTGAGCTTAGGATGTAACACAAGAAAAAAGTCAGGATGGCTGTACTGAAGTGATGCCACGGTTTTTACAGAAATTAGCTGCTCCCCAAAACACAACTGCCCAGAAGTGACAGACGCTTGAGACCCAGTGTTTTTTACTGTCTTTGAAATCCAATTAGGTTGGATTCACAACAAACCATCCTGGTCACTGACTGCTCTACACAACACCAGCCATCCTTGCCAGCAATTCCAGCACCAAACCTCTGTCTGCACACACGTGAAACAAGAGTGAACCCACCACATTCTGACCCCCCACAGCAGCAATAACTTCCACTTTCACCTGAATTTAGGCACGTTTAACTTCTACCTGTGGAGCTCAGTAACCTGAGTGCAGCTCCAGGAGGTTCCTGGGGTAAACAGGATGAGTTCAGACTTTCCCCATTTTTCCAATCTGAAATGCTTCCCCTGTATGACAGTGCAAACCTACTGGCACTAAGTTTGGTTTCTCTAACTTATCTCCTTAGATAACCACTCTGTGCAGAGACTGAAAAATAAAACAAGTCTTGTTACATCTTTCCCATATTGGTCTCTTTTTCCACCCATGGACCTACACCAGACTGTCTCTGTCTACCTTCTGCCAAATAAGTTCACCAAATCTCTTATTACACAGGTTTACTATAATAAAAATTATCTAGTGGCTCCTTGCTGAGATGCCAACCACACATCCACACCATTTTACAAGGATTACTATCCAAACTCGAGCAGTCCCATCACCAACTTCACTAATTCCCACAGGAGGGACACCAGTGCCTTTGGACTGCACGTTCTGACACAACCAAGGGTTCTGCTGGGGTTTAATTGGACTAAACAGCAAAAATGCTGCTTCTCACAGAGCTTCTCCCTCCGGCACAATCAGCACCTTCTGCTCTTGAAGTGTTCAACGTGTTGTTTTCATTATTACATGTTCAGCTAATGAGAAATAAAATCAAACTTCTGCTTTCAAGAGGGAAGAAACTGAATCTCGCATCTGATTTAAAGAAACCACTGCCTTTACATCCCGAAGAGTTCCCACCACTCAAACTCCCCACTCGAACTCAGCCTCCCTGCTAACGCAAAACTGCCTTGTCAGAAGTCACACTTTGGAGATGACACTTCCAAAGAACCATCTCGCGCTGGAGATGACACGGAAAATCTATGAACTATCGCTAAGGGCCTTAGGAAAACAAAGAGGTGCGAGGCTGGAGCTGCAGGATGCCCAGCTGCAGGACGCTGAATTTCATGTGGCACAGGACGGCAGGTGCGGACAGACAGCTCGGCTCGGGCAGCGGCCCCAGCTCCGGAACGCGGCTTAATATCCACCACAAAGCGCTCCAGCCTGCAAACACCGCCCGGGCGCCCGGCGGAGCCGCCCCGGCTGCCCTGCCCAGGACTGCGGGCACCGCCAGCCCTGCGGGTCACTCACCCGGGGCCCCGGGGCCCTCGCCGCCGGACCGCCGGGCTCCCGCCGGCCCCAGGCTGTTGACGATGTAGTGCGAGACGCGGGAGCTCTCGGACACGGACAGCACGAAGTCGCCGGGGATGGTGCCCGAGTCGCGCACCAGGAAGGTGCCGTGGCGCTGCCCATGCAGCAGCGATACGGCCTCGGCGCGGCTCAGCCGCCCCCAGTACCAGCTCGCCCGGTCCTCGGAGTCGAACTGCCCGGCCATGGGGGCCCCGCTCCTCCCCCGCCCGCGGCCGCCGCCGCCGCCGCCGCCCGCGGAGCCGCTCAAAATGGCGGCCCCGGCCCTGACCTCACCTACCGGACGTGACCGCACGCGCGGAGGCGTGACGTCATCTCTCCGCGCGGGCGGGGCGGGGCGTGGCTGTGAGGGGAGGCGGGAGCGCGCTGCGGGCGCTCGGCACGGCGGGGGCCGCGCGGCAATCCCGGCAGCGATCGCCTGGGAAACACCGCTGAAATCACCCGCTCCGGCCCGGCACCCAACACCACTTTGTTAATCACGTCAGAGTGCCGCGTCCGATCGTTTCTCGAACACCTCCAAGAGCGCTGATTCCGCCACATCCCTGGGCAGCCCGTTCCGATGTCTAATGACCTTTTCTTGGAAGAAATTCCTCCTGATGTCCAGCCTAAACCTCCCTTGACACAGCTTGAGGTCGTTTCTCATTGTCCTATCCCTTGCTCCCTGGGAGCAGAGCCCGACCCCCACCTGGCTCCAGCCTCCTTTCCAGCAGTTGTGCAGAGCCACAATATCCCCCCTCCTTTTCTCCAGGCTCAGCCTCCTGGCTCCCTCAGCCTCTCCTGATACTCCAGATCCTTCCCCAGCTCTGTTCCCTTCTCTGGTCATGCTCCAGCCCCTCGCTGTCCTTCTTGAACTGAGGGATCCAGAACTGGACACAACACTTGAATGTGCCCAGCACAGGGGGACAGTCCCTTCCTTGGCCCTGCTGCCACACCATTCCTTGCATGAGGAGGCTACAAAGATGGGGAAGAGTCTGGAGAGAAAGCCTTATGAGAATAGACTGAGGTCATTTGGTTTGTTCAGCCTGGAGGAGACTGAGCTCAGACCTTGTGGTCTTCAACATCCTCCTGAGGGGCAGCACCAACCTCTGCTATGTGAACAGGGACAGGACATGAGGGAAGAGCAGGAGCTGTGCCAGGGGAGGGTTAAGTTGCATTTTAGGGAAAGGTTCTTCCCCAGAGGGTGCTGGGCACTGCCCAGGCTCCTCAGGGAATGGGCACAGCCCCAAGGCTGCCAGAGCTCCAGGAGAATTTGAACAACACTCCCAGGGATGCTCAGGGTGAGATTGTTGGGGTGTCTGTGCAGGGCCAGGAGTTGGAATGGATGTTCCTTGTGGGTCCCTTCCAGCTCAGGATATTCTGTGATTCTGTACATTAAAGGCTACACTTCACTGTGTTTTCCTTCGGGGCTGTGCCAGCAGCTTCTGTCTTCATCTTCCCTGCCAGCCACATCTTCCCACCCCATGGCTGTGCCAGCACAGCTGCTTTTCATGGGACTACACACTGAATTGGACCAACGAGCTGTTCTGGGTTAAAAATAACCCTGTGAAACAGAAAGTTTCATTTTACTCAGGGCAGTTTTCTGACTGAATTACCACAGAGGTCTGCAACAGGGAAGAGCTTAAGTTCCACTGGTGCCACAGAGGAACAACATGTGTGTGGGCATGCACAAATTAAGAATTATATCTGTAAGAAACAAAGCAATATTTACCACTTCAAGATCTCTTAAATCCCAGAGTAATATCTGTCAATGTGTGTAGAATTCTGCTCCAGCTCTGCTCAGTTCTGTGAGCTTTTTTTCCAGAAAGGAATGTGCTTTTTCAACTGTGTGGCCTCCCTGTGGCAGCACTTGCATCAACAAAGTTAGAGCACAGCTGTGAGGGTGCAGTGCTCATCCCTGCCTCCCAATATCCTGCTTTTCTGTAGGGCCCAGGATGGCATGAGAGTTCAATCATATCTGCAGGAACACGTTTGTTCTGTTCAGCATTCACAGACCTCAAACAAACAAACAAACCAACCAACCAACCAACCAACCAACCAACCAACCAAGACTTTACTGGGGGGAAATTCACCATTTTTCTGACTCCTGACAGACCACTGCAAAAAAGTCTCTTTTTTTGAGGGCCCACTGACTGTTCTTTATTCCCCTCCCTTCCCGGTCCCCAGCTCCTGTTTTCAGCCGATCCTGAAATTGCAGGAATTGGTGTTTTCCATCAGGTTTTGCTTTTGGTTCTGGCTCACGTCGGGAATTCTGTTGCACGAGCTTCCTCTGGTGGTCAAAGCGGGGAAACCAATAACGTTCCTGCCCTAAATCGCTCCCGTGGGTGTTTTTATGCTGGAATGATTCCATAGGATCATGGAATAGTTTGAGTTGGAAGGGACTTCATAGATCATCCAGTTCCAGCCCCCAGCCGTGGACAGGGACACCTTCCACTAGGGTAGGTTGTTGAGAGCTCCATCCAACCTGGCCTTGATCACTTCCAGATTATCCACAGCTTCTCTTCTACAGTCACTTTCTCCCCTTCATTATTTGTAAAAGCCTTTCCTTACTTAGCATTTCTGATAATGACTGGTAGCCTTTCCCAAATTTCTTTTTCCTCACCTATTTAAATGCTGCATCCCTCAGGAGTTTATTACCCTTGCCCCATCCCTGCTGCACAAAGGCTACAACAAGGCAGAGCCCTTCTGCCCAAACCTGCTTCCTACAAGTTTGAAAACAATTAACATGTTAAGAGTCCAGGTGATCTTTCACAGGCAGAGGGATTGCATAGAGCAATGTGAAAGAAAAACAAAGCTTTGGGACACAGTCTCAGAAGAATGAAACGAAATCAGCTTGAAATGCTGAAGAATTCACTGTTAATTAAAGATCCTGAAAGGAATTACAAAATATTGTGAAAACATTCTATTCATCCGCTTGGCAGTAAAAAGCCCCACTGGTACCCAGGTTTGGTTTCCCTCTCCTGATTTTATTGTCCCTACCACTTGGCCAGAGATTGTTTTTTCCCTAAGAAGCTCTAAAATTTTGGCAGTGTGTCTAAAGCCACAGTCAATCAGCAGAAAGTTTCTTGCTGAGTGCAATGAGTGAATCTTGAAAAGGTGCCAGGTATGGCAGGCTGTAGTACAGCAATGTTCTGCCCGAGGTGACATCCAAGGGATGTTAAAACAAAATCAGGAAGCACCTGGGTTAGCCCAAGGTTCATCTGCACTCTGCTGACAGCAGTGCAAGGTGACCTGGTGTCACGTAACCCTGTCCCAACTGCTCCTTGAAGGGTTTGGCTTTGTCAAGCTAGATCTCATGGCAATTAGAAAACTAAACTAAAGGAGAAGTTCCATCTCTTGGTTTCTTTTCCCTGTGACCTGAAGAAACAGCATTTCTTCCACAGAAATGTTTCCTCTTGCAATTAGTTCAGGCTCTGCTGCTCACAGGAGGTGCCTGTGTCCTGTTTATTCCTTTTCTTCATCTCATGTGGCCTGGAACCTGGCTTCACACCTGGCTTGGAAGTGTCACCTGTGTCAGAAGTTCCTGCCAGGTGCTGCTGTGGGATGTCAGTGCCAAATGTAGCACTTTTGGTGAACAGTGACATGAGCCATTGTGTAACGAGCTCTGTGTGAAGACTTGAAAATAAATAATATTGGGAGTGAGTGATGCGTAGAATGATCTCTTGATCCTGCTGGATTTTGTGTAAGGGGAGGAGCCTTTATGCTGCCAGCTGGGAAATGTCTTTGTGACAAAGTCTAAATTTGAATTTTCCTGGGAAGTACATCAGTTCAGAGAGAAAGTGATGTGTCACAGGGGATGGACTGGAGGGGGTTTATTTGTAACATGTGCAGAAGTGAGGTGTGGAGCAGCCTGAGCTGGAGGGAAGGGTCTTGCAGCTGGAGAAGTAATAGGGATTCCTAGCGGTGTGATGTTAACACACAATGAAAATGGGATGTGGCTGTGTAGTCTGGCAGTTGTGAAATAATGATGCCAAGGCAGGAGCAGCTCCTCAGCTAGAACAGCACTCTGGTCTGCTGTGTGTGAGGGAATGGAGCTGATTTGTGTAATTAAGGGAATGAACAACTTGTCACATGGGGACTGGTGAAAGCATTTAGTTTATTTGGGCCGAGGAGCCAAGGCTGCTCTCCTGGAACAATCTGAACACCTTGGGACAAGAGGACAAAAAATAACTGAGCCTCAGAACAAAGGGACACAACACTGCAGAGAACTGCGAGCTGAGAATTAGTTTGATTTTATCAGAGGTATAACATTCTGCTAGTATAGACGGAAAAATTGAACATTAGAGTTCAGATAGTTTTTTAAAACCCTTTCTTTGGAAGGACTTAAGTTCTGTGTTTGTCCTCTCTCCCTATGCCTTTCTCCGGGGAAAGAGGGGCTACCCTCCGCCCAGTCTCTGTGGCCGTTCTCCACCCTGAGCCTCCGGGACTTGACCCGGCTCTGTCCGGCCCGGGCTGGGGGTGCGCTGGGCTCGGGGTTCGCTGGGTCTCGGGGGTGTGTTGGATTCGGGGTGCGCTGAGTCTCGAGGGTGCGTTGGTTTCGCAATGCGTTGGGCTTAGGGGGCGCACCGGGCTCGGGGTCCACTGGGTCTCGGGGGTGCNCGGCGGCTGCGGGTGTCTGAGCGCTCTGCGGGGCTTTGGGGGGATTCTCGGGAAAAGCGGGGATATGGGGGAGGCGAGCCCTAAGGAAACGGGCGGGATGTGCTTGGGAGGGAATGGAATAAAGGAGGCGGTGGAGAACGGGATTTGGGGTGCCGTGTTGGGGTGTAGAGGAGGCTGTGGGTGGGAGAGTGTGCAGGGAATGTTTGATATCGGGGAATCGTCTATCTGATAGACAGGGAATACCTGGAGCAGGGAACATCTGCGGGACAGCAGAGCTGCGAGTGTGGGCTCTGAGGGTTTCCTTCCCGATGTTTTTCTTCCCTTTTTCACTCTCGCTAATTGTTTCTGTACAAGTTTTGGTAGGATTAGGTTTAACAACTAAAAACGGGTCACAGTTCTAAAATCCTAAGTAGTCTTCTGCTCTCAAAATTTGAGTGAAAATTGTTGTGGAAGGTAATCTTTAATGAGCTCGTGTGCCAATATGCTTGTACCCAACATGTGGCCTGAGAGACAGCAGCGAGCTGTACTTCCTTGAGCTCTGAGTCAACATCAGACACTGGGGGTTTTCTGTAGGAAATGGAAAAAGAAACTTCCACATCTACCGAAGGGTTTGATTTGCACTTTAAAACTTTAAAAATCATGTTTATTTGCCTTTTCTTTTTCTAGTAGCTCTCACCATTTGGCAGCGTTTTAGAGGAACGTTGGTGCTGTTACTAAGAAAAGCAGTGGATCGCGTGTGTTCTTTGGTCTTTCTAAACTGAGACTAACCTACTTCTAGAAATGGTCCTTTAGCCAAAGTAATTATTGCAGCACAAGTGTAAAGAACACATTTATGCCTAAAAAAAGCAAGAGGTGTTCTTCCAGCTCCAAACTTCTGCCAGCTGAGGGTGTCAGAATGAAGAGGTGCCATTTTACAGATGCACAGAATTGGGTCATTGGTCCAGGGGCTGTGGGGTTTAGTCCCTCTCTGATCCAGCATCCTGACATGGACAGGAAACTTGTAATTTCCCTCCCCTCATTTTCCATTTTTACCCTCTCTCAGTATCAAAACAGTAGTGTTTCACCTTGGTATTTGGAATTTGGGGTTGAAAATAATGATAGGAATAAAAAGTTACATTGCTTCATTGTGGTTGTGGCTTGGTGTTCTCACTTTCTGGGATTGAAAACTGCAAACTGACATTTCAGTAGTCAGGTATCACTGTTAAATCTGCTCATGTTTTACAGGGAAATTATACCCAAACCCAAAATTGTGGAAGTCTTCCTTGGGTAAGGTGTTTGGTGACATTCCCTGTATTTCTGAGAGAGTAAAAGGCTTGGCAGCAGCTGACATAGAAACTAAATTCAGTCAAAGGAAAGAATCCTTACAGTGAGGGAAGTTTGGTTCAGTTAATGTGCTTTTACTTTCCCTGACATCAGAGTGCCTCTCTGTCCAGGGATGTAGCTTGGATCAAGGAAAAGAGGATCTGTTTCTTGTAGAAATAATCAGGTGTTTATTTCAGTGTAGCAAGTGTGTAGCTTTCAGTGCTCATTGAGATTTCATCACCATTTTGCTTTGTTTCAGGACACCAGCAGGAGATATGAAAACAAAGCTGGAAGTTTCATCACTGGAATAGACGTAACCTCCAAGGTAATTTTTGTGCTATGGCTCTTCAACATTTTGAAGATGCAAAAACCTGTGATGCTTCCTAATAAAATCTGGAGAGCAAGGAGCTTCTCATCCAGTTTCCAAAGCTGCACAAATTTCAGACTTGTTGCTCATGAGCTACATTAGAGAAGCCTGAGATGCCAGTATAAAAAGTTCTCTGGGGCCAGCTCTCCAGTGTTAAATTAATGCTCAGAGAAACAATTTCACACTTTTGTATGTATTTAAAAAGCAGGGAAAAAAACTGTAATCCTCAAAGATGAATTTTGCCTGTGGTAGGCTTCTTTTGAAAGAGAGGTTTTATTTAATATTTGTTAGTAAGGACTAGATAACATTTCTGTTCCATGATGGAACACCTTGTTTTCCATGCATCCTGATTCCCACTGCTGGACCTACACAAAAACTCTTCTGTGGCACAGAAATATTTTGGTGAACTACTGCTACATTCTGAAACGTGCAGGTCTCTCCAGAATTACTAGAATTATTTATATAAATTGTTGCTATCTGATAGATTTTAAGTGTCCTCAGTGCAGTTTGTTGAGGGTGCTCCTGACTCCTGTTTGAGTGCATTGTTGTGCATTTTGCAGGAAGCAATTGAGAAGAAGGAACAAAGAGCCAAACGCTTCCATTTTCGGGCTGAGGTGAATCTGGCCCAGAGGAACGTGGCCCTGGACCGGGACATGATGAAGAAAGGTAAGAATTCATCCAGCAGGCAGGAGAAAACATCCCTTTAGTTACTTCCTCACAGTGTCTTGACTTGATTGATCCTGCCATATTTTCTATGTTCCCAGAGGTTTTGCCAGATCACTGCTGAAAGGAATCACTTCGGGGTCTTTCCACCTTTTCTTTTGCAGATCGTAATTTTTTAACCTATTTGACACTTGCCAGTTCACTCCTTGTTTTACCAACTCCAGCTCAGAGACAGCATTTTTTGTGTGCCTTATTTCCTAGTGCTACATGCCCAAGATTCACATTCTGGATCAGTGCTGCTTTAAGAAACTTTAAATGCTTTGTAAAAACCCTGGAGCACTGTGTGGGTACACGTGGAGGACTCGGTGTCCTGTGCACAGGGAGATCAGACTCCATGCTGCACACACAGTGAGGCTGCACTGATGGAACAGAAGCCAGGAGATGTGTGCACAACAGATTGGTGCTTTTGGCACCCAGTTAGTTCTCAAGGCTTTTTTTCCAGCTGGCAGCTTGGACCTGCTAAGCTGTGGCCTGGAACAGCTCCCCATCAGGTGATACAAGTGGAAGTGCTTTGTGCAGGGCCTTGTTTTGTTCTGGCTCTTTAGTACTTAATGATAGCACTTTGGCAGTGTTCAAAGAGGAAAAAAATGTTTTTCAAGCTGTTTGGTTGCTGTACAGTCTCTGTATCTACCAGTGCTTGTAACCTCCTTTAATTCTCAGTTTCTTGAAGTTTTGCATTATAGAAGAATAAATTATGGTCTATGTCATGCTTCACTTCAATTAGTTCCTCTTTAATTTATTTGAAGTATTTGCCTTATAAACCCATATGGTACTAATCTGAAAGCTTGGAATAAATACCAGTTTTGTGTCTTTTCCTCTTTATAGCAATTCCTAAAGTGAGACTGGACACCATTTACATTTGTGGAGTGGATGAGATGAGTACCCAGGACATCTTTGCCTATTTCAAAGAGTATCCTCCTGCTCATATTGAGTGGCTGGATGACACCTCATGTAAGTAAATGGAGTATTTGTAACTCTTACTCTTTTTTTTTTAAACCTGATCACAACTGTATCTCTAAGGGGTAAAAGAAAAAGATCTAACATTATGTGCTGCTTCCATCTTGATATAAATAATATATCTGAGAGAGGGTGATTGAACTGTGCAGTTGGGCAGGTTGGGATGGTTTTGTGTGGAGGAGGAGATTTGTTGCCATATTTGTGTAGTGCATGCTCCAGGAGAAATGGGTGGGTGGAAGGAGGTGGCAGCTGGGTGTGATTTCCATAGATGGGAAAAGGAATGTGAGTACACATGGTAAGGGCTGTTTTGGGGAGTGAGATCTGCAAGATCAAAGGTGGTGGAGAGTTGTGCTTTCCTCACTGACACTGAAGAGTTTTTGCTACATTTGGATGCTGGATCATGGAACTGGAATATTCTGAGACTGTCATGTGGCTACAAACCTTGTGCCTGAAATAATAGAAAAAGAAATAGGAGCCAGTGCAGGTTTTCCAAATAGCTGGGAATTTACTGACAAGCATGGCTAAAAGCTGAGAATCAGTAACTTCATTCTCTGAAATTCTGTTCCAGTGCAAGACAAAATAGATGGTGTTCTACAAAATACTGGTGACCTTGAAGTCACTCTATGTGACAGCTTGAAGTACTGGCACAAGCTGATAGAAAATGTGAAACCCAATGAGCCCTGGGTGGATAATTAGAGTACAGAGCTGCTGGATGGACCTGTGCTGATGGATGAACTTGGAAATGCACAACTTAACTCTATCTAAGCTTCATTTCTAAGATTGTCTTGCTTTGTTAAATACTACATGGGTAAATTAACGTGAAAATTAAGGCTTCAGGGTTGTAACAATACCTAGCTATAGTTATTACACATCTTTTTTAATGGTGAATTTTCATGCTGTGTCTGGGTTACCATATCAGCTACACTCAGTGAAAATATCAAGAAAAAGCTTTTTCTTTTCAGCATAGATTTGCATCATGACAAAAACTTTAGTGTTCCCAACATCTTAAGGTGATTTAGTGCAAAGGTGGATTTAGTGTTCTGTGTCTCAAACTGATGAACTTGAAATGGTGAAGGTTTTGGAAATTTGGAGACGGGAAGATGAGGCAGACTGAAAAAAAATGTAGATTTATTAACCAGTCATTGAAGTTAATATCTGGGTGTTCTTCACAATTCTTGTCTGAATAATTTAAGAGATTATTTTCTTTTGGGTCACTGTACAGTCTTCTTAATATCTGAATCCACTCTGCTTAACAGCAGAACAGTGACATTTGTTGCTGTATTTTACCAAGTGCAGAAAGCTTTTGTTCAAATCCTGTTTCTGAGCAGTTTTAGCTCTTTCAATTTCAACATCTATGAAATGCTTTTAATTGGCCTAATAAGTTATATTTTAGTACCATCTGCTGATACTTAAGGCACATCCTGAATGATACTGTGAACCTGTGTACTCTATAAACTGTGCAAAGTGCTTGAGCAGTCGCTTATTTTCCCCTATTTTGCTGCTTTTTGGAAAAGATTAACAGAATTCTGCAGTAAAGTCCAAGGTTCTGTAAGTTGCCAAAGGGGAAAAAGATCCAGGCTTCATTCCTGCCCCCTGCTGCTCCCTTAATCACATTTGTGTGGGAACACATGGATCCACTGACCCCAATCCAGTGCCCTGATTTGCTGTTTTCAGGAAGCCTCTCAAATCTGTGATTGTGCATTTCAGTGATTTTCGGATTTTGATCAGCTCTTGTGTTTTGTAATAAACTGAAAATCCTCCAGATTATCAGGTGTGTTAAAGAATACAACTTTCCCTGCAAGAGATCTGATGGCTTTTCTGTAATTTCTGAATTTTTGTCATTAATTTCCTTCCAACAAGGCAGGGGAGGTGTGACTGCTTGATGACACCAACTGCATTTGGGTTTTATGTTTCTTTTTGTCCCAGGTAATGTGGTCTGGCTTGATGAAGTGACAGCAACACGGGCTCTAATAAATATGAGTTCCCTGCCTGATCAGGAGAAAACAAAGAGCAGAGAAAACAATAAGGAGAAGACAGCTGAAAAAACCAAGAAAGGTAGATTGAGATATGCAAATACAGCCATCATCTCATTAAATCAATGAAACTTTAAACTTGTGCTGGGGTATTGCATAACCTAAATTACTGAAGGAGCTTCTATCATATAGTTGCAGGTAAATGTATTCTGCCACTTTAAAAAAGGCTTTCATCTTGGAAACCTTTTGAAGAAGCTGCTTCTTAAAAGGTGGGTTGGAGCTAGACCAAAAGCAGTAATTGAGTCGATACTGAACGTGTTAGAGGAGGGTGATGCTGAGAGCTGGTATTTATAGTGGGACATGTGCACAGAAATAACTCTGTGTGATGTGCCTACAAAGGCAGGCAAAGTGGGCAAAAAGCAGGTGTGAGGAGTGAAATAGCACAGCTAATTCCCTTTCTGATGCACCACCATCCTTCAAGTGGATCCCTCACAGCAGTGTGACAGTGCATCACTTCAGCTCTAAATTTGGCTGTTGTCCTTTTAAGAAAGGAGCCATGGAAAGGTTGGTTATAAAAGAGGAGAGCAGGGAAAGTACATCCCAGTGTCGTGATCAGCCTTGGTTGTAAATTTATTTTCCTTTTATGTGGGGAAGTTTAAAAGCAGCATTTTGCTACCTGAGGATGGTTTTGCTCTGAGGCTGCTGTGAGTGCTGTGGTTGGAGGTGCTCTGTCACGTTATACACAGCAAAAAAAAAATTTAATAAATACAACTTTTCCATAGATTTTGCTTTAAAATGCTGTATATGACCTAAATGCAAGTAGCCAGTTTCTCCATTAGATATCTGCAGTACTTCCAAAAGCCTTTCTGGGAAATTTGGTGTTCAAGGCTTTGTTCAATTTTTGGATTCTTCTAATCCACCCCCTTTTCCTGCTCCTTTTCTCCACAAAGCAGTGGCTCCTCAACCATCCTCATGACTTTAATTTTGGCCAAATTTTGGTTGATAAAGCTTCAAGTAATTTTTGTTATGAAATTTTTGGAGATTAGGGGCATTGCTTAAATGGAGCATAAACATATATATTTAATCCTGCTTGCTTTGAATTGCATATTATATTATCATTACACCCCTCTGAAAATAAGAACTGTCATCTGAATTACTCCTGTTCCTCTGGAAAAGTGGGATATTAGAGGAAGTACAGACTGTTCAATTACATCTTAAGGTGTGAGATCCATACAGATACCCTGGAGTCATCTGGCTTGGTTACATTCCTTTTTTTAGATAGGAATTTCAGGGCTGTTTAGACATTTAGGGAGCCAAAAGATTGGTCTGTGCTATGAGAAACTTCTAATTTGTGAGGGAGAAAAATGCATGAAGACTCTCCCTGATGGAACTTAATTATTCTGGTTTGAATTTGGGTAATTTGTTTACTTAAATTCTCTCTTTGGTTTCAGTTTGGTTAATTGTGCTTTATTGTTTTCACTCAGGAATATTTTGAACAGCTGCCACTCTCTATTTTAAGTTTTTAAGTCTATTGTTGGATGAGATTTAAGATAAGGAACTCTGAAATATAAAAGAGAAGGTTTTTTAATCTTAGGCCTATGAAGTACTTTGAGACCTTTGCAAATGATATTGGCATATCACACTTCATAGCTGTCCATAGTCCTTACTTTTTTACAATATTTTATTTCTTAAGGACTTTGAAAAAAAAATCAGTATGCATTTTCTTACACTGAGCTAAAAGAGCTGAAAAATCAAAGCAGTTTACACTTTTAGCAGTTCTGGAAGCATGTACTTATTTTTTAGTTATTTCACAGCAAAATTAAGTCACTAAGGTTTTTTCTCCTTTTTACTGCTCCTTCTCTCTAAGCTTTTGATTAATAACCTGTTTTGCACTGTTAGTATTGGATATTTGTAGGCATTTGATAAGGAGATGGAAGGAAAGGCTTTTCTGTGCCTTTAGTGCCTTGGCCTTGCTGAGCTCTGATTTTGAACACACTAAATCCTGACAGGCAGTGCAGTTTCATTGGCTTTCAAAGAATTAAATTAATGATGCACATGTGCTGCTGCAGGCACAGGGCTCTGAATTTCACTGTGCTCCACTTTTCCATAGGCATTCACTGCTTTGATTATTCCCTAGGCTGCTCAGGAGAAAGGAAAACACCTTCAGGCTGATCTCAGACAATGTAGGTAATCATAAATCAAATGAGGCTGACACACTAAAATGGAGCTTGGTTTTGTTTTGTTTTTTTTTTCTCCTCAATTATTTTCCTCAGAAAAACAGGAGGAAAGCTCTGATGATGAGACAGAAGAAGGAGAGGTTGAGGATGACAATCCCAGTGATGTGGAGGTCAGTACAGAGGGGAAGTGGAAACTCTGCTGTGGAGGTTTTGCTCTGGCTGCTGTGAAGTTTTCACAGCATTTTAGGTTTCTATTTGCAATTCACAATTTAATTATCAAAATAAATTAGGTGGGGAGCAAGAGGGAGTGTGCAGGTGGTGATAATCCCAGTGGAAAGTGCTTTGTGAAAATAGATTTTGGAGAATTGAAGAGCCTGGCTTCTCTTTTCTGCTGAGAGGAGGCAATGAAAGAACAATAATGGAAGGCAGTGACCTTTCAGCAGGGAAAGTGCTTAGAGCCCAATGGGATTTAGGCTGCCCATGGATCTGTGGGAATCAGCACAGTGCTGTCCCAGCAGCCATTTAATCTTCACTGGCTGAGGGTGTCATAGGTGTGATTAGAATTTCCTTTAGGAATGGCTCAGTGAACACTCCTACATCATGCAAGTCTGAATTGAAGATTCAATAAATGCAAAAGAAAGGTTTTTAGTCATTGTGTGAGGGCATGAGAACCTGTTAATAAAATCATTTAGATACAAAATGGGAAAAAACCACTTTCCTTTAAGTGTCCAAGTTGTGCCATTTATTTTGTGCATTTCAGTCAGTAATGCAGAGTCATTTGACAATTACTGGATTTAATAACCTGAGTTAATGTTATGGAGCAAGAGAAGGAAATATTTTAAATTTTCAGGGCAATTAACATTAAAAATTAACACCAGCTCACCAAGAATAAAAAGCAGAATTCATTTGAACATCATTTGAAAAGTGACTTTCTTCATAACCACTCGATTGCTTCTCTGTAAGCAACCCATTTTTGTTCAACAGTCATTTGATTTTTGAGTCCAAAATACCTTTTTTGCCCCCAAAGTTGGATGCCCTCTCCCAGGTAGAAGAGGATTCTCTCCTGCGTAATGACCTTCGCCCTGCCAATAAACTGGCTAAAGGAAACAAGCTATTCATGAGATTTGCTACTAAAGGTAAATGACCACCTTAAAAGCACCCCAAATTCATTGCTTCTTGTAGTTTTATTTGGTGACTAATTAATGACTCGAAGTGCCTACTTCTTATTTACAAATGTTATTTTTTTGCTAATTGTTAGGTGTTAAGGTTTTGCCATAAATCTCCATTTCTTGTCATTTATATCCATTTCAAGTTGTATGAAAATTATTGTGCCTGGAAATTGTATCTTGGGCTCAGGGCATTCTTCCCATTTCCATGGAATAGGTCTTATGATGTCTTTTTCCAGAAGTAAATTCCATGTTTTATAAATATGGATATAACTTGAGATGCCAACCTTGAGAGGGATTAGTAAAAATTACTGCTAAATATACATTTTATTTATTAATAAAATGAAAATCCATATAATTTCTGGACCATGTAGGAAGTGGCACATTCATTAGGGAAAGAAAGGTGATGAAGAAGGTGAGTGGAAACTCCAGCAGTGACAGGGGGATGTAATGCCCTGTTAAGCTGATCTGTAGAAACCCAGTCCTCCCTGGAATTAAGTTTCTAGACAGAAATAAAGCTGTGGTGGTAGGAGAAATTCCTGAGGTGTAAGCAAAATTGAATCCTTCATGATGTAAGGTGAAGTAATTCTGATTTTAAGGCACTCTCAGTCTAACTCTCTGTCTTTTAGTGGTTATTTATTTTTATGCTGTAAGTTATACTCTAAGAGGGAAAAATTCCTCTAATTTATGTTTTTTGCAGATGACAAAAAGGAGCTGGGAGCTGCAAGGAGAAGCCAGTATTACATGAAATATGGCAATCCAAATTATGGAGGCATGAAAGGAATTCTTAGCAATTCTTGGTGAGTGTTGGACAGAGGAATTGGAACATTGCAGGTAATTGGACAAACTAATGTAGAACTGTTTTAATTTGTGGATTTTCTATTTAGTTTATATAGATGCTTCAGTCTAAATAATATTTTTGCAATGTGAGTGTGAATTATAAGCAGAGAATTTTCTCATGAAAATAAAGTTTATATTCAAACCATCCAGACCAGCTCTGACATAAATATATTAAAATAGGTGATAATTGCATATCCTTCATCCAGGATCTGGGGCTTAATGAGTGAGCCATAATTGCAGTGACAGGAATGTCACCCTGTCTCTGGTTTTGCAGGAAGAGGAGGTACCATTCCCGCAGGATCCATCGGGATGTGATCAAGAAGAGGACGCTGATTGGGGACGATGTGGGCTTGACTCCTCCCTACAAACACCGGCACTCAGGTACTGGGGACACTGGGACAGCCCTGTGGGGACACTGGGACATGGATCTGCCTCACCAATCCCATGGCATGTGTGGAAGTAGTCTTAAAAAAAAAAGAAATCTGAATCCCATTTTAAGAGTTTACAGGAAATTCCTGAGGTGGAAATCTTAATTCTGCTCGTTGCTTCCCAAAATAGCTGCTGCTTTTTATGTGACATTTTTCTTTTACAAATGTAGAGCATGGGGACTGTGGCAGCAAAGGCCAAAAGAAGGGGTGAATGACTTTTTCAGCCTTCTTGGCAATTTGTCATACTTGCTAAGTCAATTCTCCCACTCTCTAAAAAGCAATTTCTAAATGTAGAACAATAGAGGTGAGAAAATTCTGTTAATTAGGCTTGAATATCTTCATCTGCTGCCTAAGGTAGAAAAATAATGAGTGTAAAAATCTGACATGAGACAAGAACAGTGTGATTGGCCTGTTAAAAATACAGCCACGGATGTGTCAAATCTCATGGAACATTTTCCATGTTGATCATGTAGTGCTGTCTGAAGAGATGTCTGAGTGCTGGTGATGACTAAATTGAAATAGTTTCTATTTAAATCACTGTCTGTGATAAATTCATAATAATGACACTTGTGTTCTTTTTGGCATTGCTGCTTGCAGGACTTGAAAGGATTTTTGCAGAGCCAGCAGCTGGCACATTAAGCCCTGTAAGATCCTGGGAGTTGTGCTTAGCTCAGGAAGGAAGAACTGCACCTTCTGCAAGAGGCAGTTGTACTTTAATTACTCTGTCCAGCTTTGTGCTTGGCCAGGCCTCAGGGAGTGAACATTTTGTCCTGTGGCAGTTTTAGTCCATTTATTGATTCCACTTAAAATATTTGGCAAAATATTCTCTCTCTATTTAAGTAAAAGAACCACAGACTCATCTATAGCAGATCATTAATCACAGCGCCGCGATTTTCTTGTTGCTTTGCTTCTCAAGTACTTTCTAGAGATGCTCCAGCTCAGTTGATCAGAAGGAGTTTGTTTTGCTGCAGGCTTGGTGAACGTTCCCGAAGAGCCCATTGAGGAGGAAGAGGAGGAGGAGGAGGATCAGGACATGGATGAAGATGACAGGGTGGTGGTGGAGTACCGGGACGAGCTGCAGGCGTTCCGGCAGTCGCGGGAGCGCAGCGCCGCCCGCAGATCCAGCGCCAGCGCCTCGGACTCGGACGAGATGGACTACGACCTGGAACTGAAAATGATTTCCACCCCCTCACCCAAAAAAAGCATGAAGATGACCATGTATGCAGATGAGGTGGAGTCACAGCTGAAAAATATTAGGTAAAAGTTTCTTAGTCTTCAAAAGTAGCAGTGAAGAGGCGTTTCCCGGGTTTGGAGCTGTTGAAGCTTGAAGATAAACTTGAAATTATTTTTCAGTTCTTGATTAATTTTGTAGTAGATATTCTAACAAAAAATACAGAAACTAGGCTTTTAATAGAATTAACATTTTTATACAGCTTCTTCTGCAGATCTCTCTATCCTTGCTTATTAATAATAATAAAACTCAAAGTAGAATCAAGAGAAATTTATCCAAACAATCACAATTAACAGGGAAAAATAACTCCTCTTTCTGTTTTCTCTTTGCTCCTATCTCTATATCTCAGAAACAAAAATAACCCTCAGTTGTTGATGACAAAAAGTAATTTATGTTCCTTATGGGCTTACTAACCAAAGTTGCATATATTGTAGATTAATAAAATAACTTTAACATGTGTCCCTTCAGTAGGGTGGTTATACTATTATGATGTCAACAATTTTGAGGCTACCTGGACATGGATACTGAGGTTATCCTATTATTTTGATCCTAAATCATAAATAAATCCTAAATACTTGAATGTTTAGTATTCTGGATTGAACAGCTTCTAAGCATCGTTCTTACTTCTTTTTCTAAGCAGCGAAATCCTGATATTCTTATTTTCTGTGATGTAATTTTCCATGTAAGAAGACTGAAGAACTATACTAGATTGAATTTTATTTAGAGGACATCAAATCTATGATTTTTTTTTTTTTAGGAATTCCATGAGAGCAGATAGCATAGCCACCAGCAACATCAAAAACAGGATTGGCAGCAAAGGATCCTTGGAGAAAGTTGCAGATGTGAGGCTCCTGTTGGAAGAGAAACGTCAGAATAACTCTGGGCCACGGCAGCCAAACAGCACTGTCAAATCAGGTAATTTGTCACTCATTGCTGGGCAGAATTGTCACTAAAATATATTTATTTCACACCTGTGCTCCACTGCAGATAAACTCTGCATTCACACAGTTTGTCCTCACTGAGAGATTGAGTTGGGAATTGCTTTGGGGAAAAAAATCGAGTTCACTTCAGTGAAAGCTTTTTTAAGTCTGAAGTTGATTTCCATCTATTTTTTTGCCTGTGCCAGTTTCTCCCCACTTTGTCCTTTTTGGGGCTCCCTCCTTCTCTGCAGCTGAGAAGCCACACAGGGAAGGTGATGCACAAAATCAAATGTGAAACACTGACTACACTTAAAAATACACATTAAAAATGTGTATTCCATGAAGATGGGTGTTTTTTGCATTTGGAAGGATTTCTTTTTCAGCTTAAAGAACTTATTTCTTTGACTTAAACCTATAATTTCAGCTGCTTCTGACACATATAATATTATCTGACTGATAAATGAAAAATACCTTTTGGTATCAATGAAATAACAAAATTATTTTTGTTTATTTTACCCTTCCTGCCCATTTTGGGCCTCTGACCAGTTGACACATGATCCTAAAATTCCCTTTGCCTTCATATTTTTGCCTGGACCCCCTGTAAGATTGGGAACATCCAGCTAAGCCAGGCAAATTTTAGAATACAAACTTCACATCAAGGCTTAAGTATCAATATCTTTAGTATTCTTTTTATTTTATTCTTCCAAATACCAAGCAGTGGGAGAATTCTAAATCAAGGTATCTATTACTATAAGAATTGTTGAAGGCAGACCAGTTTTCATGGAATTTTACCTCCTGCTGGATATTTACACACTGTTGCCACACCAGAAAAGCAGCAGGCCATGGAAAGACCTAAGTGAAAAGACTAAAGAAAAGATAAAAACAGAGAATCTGTCTAGTTTCAATATGAATGATCATAAAGTGAGCTGACAGAAGTAAATGCAACAGGATTTTTTCTTTTATTGTGATTTTAATCACTGAAAATGTCCCCAGATGTGAGGCAGAGACTGGGAAAAAGGCCACACTCTCCAGAAATGAAAGCTCCAAGCAGTACCTGTGCTCCTCGTCGAGAACCCATCTCAGATGTGCACAGCAGGCTGGGAATCCCCAAACAAGATGTCAAAGGTCTCTACTCTGACAGCAGAGAGAAGAAATCAGGTTAGTTGTGTGCAGAAAATGTTCTGCTGCAGTTCCTTTGGTTTTGGAGTCTAAGAGAAATTCCAGCAGAAAGCTGTGAAGGGGTGGAGTTGAACAAAATTCAGGATAAATCAGGAAATGTTTATTCAGAGCTTTGAAATCTAAATACCTGTAAGGAGGAGCTGGGGGTTTTTGGGAGCAGTATTTTTATGGAGGTGGGCTGAAGATCAAGGACTGCTTTCAAACTGTGGGCACCAGAACAAGTGTCAGGAATGCAGGGGCACTTCAGGTGTGAATTAAACATTCTCTGCAAGTGGGGAACAGTGAACAAGGCTGCTCTGAGCCTCCTGCTGTTTAATTTCAATTACTCTTCAAAGCATAATCAGTTCCATGCCAAATATTAGGTGGGAGGAGTATGGAGGGTTTGAAGAATTGCAGTGAGTTTAAGAATTTGTTCCTTGACTACTTCTTCTCAGTCCTTCCTGTCTGTTTGGGGTTTTTTTAAATGTTTGTTTTTCATCTCTTTAGGTAATTTATGGACCAGATTGGGGTCTGCTCCAAAGACACAGGAAAAGACTCCAGAGAAAGCTGAAAACTCTGTGGCATCTCCAGAGGAAGATGACTCTGAGCTGCAGAGGGTTTGGGGTGCTCTCATTAAGGAAAAAGAACAATCCAGGCAAAAAAAGAGTCGCTTGGATCATTTACCCTCGCTACAAATCGAGATCAGCCGGGAAAGCAGCTCTGGCTCAGACTCTGAATCATGACTGGTGTCACAGCCTGACCCTCCAGGTGCTGACTCTGCAGCATGGCAGGATCCCCTTTGCCCAAAAGCTGCACACTGGCAAAGACTCTGCAGTGAAGGTTCCAGAAGTTTCCTTTTCTACAACAAGAGAGGCATAAACCACTTGAAACCGAAAGCAAAGACGTTTGTCTGGAGTCTGTGGCTGGCCCTGTGCTCTCTGGGGCATTGTCATCTCTGTTTATGACAGCAAACCTGTAGTGAATTGTAGCAAAACATTTTCTCCCCCGAGCTTTGAACTTAAAAGATGAGGCAGAAATGCTCTGTGTTTTTAAGGAGACCTTTTCTGTTCTTGGTATTTTCATCATGGAGGCTTTTAACAAAATGTTTTACACACTTCTTCCAAAGAACAGGGCATTTCATGATCCAGATCATTGCCTTGCCCTTCTGGCTCTTACCAGCACCTTTCCTTTCCTCTTGAAGTAATAACAAGAAAGCTTCCTGGGTGGGCAGCCAGCAGGGATAAAGCATGAAGGGATTGATGATCACATTCCCTTCTTCCAACACACTGAATGTAAATCCAAGTTACACATTTTTTTACAGTTAATTTCCATGTAGTTGTCCCAGTGGAATAATCCAAGGAATCCTGCTCATTTATTTTGGTGATGCCACATTCTGCTGTAGCAGGGATTGAGATATTCAGGACTGCCAAGTTGGATGTTTAATAATTGTGTAAATCCTTGAGAGTTTGAGGTTTTTTGTTATTTTTTTGCTGTTGTTCCATGAGGAGAGATTATTTTCCTTTCATTCCACCTGGATTATGTCCTGAAGCAATCCAAGAGCTGGAAAGCATTTTTATATTTGTGAGAATTTTCCCGTTGGCCACGGTGAAAGCTCTAGTGATGTTCTCTGTGCTGTTCTCTGTCTATATAGAAGTGAAAGAGAAAAGGAAAACTTTAGGATCACTGTCTCCTGTCAATATTTTGGATGTTCTTCCTGTATAACACGTGGATGTGGACATGGGTGACTTGTTCCATTCATCTTTTTTACCTGCACATTTTCACCCCTCCCTGGGTAGGACAAGGGTTTGATCAGTGTGCAACTGATTTTTTTTTCATGTTGCCAGTAATTCTGAGTGAGGAATAATGGAGCACATCACATTCAGGTAAACAACAGGTAGCAAAACCATTTTAATAGTCTGAAATCTGTTTGCATTGTCCCTGTTCCTTGGTTCTGTCAGTCCAAAATACCCGTGAACTTCTCTTCCCATTTCTGCTTTTAACAAGCAAATTCCCCCCCCTTTTTTTTTTTTTGCTCCCCTTTTTTTTGTACTAAGTTGAAGTAGGTTTGAGGTTTCAGCAAGGAATCTGCAAAATTAATTTTTCTTATACTCTATGATGTGTGAGGATAGCAGCATGTAAAATGAAAGGTCAAATGACAGGCACAGTGATGACTGGAGAGGCAATCTGGGGGCTGAGCAGGCTTCAAGCCTTACTCTTTCCTTGTTTTGTGACACTCATCCTTGATTTTATATTTAATTATTGAATATATAAATGTCTCATAAAAGTACTGTTGAGAAAACGCCTGCAATGTGTGATCACTGTAATAACTCATTTCAAACGTGTGCTTTCATTGATATCCTCTCCCCAAGTTTTCCCAGAGAGTCACATCTCTCCAGATCCTGATAAAATTTATTCCACCAGTGTCTTTTTGCCACTAAACCTTTGTGTTGTGTCACTGCTTGGAATCCATTGGGATTTTCCTGGAAGGAATCAACCACCTCATCCACCAAAGCTCCTGGATTATTGAGAGCTCTTGCATGGTGTTTCCATGTCAATATTCCTAATTTAAACCTGAAGGATGGACTAATGGGAATAGAGGATCTCTGTAGCTGATCTAAAAGATGGGTGAAATCAATCCTGTGTTTCTGCTCCTGCCTTCCACGTTGTCAGAAATACGCCTTAAAAATTCCCCTACACTGGTCAGGACTGTGGTTTCATGGTTTTGGGGAGGTTTATGAGTGATACAGGAGCTCAACTGCAAGAAAAATAGAGGTTTGGACCCATAGAGAGAGTTTTGTAATTGAGTGTGCCTGGTTTTGCTTTTTTATGATGTCCAGAGAAGCCTGGAAGAGTGCTGGCATCAGGAATTCTTTCCAGCTTTGGGCTTCCTTAGTTACCTAAGCAAGAACTACTGGGATTTGGCAATTAAAAATGAGCTCTGAATTTTAAGTCAGTGCTTTTTCCTCTGTGTTTCAACTTCCATCTATCTGTGTGATAGATTGCAAAGAGAATTTTGTTCCAAGTCCCCTTCTCTTTGTGTTTAGTCCTTAGCTAATGTTCTTGATTATTTTTCTTTTTTACTTACTTCCCAGCTATCATCACCTTCAAGAATTTGATGCAGAAATTGATGTTTGATAGGGAGACAGGGGACCTGTGTATTTCACTAAAATGTGTTTATGTTGAAAATTTCAAAAAAAAGAATGTTGGCTTTGCTGGAGAATCCCAGAGGAAAAACTGAATTTGGGATGATTTGTTACATCACCACACTAGTCCTTCTTTTGGTGTTTGCAAAAGGTGGATTTTTGATAAATAGTTCTTCAGGCTGACTGAACGCATGGTGTTGAGGCTGAAATTTTAAAGCAAAGGTGGCTTTGCGTTTCTTTTACCAGGGAAAAGGAAACCAAAACACCCCTATTCTCAGTTCACAATGACACAACGTGAAAAGAATGGAACTTTTATTTAAAAACAGCTGTTCTGTTCTAAATAAAAGTGGCCTGAAATCACTCCGACCTCTCCAGTTTTCCTGGAAAACACAGAACCGAGGGCAGGGCCGGTGCTCCCTGGGGCAGTGCCCGGCCGGGGTGACACGAGGGTCCCTGCCCCGAGCTGTCACCTCTCCCTGCCTTGAGGTGGTGCCCTAACCTGGGGGGGTTTTTTTTGGGGTGGCATTTTGGGGTTGGGATTTTGGGGCTGGCTCCGCTCGCCGCGTTCCCCTCCGACCCACACGGGAGGAAATGGGAGCCTCAGCGCACACCCGCCTGTGGAGCAATGGCACAGCCCACCCCCGCCGCGGGCGTGGTACGGCCCAAGCCTTTATTAGCGGCCGCCGAAGCAAATTACGCCCTTTTCGTCCCGTGCCGTTGGTGCTGGTGAGGTGAGGACGGGCGGGGCCGGGCTCGGGGCCTGCTGGGCGGGCAGCGGGGAGGCGCGGGCCTGGCTTGCCTGGCGAAGCGCACGTACCACTAAAGCGCTCACTCCCCCAGCTCGGCAGTGGTAGCGGCCGCCGGGCCTGCTTAAGCCGCGCGGGCTGGGCCGCACCATTGGATGGGCGGGGGGGGCGCGGCCTCGCGGCGCATGGCGGCTCACGGTTCCTCACGGTTCTTGTCCTCTCAGGCCACCATGGAGGCGACACCGGCACCGAGGAACCCCGCCAGGGCTGCGGGATCGCCTCCCCGGTGAGTCGGGAGGGGCTCGGCCAGGGTGTGTGTGAGGCATCGCTGCTGTGGGTGAGGATCACGCTGCTGCCACAGCCCTGCCCGGGCTCCATGAGGGCCGTGCTGTGGGGAGAGCTCGGCATCCAGCGCCGTCCATCGAGTTTTGTGGTGCTGCAGCCATAAAAATCAGCAATTCGCTCCCTTTTAATGATTTTTTGATGTGCTAGACCCTTTCTGTGTAATTAAAAGTCACACCCACAGCAGTGGAGCGTTTGCGATTTCAGTTTGAAAATTGCCCTTTTGGTAACAAATGCAGTTTTGCAAGCTGCATTCTTACACTGCTTTAAATTTACATAGTTATATATTTCCTGATTAAGAATTATTTAGAGGGGATTGCTGATTACTAAGAATTGTCTGATATAAATATTTCAGTGATTCACGTCAACATAAATACAGGTGGAAATAGAAGCAGAATTGGTCATGAGGGTCTGATTATTTCTTGTTTTCCCTGTATAAAGCTACTTTATACTGCTGATGAGTATTCTAGTAACACTTCTCTTGGTTTTACTCCCACAGGAGGAAGATGTCTTGAAGTAAAGAGTAAGTTCAGTGTGTTTTTATATATATATTAAGGTGTGCAAAGTTGTTCAAAGGAGTTCTAGGCTTTCCAAGTCAAAAATAACCTGTAAAAATTACATCTTAAGTCAAATAAAAACTCACTAAAACTGATTTTGTGTCCACACAAGTTTAGAGTTAATGCTTCATGCACTGAGGGGAGATTGTACAACTTGGAGATAAAAGCTAGTGTTTAATTAGAGGAGTTAATGAACGGCTGTTGATGATGATAACCCTGAATAGGAAGTGCCGTCAGATGCGAGAACTGACGATACCCTGGTACTGGTCTGAAATGCAGCTACACACAGGAGCTTAAACCTTCAAATTCATCCTCTAAAACCCATTCACCCTGTTCTCCATGAAAACATTTCACCTCGGTGTCCCTCTGTTCCACTTCCTCTGCAGGGCCTGGGCTGTGACATGACAGGACTGGGAGCAGTGGGCAGCTGGCCCTGCTGTGAAGGTCAGTGTTGGGTTTCAGTGCACTCCATAGAATTCTATACCAGGTGAAATGGAAATTTAGAATGAGGTTTATAGGATATAAAGAGCTTGAAATGTGTATTTTCACTTAATCTGTGTGAATTAAAAATTCTGACATTTATTTCCTGACATATTCAGGGAGAGCCTGCAGGTCTCTGCTGGTTGTTGATGTCCAGCCCCTGATGTGAGAGCTCTTCACAAATCCTGTGGAGGGCACTGAGACAGCAGAGCAGGAGAATCTGCAGGGTGAGTTTAATATTTGTTGTGCTCCTAGCTGGATGTGGTGGCTTTTCCCTGCAGTCTCAAAAATCTCAGTTTCTGCTCTAAATGTATAATTAATGAAGTTCTAGGTAAAAAAAAAAAAAATACTTGGACTAAAATACAGGCAGTAAAATGTGTCAATTCCCCTGTGATATCATGTGATGAAACTAACCCAAACTTGCTGGAATTACCGGCAGATTGACTGGTGGTGAGCAAAAGGTTTTCTGATGATATCTCACTCATTAACAAATCCATTAATGATGATGAAGGCTGGTTACCTGACCCTGCTCCTGTGTTCCAGGTGGTGCTGCTGGAAACATCTCTGAGGCAGAAGGACTCCAACAAAACACCTGAGCTTGAGGATTTTGTGTAGACACAACATTTTTCTGCCTGTTACAAAGTGGTAACAGTTAAAGTGTTTTATTACATGTACATTAAAATATTAAAAAAAAAAACAACACTGTGTTTTGTGCTTTTACTGCATTAAGGAATGACTTTACATTCTGCAACACATTTTTAATAAACACATCGGGCACTCTCTGTAATTTGCTGTAAAATAGTGAAGAGGATGTACCCAGATTGTAGAGTATTTACTGCAGATACTGCCAGCAGGGTTTAGTGTGGTAATTAGGGTTTAAACAAGACACCAAAGTGTAATTACTGCAGAGATCAGCCCTTAAATACTCTGACAGCCAGAGCAGCAAATGCAGCTGCATCTGTAGCTTGGCTTGCAGACTTGCTATTTGTCATTTTCATCTCAAACTTGAATTTAAAGTCTGCTGCAGAGGTAAAATTCAGGAGTTAGGTGGAATCTTGGAGATGCTTAAATGAGTTAAAACCCAATATTTGAGGCCAGAACTCCCAATTAGCTTAATTATGTCAGTATAAATGGCAGGTTATAACACTTCAGTGCTCCTAAACATCCAAATTGGATGTGCTGAGCCTTCTGCCCACTTGATGTCAGCAAGTGGAACTTTTTAGGGTGTGCTTTTTGCAAATTTTAATTATTTAATGAATTCCTCATGAGCCTGTGGTGACTCTGCCAAGGGGGGATCATTGTGTTCACTGCACAGCTCCAGGTGGGACAGCTTGGGATTGGTTTTGACTTCCCTGTGGACTTCAGGTGAAGGTATTAATTGCTTTTAATTTTAAATTTTCTAACTGAAAGGTGCTGTGAGTTGGTGCTGCTCATGTGGCATCACAGGGCAGTGTCCCTGTCCCTCCAAAAACACAGGTGGCTGTGCTCTCTGAGGTATAAATTGCATGAAATACAGATTTTCAGGAATTTCTCTTGAAGTTCATACTCAGAAAAACAGGCTTAGTATTTTTCAGAGAAATCTGGTTCTAAAGCATGCAGATAAATTAATCTGGATGTTTTTCCCCCCAGAATCATTACCATAATACATCCAGTGCTTAATAAAAACATTCAGCCTGGGCGATGGAGTAGGTAAAACATGTTTGGAATTAATTAGTTGCTCTTCATCTGAAAGGATTTGAGCAGTATGAAGAACAAGTTACTCCACTGTTTAATTACATTCTGTTCCAGTGTTTAAAGAAACAAAACTATTTTTGCCTGATTTAAGAGCTTGTGTATTACAACGTGTTGACATTTCTTATAACATGCACTGGGAATAAAAATGGGTTTAAAGCTCTCAAAAAGCACAAGGAATCCACTTTTTTTTAAATGTGAATCTGCAGACCATGGAGGTAAAAGCAGCCACATGCCCTCAGAAAACAGAAATAATCAGCAAATTGTTTAATGAGCTGTTTAATTTGCTCAAGGAAGGTTTGCTGCAACTTGTTTTATAATTGTTGCTTTCTAGTTTTAGAATTCTCATTAAAACAGAGCAAAGTTGATCTGGGAAAACTTAGGTATTGAATTTATCTGGGTTTATTGAGGGTGCAGTCGGTGGTATCTGTTGGGGATAAGCATTCATGAGTTTCATTTTAGCATCTCTTGTTTATTGTTCTAATCAAAACCAAAGTTCCTCAGCAGGGATCCTCTAACAGGCTGGGTTTTTACTGAGATTAATGAATGGAAAAGTGTTATTTCTGTTAGAAATTGGTGCCTTTCAAACTAAACAAGTATCCTCAACATTTTACTGTGATCTTCCACGGGAGCACAGATGATTTCATGGTGCTTGAGGGGAGGGGAAATAAAACCATTCTGTTTTGATTACATTTGGAGCACTTAAAACTTCATGTTGGGGAACAAACAGCAGACAAAAATCTGGTTTTAAAACAATTATTTTGGATTTTGTAAAGGTTTAAAAAGAACAGTTGGCAGGAATCCCTTTGGCACTCAATAGCAGCCAACAACCCTGGATAAATCTAAAATAGATGAAAGATTAAAGCAGAAAGAAAGAAAATATGCAGCAAAGCAAAGAATGGCCGAGTGCCAGCTTTTAGCAATGAGAGAAATGGCAATGCCATGTCTCAAATCACTATTTGAGAGAAAACACGGAGATTATCCCCAAAATCTGTGCTGTGGCTGTGGAGCTGATGGAGAGGGGCTGGAATTGAGGAGGAGGAGGGGCAGTGACAGGGCAGAGCTGCCTCGCTGTAAATCACAAGCTTCACATTTCATATAAATGCTGGTTCTCAGCCTTATTTCTTGATTAGTATTGTAAAGCAATCATATCTACATCAGCACGAGAATAATCACTCATGCAGAGCCATAAATTACTGTAATTAATACATGCCAGCTATTAATGGCAATGGAGAGAGGAGCTCCCTCTTGGCTTGGTGGCTGCTGTTTCAGCTGAGGCAGTTTGAGCTGTACCCGCTTGATTAGAAGGGAGATCTTGTGTATCTGAGCATTTCAGAATGCAATAAACCCTAAATATTGACACTTCACTCCTTTTCCCCTCAGAGCAGGAGGAGGAGCCATTAATTTTCCAATTCTTCATTCCAGAGAAGTGAGGCACAAAGGAGCTGCTGTTTTCCAGCAAGGAATAACATTGGTGTCTGCAAGGAAAGTGTCTCAGGTTTGTTTTCTCCCAGCTAAACAATGGCAAACGCTTTGTTCTAATTTCTGAGATACCACAGGCAGCGACTCTTGAGCTGCTCAGAACAAAATCTCAAAATAACCAGGGGGTTTTTGGCCTTTCTCAGCCTCAGGATGTTTCTGACACCCCACTGACCTTGTGCTGCCAGAGCTTGAGGACATTTCACGTGTTCCTGTGACGAAGGACAAGGTTAATGCATCATTGAATGCTCTGCTAGGACAAACATTCCCCTTCTTTGTCACTTCATGGAATTTAGTGCCTTAATTTTACGCTTGAAATCAGTTTCAGCCCAACTGTCATGAACCAATCCTAAAACTGCTGAACGTGGTGAGGGTAGAACAGGTGGGGTTTGATTTAGGGTGGGCAAGGAGGGTTTATTTAAAGAACTTTGAGCATTTTCTGCTCCTGTGCTCCAATTCAGAGCAACATCTGTCCTGCTTTACCTCCTGACACTTGAGCCCACAAGGTGGGGCAGTGACCAAGCTCACAGCATTTGAAATAAAAGAGATTTTTGCAGCCTTGAAGATGCTTCTTCAGGGAAAGTCAGTTTTACTGCTGGTTCCTTCCCTGTTTCTAATAAGATTTGCAACTTTCATTTCTATGTAGAGAATCCCACACACAGTGAAAATGTCGCTCTTTAATTAGCTGTTAATTAATGGTGCTTAGTGTTGGACCAGCAAAGGCTCCGTTTTTGATGCTGTGCAAACTTCCAGTCATGGTCCCAGCCTCAAAGTGTTCCTGGTCTGAGTGGGGTAGGAGCCAAAGGGGTTAAAACTTATTTTTATTTAATAAAAATAAAGGGTGATTTGCCCTTCATTGCCCTTCCCTCCCATGCAGCTCAGGACCTGCCAGGCTGTGCCTGCTCCAGGTGGATTCTGAGTCAATAAACACCCCCAGCCCAGCACCTGCGTGGAGCTGAAACCTGAACAAAATGCAAACGAGAAAATCACTTAGTGGAGACTGATTTCAAATCCCTGCTGTTTCAATCAAATAGAGATGTTAGAAGTTTAATCTCCTAAAATTAAGACTTTTGTTTGTTAGACTCCTGTTAGTTTCTGAAAGTCAATACTTGGACTTTTCCCATAACAGTTTTTGGTTTGGTTTTTTTTCCGTTTGGAATTGTTTGTGGTAAAATCATTGCATAGCACAGCTGCAACACAAACTCTAAACAAATAATGATGTTTCTGAAGCTGCCTATGGCTTTCTGCTGGGCTCTCCTTGGTTTTCTTTATAATTTCAATTTATTTCCCAGATTTTTGAATTGCTTTCTTGCTTGTGCTTTCCCAGATCCTGTAGGACAGTTACTCTAGGTTTGATTTTCTTGGCTTTTTGTGTATTCTGTGCACTTGCAAACTGCACCTGAAGATTTGTTAGTGTTGGCTTTGGGTTGGTTGGGTGCTGTTACCACTGAATAATGGAATGAGGTTTAACAGCACATTAAAGACAAACTTCCAGCTAAGACTGAGGTTATCAGCCATAATAAAAAATAATAAATTTTCCTGGATAAACTTTATTAATAAACACCTGAGTCAAGATAATAAAGGTACCAATGGTAAAGTGGTTATCAGCCCTTATTAGACAGCAAGTGCAGTGCTGGTGCTCAGGTGATCTGTGAGCTGTTTAATGCAGCTCACAACAGCAGCAGCAGCTGAAATATCCAATATAAATGTTTTACATCTGTGCTTCCATCTGATAATCCTGCAGCAGTCTGCAGTGTTCCACATCTCCTCATTAGAGATAAGAAACTGGAGCTTGGAGCCATGCTGGGAGCAGGCAGAGGATTTGGTCAGTCATTGGATAAAGCAATTTTCCTGAACTGTGTCAAATCAGGTATTTTATTCCTTTCAGCCATGGCAGTAAATAATAAACTCTTTGTGCTGACTGAAATCCAGGGAATACCTGCTGGGAAGATGATGGGAATTGTTTCAAAGCTGGGAGCTTTGAAATGCACAGTGATGGGAAGCCCCTGCACCAAGGTACCCACACTTTGAATTTAATTTAATTTAATTTAATCTATCCAGTCACCTCCCCAGCAGTCTGATTGCTGCTGTGCTTTGGAGGAGGTGAAATAAAGCTTCAGTGGCAGGGCCAGGCTGTTTGGAAATGCAAAACAGGAGCTGCATAAAGGGCTAGGGATTTCAAAGGTGCTGCTTTTATGCTTCAAAAAGGTCTTTGGAGATGACAGCAACAACGTGGTGTCACTTGGCAACAGGTCAGAGGCTGAAGCTGAGGCAAAGGAAGGGTTTCAGGGAGGAGAACAGGGCTGAAGAATCACCAACACCAAAATGGTTTGAAGAATGGATGTGACACCAGGGTGAGGGGGCAGCTCTGGGCTGGTGGCTGCCCCTGCCCTGGAGGCTCAGCCCATTTTGGGGGCTGGCACACAAAAAGGAAAATATTTACATTTCAGCCCCCAGCTCTGCTGTTTCTGTGCCTGTGCTGGAGGGGAGCTCTGAGCCTGCAGGAAAGCACAGCTTTGGAGAATCCTGAGTCCTGGCACTCAGAATTTCACAAGCAGCTGGGTACAGTGAAGATGAAACAGCAACAACAAAAAAGGAACGGTGAGGTTCACCTCTTGGAAAGTGATGTGTAAATGCACACAGCCCCAAGCAGGGGCTGTTTATTTTGTATGTTTGAAGCCTGTCCACCTCTGGGATGTTCTGCCTGTTTCTCTCCATGCAGAATTCCCCAGCAGTGGAATCCCTGTAGTAGGATCAGGAGCCAGAGCCCTGGGGCAGCAGGTACCAGAGTGTCATTGATTCTTTCCTGCCTTATTTTTCATTTCTGGAAGAGCTGGGATTGCAGCTCTTACCTGGAGTGAGTTACAAGGCAAGGAGCAGTGCCAAAGGGAAGCTCTTTCCTGTGCTGCTGCAGCTGGATTTTCCACATCTGTTGTAGCCCAATATCCCATAGATTTCCATCCATTTATGAGTCTCTGTATGTCTATCCAAGGAATTTGGGCCTTTAGTAAGATGCTTTGAGGTTTTAATTCTGTAGATCGTGTTTAGGATGGCTGTGAGTGCTGCTTACAAAATCCTAATCACAAAGCACCTCCCCAAAGCCTTGCCCAGACCCAGAGGAACCCTGGTTTACCCTGGAGAAGAACAGAGCTGACTAAAAACCAGGAATAAAGTGGTTTTACAGCACACACCTTGAAAATCCAGTGATAAATGCCCAGGCCAAACCTTCAGTGAGTTATAAATCAACATTTCTCTCTTTTGTGAACCTCAAATCTATTTGTCCTTCCAGTAACAGCTCCCTGAGAGCTGCCACGTGCACCAGGCTCACTGGAGGCTGGGATTGCTCATCCCAACCTGGATGCAAACCTCCCCACAGGTTTATTTGCTCCTCACATTGAGTTAATAAAGCAGCAAAGAAGAAAGATGGCCCAGAAGCCACAGGATCAATAAGCTATTAGGAGCCAAGAAAACCCAGCAAACTGCACACATAATTAAAGGCTGTGGTGAACAGGTTGCATCTTTTCTGACTCTATTAAAGCAGGTCTTCAGTTTTATGTAAAACCATCAGCTGAGCTGAAGGTAAAACCAGCTGTGTCTGGTTTACAGAGGAGGAGATAAAAAATGCACACCCAGAACTGCCAGAAGGGCCTGTAAACAAAGCACCTCCACCTCCCCACCCCTCCGGGTAATTGAGCCATGGGCTGATGGAGTTGTCACATGAAAAGATGACACTTCATTCCTAAATACCTTCCCTGCAGTGCCAGCTTGGGTTCCAGGATTCCTCCAGTGAGCAAAGCTCTTGTATTCCTCTTTGAGAACAAACCCTGTGCTAACAATTTATGGAAACACAGACCCCAGAATGGTTTGGGTTGGAGGAGACCCTAAAGCCCATTTCATTCCAGCGTTCTGCTGTGGGCAGGAACACCTCCCACTAATCCGGGTTGTTCCAAGCCCTGTCTAGCCTGGGGATATCCATCCATTTAGTCATGATAATTAATTAATATTTGTGTTAATGTGCCTGGAGCTGGGCGCCCCCTAGGAAGTGAGACTGGAGCCTGGCTGGAGGCAGACAGAGCACTGTGAGGGAGGCTCTGTCCTTCAGAATTTCCTGTTACAGACATTTCACAGAGCTGGAAAGCTCCTCTCCTCTTGCTCTGTACATCCTGCTGGTGGAAATCATCCCCCAGGCAGAGAAAAACTCCACTGCCTTTGCAGTGGGGGGAAAGTGGGATCAGAGAATGACATCTTTATACCAGAGGGCTTGGGAGGAGATTGAATCTGTTGCTCACCAAGGAACATTTCACTGCAGAGGCTGGGTCAGTTGGTTTTTATCCCTTTCTCCTAAGCTTTGATACCAGAATTCTGCTAATAAGATCAATTAGTTTCCTTGGCAATAGCAGATCCCAGCTGATGGAGCAGGGGAGTCTTTGTGTTTCCAGGACATGAGTGCTCCTGAGCATCACAAACCTCCTCCTGCTGCTGAAGCGAGGCAGATGAGGCACAGCAGAGCCCTGAGAGGTTTTTCCCCTCTCCAAAGGCAGTTTTAGTGGGATAACCCCTGTGGTGGCACTGCCTGGGGCAGCCCCTGGCCACTGCTTAATCCTTAATCCTTTAGGTCACTTTTTGGCTCTTCCTCTGGGACAGGTTGGTGTTTGGGCAATTTTGGGTTGACATTTGCTGACTTCTTCCCCTGAGCAGCAGCAATGCTTTTGGCCTAAGCATTTTGAGCTTCTGGACATCCCCAGCAGCGTTTTTGTGCCTCCCTCTGCTCTCCCACACGCTCCCTGCTTGGGGGTGACTTTTCCCAGCCCTCTTTCCTGCTCCCAACCATCCCCTGGGAATGGAACCCTCATTTTAAATGAATAACCACCTTCAAAACAGAGCCAGCCTTGGTGCAAACCCTTCCCAGACCAGCCAGCTGGAAGGAGCTCTCTGGAGCGTGGCAGCAGCCCCTTCATCCCTCTCTCATCCCTCTCTCATCCCTCTCTCATTCTTCTCTCATTCCCTGCCTGCTGTTTCCATTCCCCTCACCGTGGGCTCCTCAATCTGCACAGAATGATTTCCAATTACATTTTTGTTGCTGAGGGTATAAATCTCCTCCCCAGCCTGGTTTTCTTCATGCCCAGGCAGAGCTGTGGTGCTGGTGGAGAGAGAACCAACCAAGCCAGGCTGAGGCATTTTATGCTTTATTTATTTTATGGTGGCCCTTTCCTCCTCTCCTTGACAAGAAATGACCTCATTCTGCTTTAATATTCTAACAGCAGCGATTTTCAGTCCTTGAATCCTTCATCTAAGGCCAGTTAAAAGCCTCTGACCCAAAGCAGCAGCCCAGGGAACATTGATTATATGTGGAGTGAGCCCTGAGCTTGTTTTGATGTTGATGAGCTGGGAAGGGAAGCGTCTCACTCTGCTTTCTTAAAAAAAAAAAATCCCAACCAAACCCTACTCTGTGCTGAGCCCACAGGATCATCATTATCCTGAAGTGCACTAAGTGGATAATTGAACTAATCCACACTGTGAGGAAGGCACTGATGAGCCAAAGCTTTTATAACCAACTCTCTCTACAACAGCTCTGCTTTTTTTTTTTCCCTTTTTTCCATGAAGCTAATTAGGTGCATCCTCCAGCATGCACGGATGTATTGATAAAAAGCCCTTTCTAGCTCTTTCTCTGTCTCAGAAGGGTGAAATCCTCACTGGGCACAGGGATATTGTCAGTACCAGTGGAGCAGAGGTGGCTCAAGCAGTGCAACCTGCACAGGGCAAAGGCTGTGGGATGTGGGATCTCCCTCTGGAGATATTTAAATTATTTCTCCGCGGCCTGATGTGTTTCCCAGCAGGTGGCAGCTGAGCTGGAGGGGAAATGTGGCAGCAGGAGCCTCCTGAGTGGTTTTTGTCAGCCAGGGAATGGAGCAAAGCAGGAATAAAGGATGCAGAGCTCACTCGAAATGCAAAGTGCCTCTGGTTTGTGAATTTGTGAACTGGGGGGTCCAGGCAGCTCCTCAGGCCATGGCTCCTGTGCAAATACTTAACAAGGAATAAAAACCTTGCAGCAAAGAGCTTGAGATTTCAATAATTTAAACAGGCAGAGGGGCTTGAGGAGGGGGGAGCCCAGTACTGAGGTACCTGGGGAGAAAGAAGAAATTGCTGCAGTTTCTTTTTCCTTTTTCAGCAAAGACAAATCTTGTTCTTGATTAAATCCCCCCATGTTCCCCCCAGCTCCCTGGCCCCCATGGTTTATTGCTGGGACAGAGCCCTTGCTGCAAATAAACAGCATTTTTTCCTTCTGTGCATTAATACTGGAGATAAACACTCTGTGGAGCACTACCCCGCTCTCAGCATTCCTTTCTCCCACATTATTTTACACACTGGCAAGATTTAAAATGTAAAAGATTCTTTTATGATGCTTCTGTGTCCACCTTGTGCCCACCCTGAAGAATCCAGCCCATAAACTGAGCTCTTTATTTCTCCAGCCCCCTGAAGAACCCAGACCAGCAGCTCTCAGCACTGCCTTGTCCTTTGTTTCTTCCTGGGCATTCAGCCTGGGCAGAGGAAAAATTCAATGCTGAGTCTTTATTAAACATTATCATTTATTTTGTTTATGGATAGCTCTTTTATTTCAAACAGAAATATTCCATATTCATTGGAAAGTTTTTTTTTTTTCATGCCTGTTGGAAAGAGTTAGAATTTAAAAAAAAAAAAAAAGGAAAAAATGCTTGGATACATGCAAATCATACTGAGTGTTGCCAAATGTATTAAAAGTAGCAATTTTTTCTAAGTTACCTTCTTGCAAATGGAGGACAAACAACCACTGGCAGCCTGAAGCCCCTCTGGAAAAATGGGCAGAGCCAATGGGACCAAAAGTCTGTTTGCACCCAAAAAAAGCCAGGCTGGAGTCACTGCTGGGAGCTGCTCTGGGACAGAAAGGGGCTCAGGTCTGCTCCTTGGAACACGGAGGAGAGGAAGCTTCTCCCACTTTCCTGCCCTTCCCCAGGGTTGGGATCCAATGAAATTCTGGTTCCAAAAAGCCAAAGTGCACATCCCAGCACTGCTGCTCTGGGGTGATCCACTTCCCATGCAAAACACAATAAACCCAAAGCCCTGTGTTAGAAAAAAACTGGAACATTTTAGAAACAAAGCACTTCTGGTCCAGGGGGCAAGAGCCATGGCCAAGTGACCCCAAGGCTTTGTGAGGCTTTAAATCCCATTGCAATCCCAGCTGGCTGTGTGGCAGTGAGAGGGGATGAATCCCAGATTTGTGTTACCTTTTTTAACCCTTCAGTACCATGGTCTCTTTTTGTCAGAGATGCTCCTGAGCCCTGACTCCAGGATTTGTGTGTCCCTCCCAGAATGGATCAGATGCTCCCCTTAAAAGCTCGGGAGTTTTCACAGCTGGTGGAAACTGGTTTTTACTGGATAGATCCTGGTGCCAGCCTGGTTTTGGTAAGGCTGGAGGGTGAGGGTGGTGTCCAGGCACGCTGCAGGCTGCGATTTAACTCTGCCCCAGAAAACAAAGCTCTCCCTCTGGGCTGGGCTCACAATGTTGAGAGGAACACCCCTGGTTGTGTGTGAGCAGGTTTTTGATCCCTGGATTGTGTGTGAGCAGATTTCTGATCCCTGGATTGTGTGAGAGCAGATTTTTCACCCCTGGTTTGTGTGTGAGCAGATTTTTCACCCCTGGATTGTGAGTGAGCAGATTTCTGATCCCTAGTTTGTGTGTGAGCAGGTTTTTGACCCCTGGATTGTGTGTGAGCAGGTTTTCGTTGTGTCCCAGCAGCCATACCTCTCAGCAGTGACTGCTGAAGTCAGGAGTGGGAAGGATTGAAGGTTTGTCCCAGGCAGGTCCCTTTGGGGTGGCTGCTGTCTGTCCATCCTGTGGGGAGCAGCTGAGATGCAGCTCTGAGGAAAGGGAGCACAGCCTGGGCACCTCCCTGCTCCCTTTTCCTGCCCTTCTGAGGTCCTGCAGCCTCTTGGAGACACATTTCTGAGAGAGCCAAAAGCACAGCACACCACTGACGCTTCAAAACACCTGGCCAGCTGTTAGAAAACACAAACACTCCACGTGGTCACTTGGATGTGTTCTTCAAGCAGAGCGTGGCTGGCACTCGTGGCACAGGGGGAAGGCAGCAGCTGGGACCCCTGCAGCCCCCAGCAGTGGGACAGCCCCTCCCAGCTCTGAGGTTTGAATCCATCCTCGCTCAAGGTGCCCACCCAGGGCTGCACATCATGTCTGTGGTGTGGCCCCTGGCTCGGAGCCAGGGCTCCTTGTGCCACCCCGCTGCTCCCCAGCCTCAGCTGCTCTGTCCGTCTGCTCCCAGTCCGTGCTGCCAGCCTGGCCTGGAGCCCCCAGCTCCTCCTGGCTGTCCCCCAGCCCCTCCTGCCCCTCCAGATCGCTGAGCTGACCCTCCCCAAACTCCAGGATGGTGGGCAGATTGCCCTGCTTGGGGCAGCGCCGCTTCAGGCTGACCAGGAAGGGCTGGGGCAGCGAGAAGATATCCACGTTGTTCCCCAGGTCGATCCAGGTGACGCTGGGGAACTTGCTGGGGTCCTTGAGGGTGTCGGTGAGGTCCCTGAGGATGGCCTTGGTGAGGCGGTTGCCGTTGAGCGCCAGCGTGGTGAGGCGGGGCAGGCAGCAGAGCGCGGGCAGCAGCTGCAGCAGCAGCTCGTCTGTCAGCTCCGTGAAGCACAGCTCCACCGTGTCGATGTGCTCCGAGCTCTGCTCCAGGTACGACCGCACCCTCTCCACGTCCTTCAGCGTCAGCGGGATGCCCGACAAGTCCACGGTGTTGTCCTGGGGCTTCCCCATCAGGGCGGTCTTGAGGCTGTACGGGGGGTGAGGGCAGGGGGTGAGGCACAGAGTGACAGAAGGACAGAAGGACACAGTCACAGAATGACAGAAGGACAGAATCACACAATCACAGAATCACAGAATGGCAGAATGATACAATCACAGAATCACAGACAGAATCACAGAATCACACAGACAATCACAGAATAACACACAATCACAGAATCACAGAATCATAGAATCACACACAGAATCACAGAATCACAGAATGACAGAATGATGCAATCACACAGAGAATCACACAATCACACAATCACAGAATCACAGAATCATAGAATCACACACAGAATCACAGAATCACAGAATGACAGAATGATGCAATCACACAGAGAATCACACAATCACACAATCACAGAATCACAGAATCATAGAATCACACACAGAATCACAGAATCACAGAATGACAGAATGATGCAATCACACAGAGAATCACACAATCACACAATCACAGCATACACACACAATCACACAATCACATCTTCACAGAATGACAGAATGACACAATCACAATCCCACAATCTCACAATCACCAGGGTGGAAGACACCTTTAAGATCAAGTCCAACCCAGCCCTAACACCTCAACTAAACCCTGGCACCGAGTGTCACATCCAATCTTTTTTTAAACACATCCAAGGATGGTGGCTCCACCACCTCCCCAGGCAGATAATTCCAGTACTTGATCACTCCTTCAGTAAAAAACTTTTTCCTAACATCCAACCCAGCCACACCATTTTTTGGGAGCAGCCCCATGTGGGACCAAGGTGATGCCTCACTAACAAGCTTTACCCACCTAAAAAAACCCCAAATTACTCTTGTCTTGCAGTCTTTGAGCACCAAAGCAGCATGTCACTCCAAACAAAGCACAGAGTGCCCCTGTGAATCAGTGATAACCATTTAACAGCATGGCTAAAACACAGCCAGGGGTTGATCCTGCTTTTATCCATTTTTTCCCTGTAATTCTTGTGGGATGTCTGGTGTGGCTTTAAATAAGCAAAGTTAAGGAGATACCAAAGGGTGAATGGGGACAGCTTCAGGACAGCTCTTTTTTATTTTCTTGTTTTCAGCTGCTCTCAGTATTGCTGTACTTTTATTTTTTTTCCCCTCAGAGCGTGCATAGGATTTCTGCCAGCCAAGAAATGGGGATTTCTCACTGGGATTCCATCCTGCTCTCCCTGAGAGGGATTTAGTTGAAACCCAGTGGAACAGATTGATTCTCTTGTACAAACTGCCTTTTCACCCTGCTGATGAGTAAAAAAAAAATCTCCTGAATCCCTGGGTCAGAGTGACCCTGGGCTGTCCTGGGGGAGGCTCTGCCCTCCTGCCCTGGGGGAACCAAGCACACAAACCCCAAACATTGGGATTCCATCCCAGCAGCCCCATGGCTGCTCTGAGCCAGCTCGTGGAAATAAGGGGGGGATTTCTGTGAACAAACAGCTGGAAAAGCTCCGAGCCCTGCCATGAAATTTGGCCACAGAACGGCCCCAAACCTCAGGAGGAAAATCATAACCATTAAACAAATCCCTCTGAGCTTTAGTGGGGGATCAGTTACACTCACTTGGTTTCATCCTCACATTTTACAAGGCTGCTCCATTGGGAAAACACTGATTTTTTTTTCCCCCCCAGCTGGGGTTTTGCCCAATATAACACCAGGATTTGGAACAGAGCCCTTCACTAAGCTCCCACATTGGCAGGACGCTGATTTATCCACGCTCACGCTGAGCTAAAAGCTCTCTCCCATGGAATCAGATCAGAAAATGTTGTCATAAACAGGAATATTGATGTTTAGATCAAAGGGAATGAAAAGAAAAGGGGTTTCCTCCTGGTTTAAATTCATGGCACTGCCATCAAGCGCTGCACAAATCGTGACGTGTGTGGTGTGCTGAAGGGAAATTGGGATGCTGAAGGGAAATTGGGATGCTCAGCCCAATCCCTTGCAGAGCAAGGGAACAGCTCAGGGAAAATGAAGAGGCAGCCCCAAAGAGTGAGGAATTACAGCAAGAAATTTATAGAGACACCTGGTGAGAAAACTGTTTACAAAAATGTCAGGGAAACATTATTGGATGTAGTGAATCACCCCCAAAAAACTCCCAAAAGGTAAAATCCTGAGATAAAAGATTTGTCCTAAGTAATGGTGGTAGCAAGGATTGGTATTAAAGTGCTTTTTCAAAATCCCTGCTCCAAATGATGGCAGTCAAACACTGGAATAGAGATCTGGGAAAGGAAGGAATACAAACAAATGCTGCAAAACCAGGGATAATTTTGAGTAAAGAATTGAGAATCTCCACCCTCAGAGGAGGAATCAAGAGAAATAAATACAATTATTTAGCTTAAGGAGGGAATGTGACTGAGATAATACTGCATATTGAATATCCTGTATTATTTATGTTTTATATATACATAAAATATATCCATATAATGATGATGAATGAAACAGAGGAGATGAGAATGAAATGCTCTGTTTTTCCTCCCTCTTAATGCAGGGTCTGAGGACACCTCCTGATGCTGAAAGACTGAATTTCCAGGGGATAAAAGGAACTCAAATTAACCTCCAGCCATGGGATATCCCTGAGATCAAGGACTTTGTGGGAGGTCCCAAGTGGGACTCAAGTGAACTCAGCTCCAGCTCCAGCACTGGGATGGGGAGGGAAGGGAAAGGTTCTTGCTCTGTTCCAGAACCACCATTTCCCCCCCTTCAATTTGTTTTTATTTCCTGCTAAACAAAATGCTGAAAATAAGCATTTGGGAGTCATCAAAATGCTTTGCTATAATTATAACTCTATTTAATTTTGTGAAAAAAAAAAAAAAGAAAAAAAAAGTAAATTTCCTGCTGTTGGAGAGCTCCATTTTCCTATCCCATCCTCCCCAAAATAAAATGTATTTATATCATCCTCCCTACAATACCATTTGCTCCCAAACCTCTGTTTTTATACAGAAACTGTTGGAATTTTTCCAACAAATTCTACTCTTGTGGAATAAGGAGCTGCAGCTGATGGAACCTGGATTTGCAGGAGAGGCAATTTGCACAAATTTGCCCAGAGAAAAACAATCAGGAATTCAAAGGAAAACAACATGTTGGGCTCGTTGCTTCTGAAAATGACTCCCTGGAAGAGAATTGGCCCGAAATGAGGATTTGTGTTACAATAAATGAGAGTTTGCCATGAAACAAACAGCATTTTCTTCAAATTCTGACACAGGAGGGGGACAACAAAAGCTGGAAAGACTCTTGGAAAGGGATTTTTATGATTGGGTGAATACAAAAATACCCAAATAATTTTGGATTTACATGAGTGACTCCTCAGTAGGGAGAGAGGAAGGTGGGCTGGTTAGGAAAATGACCTTTAAATCCATTTGCAGCCCTCAGAGTCAGAAGGGAAGAGGCCACAGGAAAAGAAATTCCCAATAATTTGCTCATAAAAACACACAACTGGCTGCCAACGGGATTTTAAAAAGTGAAAGAAGAGGAGGAAAAAGAAAAGGGAGAGGGATGGGATGGAGAACAGCAGTGCTGGCCAGGACTCCAGCACTTTTCTGGAAAAGCAGGATGGAGTTTCCCTGAATCTGGAATTCCAGCCTCTCCCTTTGGTTTTGTTGCTGCTTTGTTTGATTTTTGGGAGGAATGACCCCATTATCAGGCTGGATGTGACCCCAAAAACGAGGGGAGAGTGTGGCTGCTGCTGCTCTGTCCCCTCACCACAAACTGGGTTTTGCCACGTCGTGTCTATTTGCAGCTGGAAATCGAGGCTGGTGTTAATTATCTCTGTTAATTATCTCCATCCCATCCCAGAGCCCCAGGAGTTCTGGGATGGGGGAAACACCCAGGCTTGAGCTCCCATTCACCTCTGCCCAAAATTCTCTCCCAGCCCTCAAATCTGCCCCTGGTGCTGCCAAACAACAACAAAAAAAATCAGGAAAAATGAGTGGAGAATTCCCTGGATCCTGAGGGGCTGAGGTTCACACTTGGCACAGGCTGTTTGTGTTTCCTGTTCCTTGAAATCAGCTGAATTCCATTCATACAAAGGGGAAAACCCCAGGGTTTTTTGGGGGTGGGGAGATGTGGGGAGAGAACTTCAGGAGCTGCTCCTCCAGCTCAGTTTTCTCATCAGAAACCAACCCAAAGAAATGAAAGAAAAAAACGAAAAAAACCCGAAAACCCCCTCTTGCAACTGCTCTTCCTGCAATTAGGGAGTGATTAGCTGCCAAAATGAGTGCCTGGGGCTTGGCTTTCCCTAAAATGTTTATTTTCTTGGAGCACAGATCGCATTTGGAAGAGTTTAGGCAGGCTGAGGTCCCCTCTTGCTCTGATGAGAGCCAGAGCACAGAGCAGCCGCCAGCCCGGCTCCCAGGGCCCTGCTTCTCCCTCTCCCTCCTTGGAAAGGGATTTTTTCCAGAGCCAGGAGCTGCCATCACCCCCTGGTTTTCCCTTTTTCCTCCCCCTGATCCTTGGCAGGTCTCTATTCCAAAATCCTGTCCTTCCCACTAAAATCCCAACAGCTCAAAGTGAAGCTCAACAGGGATCCTGCCATGCTCAGGGATGGATCCAAGGGAAAATTCCAGCTCCTGATGCTGGGCACAGCTGGGTTGGGAAGGACAGGATTTATGGGATGGGTCCAAGGGAAAATTCCTGCTCCTGATGTTGGGCACAGCTGGATTGGGAAGGACAGGATTTATGGGATGGATCCAAGGGAAAATTCCTGCTCCTGATGTTGGGCACAGCTGGATTGGGAAGGACAGGGATTTATGGGATGGATCCAAGGGAAATTCCAGCTCCTGATGTTGGGCACAGCTGGTTTGGGAAGGACAGGATTTATGGGATGGATCCAAAGGAAATTCCAGCTCCTGATGTTGGGCACAGCTGGGAAGGACAGGCACCCATAGGATGGATCTGTGATGTCCCATGTGGGGCTGGTGGCCTCCAACCCCATCCAGGGAGTCAGGAACCCCCCCCAGAGCACAGAACATCCCAGAGAACATCCAGGGATTTGTGCTGGAGGAGCTGCACAGCCACAGGAAGAGGAGCTGGGCACAGCGAGGCAGCCAGGAGCCTCTCCCCTGAATTTTGGCCACTGTTAATCAGAATTTGCACATCCATCGAGCCACAAAAGCTTTGTTCCACCTCGTTCTCAGCACTCAGGTGTTCAGCTGGCTGAGCCATCCCTGTTCCTGTGGCCATCCTGCCTCCCTGCAGGGGCCCAGTTTGGGGTGGGATCCTCAGGATCAGGAGCCCTGGGGCTGCTCCTGCTCCCCCTCCCTGCCCTGGTGCTGCAGATTCCAGCCCTGGGATGCATCTGCTCCACATTAACACCAAATACTGGGTCCCCCTGGCCCAGCAGAACAGAGGCACCATTGTGCCCTCAGCTCCCCCCAGTGAGCACCAACAGGACACAGCCTGACCCACACTGCTCCCTGCCCTTGGCTTCCGAAGAAAAAGGGATTTTTTGGGGTGGCTTTTTCATCTTCTGCTCCAACGAGAGGATTTCTCACTGCCCCTCTCCTCTGTAGCTGCCTCAGAGGTTGAAACCGAATTTTTGGCACCCTGTGGGTTGCTTTTCCTGCCACTGACAGTTTTTGGTGCAGTTATTTCATTTTAAGATGCCTTCCCCGAGCCCAGGGGAAGTGGCTGCAGCCATTCCTGCAAAGCCAAACAAAGAGAGAAACCCAGGCCACAGGAGCAGCTGGAGCTGCCCAAATCAAACTCCCTCTTCCCCACCCTCCATTGCTTCTGGCAGGTTGTGTCCCTGCTGATGGGGGATTTCAAAGATGCAAGCAGAGCAGGGATGAGATGCTCTGCACTGCCCAGCTCCCCACAGCACAGCAAATGCTGCTGCACAAGCAGGAAAACCACAAAAACCTTCCCTGCATTTTCCCTGGCTGCCCCTTTGGCTCCTCTGCTCCAACACAGGCCCTCCAAATGGAAATATTTTGCTTTTTCCTCTGCACCCACCCTGGTGAGGGTTTGTGTCTGGAGCAGTGCTGGAAGGATCAGCCCAACAAGAAATCCTCCCGAGTCGTTTGTCCATATTATGTCAACACTTTTATTTTTCATTTTTCCTCCAAGTCTCCAGCTCATCATCTCTGGGGTAAGGAGCCCCACGTGAGGGGCCAGCACGACCCCTGATTACAGCAGGGGATGCTCCAGATGGGCACTCCTGCCAGGCCAGGGGATAATCCTCACTCCCAGAGCACCAGGGTGAATTCACCCCAAACCCCCCAGCTCCTCAGGCTGGTCCTGGGCAAGGGGACAATGAAACACCTGCAGGGACATATTGCCACCCCGGGCTGGACAAAAGGGATCAGCCTCGGGGCTGACTGACACTGGCATGTGGCACAACACAGCCTGGCAAAACCCCACCGTGTCCAGGGGCTTTGGGCCTTTTTCTGGAGGTGCTGAAAGCTCCTTTTGAGATGCAAAAGAACCTTCTGTGCTTCAGATGCTCCAGAGGGGGGCTTTTATAATTTTTTTTTCTCCATCCCATCTCCCAGGAGCTGGGTGTGTGAGGATGAAGGGTCTGGAGCTTTAGATGGTCCAGAGAGGGTGTTTGTTTTTCTTTAATTTTTTTT
>VXBI01006783.1:9595-23297 GCA_013397375.1 Toxostoma redivivum
ATTACTTTCCTTAAACAATTTCTGTGATTATCACAAATATCACACGGGAAGGAATATTCCACTTCTAAATGACAGCATTAAGATTACAAAATATAAATATAAATATATAAATATATTTCCAAATATAAAATTAAGGATTATATTCCTTGCACAGATTGTGGGAGATTTTACCAAAAGTTTAGCAAAGTTCTCTCTCTTTATTGTCTCAGGACAATAATAAAGCTATAATTTGATATTTAAAAACAATTAAATCATAGAGTGGCTTGGGATTGGAAGAGATCTTCAAGATTCCACCTAATTCCAGCCCTTTCCATGGGCAGGGACACCTTCCACTATCCCAGAGTGCTCCAAAGCCACCCAGCCTGGCCTGGGACACTTCCAGAGATGGAAAAAATATTGTTTTAATTCAACAAAGACATCCAGAACCCAAATTTAAGTACCAAATGTGATATAATTAACCAGGCTACAGATGGAAAAAAAATAATCCTTTCCTCATCCATAATCATTTTCCTTCATCCCTGGACTAAACCAGGTTTTAATGCAAATATTCAGGTGCTGCTGGTAAGAATGACACCCATTAAAATTATTTCCTTGTGGTATTCAGAGTTAAACAAAAACTGCTGAGAATGAAGACAACAAATTATCCCAAAGATCCAAGTGGAAATGAGGTTCCCAAAAAATCCAGAGGTGGCTGTGAAAAAAGCCACGTCACAAACAGATTTTTGGCAGAGGATGAGAAGCCTCTTCCCCCCATCCTGCAGAAAAAAAAATTTTAATAAGCAAAACATTCCCAAAAATAAAATCTTGTGAGTTGTGCCTGGTCTGGGTTTCTGAGTGAGCTTCAGTTTTGAAGAGAAAAATTAAAAAAAAATTGACAAACACAGGCAATTTTTATTCTTCTGCCTGTGCAAGTTCAGGCCACTTCAGAGCTTCGTGGTTCAAAGGTGCAAATGAGGAATGAGCTGCTAATTTAATATGGATAATTGGGATCCAGAACTGCAGCTCCTCTCAGGCTGGGCTTTAGGAAAAACCAGCAGCTCCTCCTAACCTTCAGTATTTACTTGCAAAGCTTGCTGGAGTGTAAAATGGATAAAGCTGAAGCTCCCATAAAACTTGTGAGTTGAAGAAAGGAAGAATCAGGGAAATAATTGGCTATAAATATGCCATATGGATTTTCCCTCTTTTTTTTGGAGAGTTTTTATGGGCTTGGATGAGCTCTCGACAGATAAAATTGAGAAATATTCCCCTCACACTCACTTGAGGGGAAAAAAAAAAAATCAACCCAAAAATTGTTCAAGGAGTAAATAGAAGCAATCCCCAAAAGCCATAACAGCAGAAGGATTGCTTAATAACCCCCATGGATTTTTAGATCTTTCCCCATCACTTTGCCAGGCAGCACAATTCCAGCCTTGCTGGGATTTCAGGAAGCATCTCCTCACTGGAGACAGCGATTCAGAGCAAATTCTGGGAGCAGAAGGGGTTTGGATGCCAAATTTTCCTGTGCAGGGGAGGCACAGCTGGAGGAGGAATCCCTGCCCCTCATGGTCTCTTGGAATCTGGTTTGGTGTTTTCCCCGAGCTGTGTAAAAGTTCTTGTCTGGCAGTTGGTGTGCCCGAGCTGGAATCAATCTGAGCTCTTTAGTTTTCACTCTCAAGGTTGTTTATTCTTTTCTGATCTGTAATATTTTCTCTCAGCCCAGCCAGGTCTGTCTGGCAGGGCAGCCATGGCACACTCTCTGCCCTTCATTATCTTTGATCCCACAAACTACGGACATGATGTTTACAATTATTTCCCAATTCCCATCATCTATGTCAGACACTGAACTTCTACTCTAAACCAATCCCAAAGTGCAGCTCCACAATAGAAAATGGAGATGAAGAAGAAGAGCAAAGAAAGACCAAACACGTGCTTTTTCCTCCATCTTGTGCTCTAAAATCCCCATTCCCAAAAATCCTACAATCTATATTTCACTTTATGATAACACTGCTTAAACTCCTGTGACTTTTAAGTTCTCATCTAAAGCTGGTGATTTGTTCCAAGGGCTATAATCAACCCCACAGATGTTTTGGGATCATCCCAGGGTCTCAGAGCCCCTGACAGGGTCTCACAGCTCTGGATCCCAAAGGGATGGCCCAGGCTCTGACAATGGTCCAGCATCACCCTCAGCTCACCCCAAAGAGAATTTCAACATTTAAAATCCTAATTCCAAGGAAATCTTGTTTTTAATTCTATCTAACCCTGCTGCTTTGAGTGATCTGGGTGTTGAAATCCTCACCAATCAACCCTCTGGAAAGGTGAAGAACTTGGGATCTGTCCCAAATCCTCAGCAGGAGGTGCCAGGGAAGCAGAGCTGAGGAGTTTGGGAATGCCAGCATAAAGAAATTCCCAAAAATCTTCCAGCTTTGTGCAGTATCCAACAAGGAAACACATCATAAACCCAGCATCTTGTTATCCATGCTTAATTAGCAGCCAGATTAATCTATAATTGTTTCACCCCATTAGATCATTAATTGAGTGTTCATAAAGAGAAAAAAAAAATGTTAAATTTCTGCAAATCAAAGAGTGAAGGCAAAAATATTTGCAGGGTTTCCAGCATCCCAAAAGATGCTAAAAATCTCTGATTTTTAATGAACAATTTTACAGGAATCCCAATCCAAGATCTGAAACCTTGGGAGAGATGATTGCTCCTGGTTTTCACTGAGGTCCATTCAATATTCCCCTCAAAAATAAACCAAAATGGGGATAAAATAAAGCTGGGAAATTTGGAATTCATCACTTGAGTGCAGCAGTTACCACTTCAGCAGGCCCAGTATTAAACTCCAATATTAAATAAATAGTAGGGAAATTCCCTCCCACATTTATCCCCACCCAAATCAGCTTTGAGAAGGCATCTCAAATTTTTTTCAACATTTCCTTGTCAATCCATAAAAATCTCTGCAAGATTGGCCAGGAAAAGGGTTGGAATATCAGTTTCCACTAAAAAGAGAGAAAATAGAAATAAAAATTTGCAACAGCTAAAAAAAACCTGTCAAATTATTTCAAAATAAAATTCAGCAACAGCTTAAAAACCCTGTCAAATTATTTCACTTCATAGAGGTTTTTCCCTTTTTTTTATGGTAAATTAAATATTTTCACCCTGTAAAGTTGCAGTTCTCTTTATTCCAACACGAGGACTTTTTTTTCCCTGCTTTTCCTACTTTGATTGTCTTTTTTGGCTCAGAAAATTAAATTTCATGGAGTTGGTCCTTATAGATTGAATGCTTTGTGTTAAACAAATGGTTCTAGTATTTGCTGGTGCTTTCAATAAATTAGAATTTGATGCTCAAGCCAATATTGAGCTGACACAAATTAGATTTACCAAGCAAATTTTTCCCCCAAATATCATCTTATCGAACAAGGGCTGTATTTTGCACCTGTCAGAAAATGTTTATTGCTTTATTTCATTAGCATGGCCTGTCAGGCTTTAATTTTAAATTGCCTGGCAGAACAGAAAAGACATTTTTGCTAAGAGAGAACTCATTTTTAACAGTAAGAAACATCAGTTAATATGGAATGAAACACCACTGGGTCTTCAGGGTACATTTATTTATTTTTTTTTAGCCACTTGGACCAGAATTTTTCCCATTTTTTTAAGTGGTTAATTTAATTTAAAATAATTGAAGTGGTTAAAACCCAAGTGGAGAACAGAACTTGTCAAGTCTCAATCATAATAATAAAATTAGTATTAATTATCACCTATTTTAAACCAAATGGATTTTTCAGTTCTTGCTCTGTTGCAAACATTTTCTTTCAGAAGTTGGGGGTTTGCTGATAGAAAGTTCAAAACAAACAGGAAAACAAATTTGTAGATGCTGCTGCTACAGGGGATTTTTCACTTTAATGGATGAACTAAAATCCTCTTAAAATTAATTAAAAAGAGCAGAATTTTCACAACACATCTGCACAACTCACCATGTCCAAGGATTTTCACAGTGCTCAGAATCCTGCTTTTGGGAAGGACACTCCAACTCCTGAAATTCACTTCTCCCGTGATTTTTGGTGTCTTTTGCAAAGAGATTAATTCAGGGCAGCATCCCACCAGGCCAGGAGCCATTTTTAGGGGACTTTTGGCACCAAGGCCACCAAAAAAACCCTCCCAGGCTTTGAGCAGAGCCTAAAGCACCCCAGCCTAAAGTTGATTTTTCACATTCTTGGCCAAAAGCCCCAAAGTCTGCCCTGGAAAGGAAATGCAGCAGGAGGAATTTACACTGGCAAAAATCACAGCTCCTCTCCGAGGGCAAAAACAGAAAAAATTGGGTTTCAGCATTAAAAATAATTTAAATTATCTGTGCATTTTAGACCACAAGGTCTCATTTCCATGAATTGTTAATCACTAAAATCAAAGTGTATCCTCCACAAATGCAAACACTTGATAAAACCACCAAAAGCCCTCGTTAACCCCTGAGGATTTCATTTCACCACACCAGGTAAATTCGACTTTTTGCTGCTAATTTTAATTTCTGCCTGTTTGCATTTCTTTAAAGCCCAGCCAGATCTGCCTCAGACATTGAATTCTCCAGGTTGTCGTTCATTTCCTGCTCCCAAAGCTAATTGGCAGCACTTTTGGGAGAGAAATGCTCCTCAGAAATTCCCTTCAGGTATTTGCTCTTCAGAGCTCATCACCAGCTTTATGCTCTTCAATACCAGAGATCTGGGTATAAATTAAATTAAATTGCAGCCCTTAAAGGCTGCTTAGACCACACAGAGCTCACATGCAAAAATCAAAGTATATCGTGCTCTTCCTGTGTTTTCCACCTTTGAAAAACCAAAAATCTGGTTAAAATTTTTAGGGGAGAGAGGAAAAAGATAAAAATACTTTTCAAGCTGAGGAAATATGGCTGAATTCCTCCTCTATTTGACTTCTTTATTATTTCTCTTAAAATTCATCCACACGTGAACACCAATGCCCAAAATCAGGACCCCTCAGCCCTGCTGCATTACTATGCAAAATTCTGAATGTAAAATTTATTATGTAAGTAATAATATTATGTAAGTAATAATAATAATAATAATAATAATAAACTGCATTTTGGATCCTGCACATCCCAAAGTGTAAAAACACTTTCTTAAAATGTACATTGCTGCTACTTATTAATATTTTAGTGAGTAACTGCTTTCCTTACTAATATTTTAGGAAAGTTTAATCAACCAACCAGCAAACAGTGGTGCTCATGTTTTCCATAATTAAAGCAAATAATTCCTTTCTATTCCTAAAACCTTAAGGATCCCCCCACTTCCAGGCTGTGCCCACACTGCTGCTGTTCACATATTTTTAATTTTTGCTAAACCCAAGATTTTCATATGATCTGCACGCAGGGAGAGGAGGATATTTACAAGGAGCACGAGGATTTTATCATTTTTCTGATCCCACTTTTAATATTGAACTCTAATGCTGGAGCGTTTTGCCGTGGGGGCGATAAAAGAACCGCGGTGTTAATTCTGGAGCTGATCCTTATTTTTCTCCTGGCACTGCCCAGCCTGGTAAGGACTGATAGAAAACAAGGTTGCAGCAGGATCTCTTGGCTGTTGACAGTGTTTGCTCCCAAATCCTCAAATTCCCATCAGAATTCCCATCAAAATTCCCACAAATTCCCGTTAGCGCCGCCGGATGCAGCTCCCGAGGCAGGAGCTGTCACCTCCTCGCCAAGTGCCACCATTTATCCCCAGAGCCGTGACACAGAGCCAGCTTTACCTGCNTGTTTATTGCTTTATTTCATTAGCATGGCCTGTCAGGCTTTAATTTTAAATTGCCTGGCAGAACAGAAAAGACATTTTTGCTAAGAGAGAACTCATTTTTAACAGTAAGAAACATCAGTTAATATGGAATGAAACACCACTGGGTCTTCAGGGTACATTTATTTATTTTTTTTTAGCCACTTGGACCAGAATTTTTCCCATTTTTTAAGTGGTTAATTTAATTTAAAATAATTTAAGTGGTTAAAACCCAAGTGGAGAACAGAACTTGTCAAGTCTCAATCATAATAATAAAATTAGTATTAATTATCACCTATTTTAAACCAAATGGATTTTTCAGTTCTTGCTCTGTTGCAAACATTTTCTTTCAGAAGTTGGGGGTTTGCTGATAGAAAGTTCAAAACAAACAGGAAAACAAATTTGTAGATGCTGCTGCTACAGGGGATTTTTCACTTTAATGGATGAACTAAAATCCTCTTAAAATTAATTAAAAAGAGCAGAATTTTCACAACACATCTGCACAACTCACCATGTCCAAGGATTTTCACAGTGCTCAGAATCCTGCTTTTGGGAAGGACACTCCAACTCCTGAAATCCACTTTTTCCATGATTTTTGGTGCCTTTTGCAAAGACCAGAGCAAAGGGATTATTGACCCTTAGACTTCCTCCAAAGAATATTCTGAGGAGTGGAGATCCCAGCAGCAGGAATGTTGGATGAGCAGTTTGTGGAGCTCAGACTTCAATAATCTTCATTTTTTCCCCTTCTTCCTTAAATTACAGAGCTGAGGAGCAGAAAGGAATAAAGAAGAAGGGGAAAGGAGATGGTTGTAGTCATAAAAGTTGCAGGAGAGGCAGGACTTGTTTTATTGATGTGAAATTCCCTGGATGCCCAAGTGGCTTCACTTAGGAGAAATCTCAGCCATGTTTCAGAAGGGGANATATTATGTAAGTAATAATAATAATAATAATAATAATAAACTGCATTTTGGATCCTGCACATCCCAAAGTGTAAAAACACTTTCTTAAAATGTACATTGCTGCTACTTATTAATATTTTAGTGAGTAACTGCTTTCCTTACTAATATTTTAGGAAAGTTTAATCAACCAACCAGCAAACAGTGGTGCTCATGTTTTCCATAATTAAAGCAAATAATTCCTTTCTATTCCTAAAACCTTAAGGATCCCCCCACTTCCAGGCTGTGCCCACACTGCTGCTGTTCACATATTTTTAATTTTTGCTAAACCCAAGATTTTCATATGATCTGCACGCAGGGAGAGGAGGATATTTACAAGGAGCACGAGGATTTTATCATTTTTCTGATCCCACTTTTAATATTGAACTCTAATGCTGGAGCGTTTTGCCGTGGGGGCGATAAAAGAACCGCGGTGTTAATTCTGGAGCTGATCCTTATTTTTCTCCTGGCACTGCCCAGCCTGGTAAGGACTGATAGAAAACAAGGTTGCAGCAGGATCTCTTGGCTGTTGACAGTGTTTGCTCCCAAATCCTCAAATTCCCATCAGAATTCCCATCAAAATTCCCACAAATTCCCGTTAGCGCCGCCGGACGCAGCTCCCGAGGCAGGAGCTGTCACCTCCTCGCCAAGTGCCACCATTTATCCCCAGAGCTGTGACACAGAGCCAGCTTTACCTGCAGGAACAACATCCTCCCAAATTTGTCAATTTTCTGGGGACAAGAGGTCAATGGTGGAGTGGGGAACCAACGGGAAAAGCCAAATTTCCCTCCAGAGGGAGCAGAAAATTCACTGCCAGCCCCTTCTGCCACTCCTCAGAGCTGTGGGGAGGGGAGATCACTCAATTTAACGTTCAGACAGATGATCCCATTGCAAAGGGCTCCCTGCACTAGGGTAAGACTTTCCCAGAAATTTAATTCCCTAATTTCATCGCCGCGGTTTTTCGGGGACGGATTTGGAGGGCGCCTCGTCGGAGGGCAATTTGAGAGAAGCAGAGCTGACACGGTGTCAATCTCCTGCCAGCCTGAGTGGCATCTCCCAGGAAAACAATTGAATTTAGGGATGCAGCCTGCTTGCTTTAATCTCCTCTCTCTCACCAGGCTAAAGCGCTCTTTTACATAAGCAGCAAATCCATTCAATATTTGATGATGTGCGACTGAACATTTGTCCTTCCCCAAGGAAAATAACTCCAGGCTTCTCAAAAATGAGGACTGGAAGCTCAACCATTTTCCCCAAATGAAAGGTCATGCCAGCCACTGCTATCCTAAATTTGATTTATCTCCTTGATTTTATAAAAAGCCTTAACTTGACAAAACATTTTGGGGTAGGACACAGATTTGAACAGAGAGAAGAATCCCTCACTTTTGGGTGCTTCCCACAGGAAGGATGGTCTGTGCCATGCTCTTTCCTGATCAGCTTTGTAAATTGTGTGGTCAGTGCTTCAAGGACACTTGCAGAGTAGAAATTAACTCCTAAAATTAGTTATTTTATCAAAATAACTAATTAAAATATATTTTTAAAAGTAAANGCTTAAGCACATTTATTTAACATCATAATCATGATGCATAATCACAGCTGAATATCTTGTGCTGTAGTAAAACACCTACTTAAATTAATTCATTAACTTTATAGAAGGTGCAAGAATATTAAATAAATCTCATTTTTTCCTAGGCTGAGCTGTTCTATAAGGAATACAGCCTGACCTAACTAAAATTAATTATACATCAGCAGGAAATGAGTGTCCACACCACAGAGCCCTCAGATTTTGTTGTCTGGGAGGATCAGCAGGCTGTGATGTGAAATGTTCAGACAGACTGATGGGACAGTTTGTGGCTCATCATTTCCATGTCAGGGGACATGTTCAAGTGCCAGGCATGGAGACAAGTGACACTTGGAACTCCCAGCAGAGAGCCCACACAACGTCCTTGGAGAGCCTGCCAAGAAATTCAAGTTGTCACCACTTTGCCATTTCTAGGAGGAGTTTCTAGTTTAAGCATCAAATACACGGCTCCTACAAAATCCCTGGAGAAGTTGTGGTTATTTCCAGAAAATAAATGACATTTTCCCTTGTAGGAGGTGTGTTTGGGTATTTTCAGGAGGCTGAGGTGGCACTGGGGAGGTTCTGAGGTGTTTTCACCTGGACACCTGCTACAGGTACGTGAAGGTGAAAGGGAAAATCAGCAAAAAGCAATCCCTGCCTACACTTTTCCACAGAGCAGCTTTGAGCTGGGTTTGCAAAGTTGGTAAAAGCAATTTTTTACTTGTTTTTCTCTCCCTTTTTAAGCAGGAAAGAGGCCAGGCCCATTTAAATTCTGCTTCTGGCTTGCAGCGTGTCTGAACACAGAGAGGTCATGGCTCGATGCTGCTACTTTGATGATGGAAGAGAATTTTATATTTCTCTCCTCTAAGTTTTCCTGCATCTTCTGGCTCTGCAAGTCGGTGAGTTGATATTTCTAAAGTGCACAAACACATGATTAGCATCGTTTTCTGTTCTCAGAGGCCTTTGATGTGCCAAAAATAAGGAATATCCTACAAAGTTCATCACCCAGGAGCCTGCCTGACAAAACCTTCCCACCTGGCTCAGCCCCATGGAGCAAGGAGTGGCTGCAGAGGGTGGGGAAAGGTCCCTGTCCACTTCTTCCACCTCCTTGGAAGTTCTCCAGCCCCTGGGGAGTTCCACAGCAGAAGGTTTAAATGCTTCAGGCAAGCATTTCATTTAAAGTTGGATTTCAGGCCCTCTGATACAGAGGGGTTCATCCTACAAGGAGCTGTGGTACCAAGAGTTTTGAGAGACAACTTCTCAGACTTCCAGCTCTTCCCTCCTGCTCCTGACCCCCTTATTGTTAATATTAACTTGGTGTATTAGGAATTGTGACTCCCAGAATGGTGCAGTGTCCCTGAGGCCGCTCAGGAGCCACGTGGTTTGTATCCTAAACCCAAAAATCTCCACGGAAAATAAGTGTTTTGTGTTCAAAAAGGGCCCTGAGCTTTTATTCCAGCACCCTGATGCAGCACTGAGGGTGCAGAACCCCAGCACAGCCTTCCCTGGGTGCAGATGTGCCAGCCACCCCTCAATTCCTGCCTCTGAGCCTGTCAGACGTCCCTGGAGGAGGCAGGGATGACCTTTCCCAAAAATGCTGGAGCAGAGCTTGTGGCACAGGGCATCCTCAGAGGGACAGGGGACAAGCAGCAGCTCTGGGATTTGGGCTGGGACTAAAGGGACCAGGCACCTCCACCTGCTCCAGCTCACCCTGTGCTGCTTGAAAAGATGAGGGAAGGGAAGGAATTAATGCTGGGAGCCCAAATCCCCACAGCACAGCTCCCATCACACACTGTTTCCAGCTCTGTAATTATCTGATCAAGCTGTTAAGCAGCCCCCCGAGGTGCCATGAAGAATTCCAACTTCCCACCAAAGCCAGATATCAGCCAGCTACTGGATGCTCCTTTGGGGGGAAGAGGGTGGAAATTCTATCAGGAGAGTCATTTCTTGTATTTCTGACAAATTTAAGGTTTGTGATGGGAGGGTGAGCTGGCTGCACTCAGCTCTGCTCAGAAATACAGAACCTAGCACAGAGAGACAGGGCCAAACATTTGCCTCCACCCCACTTTTATTAAGTGAAAGATAACCAACTTCTATGGATTTTGGCCCCAAAATTAAAAGTTAGGAGTTCAAAACCAGGCTGGGCAGAGATTGGAGCAGTGGGAGGTGTCCCTGCCCATGGCAGGGCTGGCACTGGATGGGATTCAAGATCCCTTCCAACCCAAACCATTCCATGATTCTCTGAATAAAGAAACCCAAGTGTAGACAAAATATCCCCAAACCTCGATTGCTCTGTCAGTTAAAGAAATAATGGGAAATTATTAACGAGATGAAAGAAAAATTGCAACTACAGCCATTTCAGAGTGGAGCAAAGCCAGCCTGGAAAATAAAGCAGCAGCACTTGGAGAAAATTCCTGTCTGAGGGAGTTTCCAGCTCTGCCCATCGAGGATGCTGCCAGTGCCCAGGTGCTGCAGTGCCTTGTGCAAGCAGAGCTGAGCTTCCCTGGAGCTGCTGCCTGGGAAAGGAGGGATGGGTGCTCCAAAATCTGCTCCAAAATCTGCTCCCAGGTCATTCCCCTGTGCCCTGGGATGCTCTGCTCCACGTGGATCTGCAGGGGATCACTGCTGTGTGCCAGGGAAGCACCACAGGTGAAAAAACTCCTCAGAACTGCTCAGCAGCACAGCTGGACACCCGGGGGAAACACCTGCAGCTCGGTTCTGGTTTATTTTCCATTTTTAACGTGCCAATATTGACACAGCTACCAGCAGCCATCCCCCTCCTCCCTGCAGCAAACACAGGGGGTGACTTTCAGCCTTGTTTACCAGGGACCAACTTCAATTCTCCTCTGCACTCAGCTTTTATCTCCGTTTCCTCCCTTGAATCCATATTTACCCTCTGCTCTGGCATCACAGAATGTGTTAATGTATAATTAACGTGCATTAAGCATCACAACCCACACTGACCCCAAAAAAAGGAGCCTTGATCCCCTATTTCCAACACCCCACTGGAATAATAAACCTGGGTTTGATCTTCCTTTCTTATTTTTCTCGTTTTTTGGGACCAGTTTTGATCATCCCAGCAGTTGTTTTAAAGTGGTTCCTGCACCCAAACACTGTTTTGTCCCCACCAGAGTAACTGCAGCAAAAACAGAGCTGCAAAGCAGCACTAAAACATTCTGAGCTATAACATTTACACTTGTATTTTATCATTTCACATATGGAGACATCACCTAATTGTCAATAGACTCACAACAATTCTCATCAAGGGCCTCACCCATAGCTCCTCAGAGTCAATGAGACCATTCTATTGCCTCCAAATGGCTTTGGATCTCCCCCAAAAGGAAAAAAAAAAAACACCAAGATAAATTGCAAATTGTCTCATTAACTCCTCCAAATGTCTTTTGAACCATTTCCAAAAAAAAAAATGAAGGGAAAAAAAAAAAAAAGTAGTCAAGCTCTCCAAGAACACGACTGGAGTAAAAGGAGAAATAAAAATAAAAATGCAGTGCCCAGAGTAGTTTCAAAGTTCTAGGAGAGGAAATATGATGAGATATTGCAACTGACTCCTAAAAGCCAGGGAGAACAAATCCTGCCCTGAGCCCTTCCTGCCCCATCCCAGCCTCTCCTCTGCTCTTCAGGAAGGACCCACACCTTCACCACCAGAAATATCCACACTCCTCCCCATCAGCTGCAACTGAGCAGGGAAATAAAACAGAAAAAAAAAACAACAAAACAAAACCCCACAGCAGTGACAGAGCAGTTACACCAACAGATGTGAGCCCTGATTTCCATTGCCATTTTCCCCCAATTTCCATTGCCATTTTCCCCCGATTTCCATTGCCATTTTTCCTGATCTCCATTGCCATTTTCCCCCGATTTCAGTTGCCATTTTTCCTGATTTCCATTGCCATTTTTCCTGATTTCCATTGCCATTTTTCCCTGATTTCGAATTGCCATTTTTTCTGATTTCCATTGCCATTTTTCTGTCCCTCCAAGTCTTTGTTTCACTCAGAGCATGTGGACTCACAAAATTTTCTTTCTCTCAATTCCATAAAAAATTCTTGCAAGCCAAACACAACAACAAAAATCCATATTAAATTCCCAAATCCAAAAGTTTTCAGATGGAAGGAGCCTAAATATGTGTAAGAAATTTTTAGACAGATATTTATCTATGTTGGGCTTAGAATTCATATCTGGGGTGCAGCAAATGCTCTGGGTTTCTGTGATTTTCATTTTCTCACATGCCTAGAATTGGTTAATTTGAACCTGTCTCAAAGCAAAAATATTAATGCCACTGTCCTGAATATTTCCTGTTCACTGCTGAAATAAAACCCTCTGCTGGGTGGTGATTATTGGTAATTCCAATATCTGCTTCCCTTCATTTCCAACTCTCCCACCAAATAAAAGCCTGGGATGAGGGAGAAGACTCATTAGCATTACAAAATTAAAATTATTCCAACAATGCACGGTGGCATCCTGCTGGATTTTGCATCAAACCCAGCTTTGTTCTCCAGCTTTTCCCTGTTTGAGGAACAGATTGTGGCAGCCCCACGCCGTGGCTCAGCAGAAGGGCAGCTCAGACAGAGGATCAGTCTTCATTTGTGACTTAAATGGCTCTGATAGAAAATTGAGTTTTGTCATTTTGAGAGGGGAGAAATCTCCCAAATGCAGGGGGAAAAAAAAAAAAAAAGCCACAACTATTCTTAGTTTTCTATATTGGAAAAAGTCTGTGATCTTAAAAATATCGCAGGACAAAAGTGTGGAATAGGAAATGCAGCTGTTTACAAAATACAGAGCAATTTGTGATTGCTTGTACTCCATCAAAATACAAGATATTGTGATGAAAAATACCTCAGCTTAATCACACATCCTGAGGTGATATCTCTGCATTTTCTGCTGTGTCAGGGTGAATAATTCAGTTCCATCCAGATAAGATTTGCAATATAGTTTCAATTTCTCACTGCGTTTTCCCCTTCTCTCCACAACACATTAGAGCCCAAAAATACACATTTACCACCGAGGGCCAAAAAAAGCAGCAAAACTCACACCAAGCTGACCAATTCTGGAAATTAAACCAAGATATTTTGTATTTTCAGCTCTTCAAAGATTTGTTCCAACATCTGTCACCCACAAAAATACACAGGCAAGTTTTACTTAAAATAAATAAATAAATANTAATTCATGCCATAAAACCCCAGAAATATTCAGGAGGTTCTGGTGTGCTTCCTTTTTTTCCTGAATAATTGGAGATTTGACCTAATGCATTTCCAAAGGACAGGCTTAGCTCCCAATCCAAGATTCCTCACCAATCCCAATTTCTCCTCCAAGAATTTAGGAAGAAAATCCCGATTTCAAAAGTTGCAGACAAGGTTACAGAGAAGGATTTCAGCCATTAGAGAACATAATTACTCCTTTTTTTTTTTTTTTTTTTTATTTCTTTTCTTGTCTGTGGGCTTGC
>VXBI01006783.1:23308-35497 GCA_013397375.1 Toxostoma redivivum
TTTTTTAATCCTGTTCCTTGCATGGAGCTTGGCCACAGGCTGGAATTTATAAATTAAAAGTTCATCCCCACCATAACTGCAGAAAAATAATAATAATTATCTATTTTCCCCCTGAGGTGCAGCCAGCTGTCCCTGAGGAAGGGACAGAGCAAAATAACTTAGAAAAGTTGGAAAAAAAAAATCTCCAAAAGCATCAAATCCAACCATTGCCACCAGTGTCCCACATCCTGGTGGCTTTTAGAGCCCTCCAGGGATGGGGACAGCACTTCTGATGAGGAAAACTCATAATACCCAAATGTAAATGTGGTATCTGCACCACTTAATTAATGGCTTGTCTCATTTTCTTCTGTCTTCACTCAGAGTCAGGATTAAAAACACAAAGGGGATGAATTTTCTCGTGTTTGGGCTTGGTTGTTCATTAAATTTTATCTAAAATACAGAGAGTTCTGCAGCAGCCACCAGCTAAAAGTGAGCAAAATGGAGCTGAATCCAGCTGGTTAAAGGTCTTTTAAAGCTAAAAATAGAAAATTAACACCGATATTATTGATACTTTTGACCCAATAATTAAATTCCTGTGACCAGCAGTGCAGCACTGACTGTCCAACCAAAAACTGCCTGAAATCATGGAGAAGGAAGAAAGAGAAAACACCCAAAATCCTCCATCTTGTCCCATACATGTTAATAGATTATAAAAATCCCAAATTCCAAACCCTTCACCATGTGAAATCACACATTTCTATTTAACCACACACCCGTGATTTTAACTCAAATTTGGAGCCTTCTCCAAGGCCTCAGCTCCAAAGCAGTGTTCTCCTGGGGGTCAGTGCCAGAAAGCTCCAAAATCCCAGATTTCTGGCATCTAAAAAACCCCTGATTAAAAGTTCACCCCTCTGCCACACGCTGAGGCCACACTTTGCCCCTCAGCATCCTTTCCAAACCAAGCATTTTGTGTGTTTTCCTCTTCTGTGTAAAACCAGAAAAGCCCAGAAATGCACTAAACATAAATGGCAGAATGTCAGAGCCTGGGCCATCCCTTTGGGATCCAGAGCTGTGAGACCCTGTCAGGGGCTCTGAGACCCTGGGATGATCCCAAAACATCTGTGGGGTTGATTATAGCCCTTGGAACAAATCACCAGCTTTAGATGAGAACTTAAAAGTCACAGGAGTTTAAGCAGTGTTATCATAAAGTGAAATATAGATTGTAGGATTTTTGGGAATGGGGATTTTAGAACACAAGATGGAGGAAAAAGCACGTGTTTGGTCTTTCTTTGTTCTTCCTCTTCATCTCCATTTTCTATTGTGGAGCTGCACTTTGGGATTGGTTTAGAGTAGAAGTTCAGTGTCTGACATAGATGATGGGAATTGGGAAATAATTGTAAACATCATGTCCGTAGTTTGTGGGATCAAAGATAATGAAGGGCAGAGAGTGTGCCATGGCTGCCCTGCCAGACAGACCTGGCTGGGCTGAGAGAAAATATTACAGATCAGAAAAGAATAAACAACCTTGAGAGTGAAAACTAAAGAGCTCAGATTGATTCCAGCTCGGGCACACCAACTGCCAGACAAGAACTTTTACACAGCTCGGGGAAAACACCAAAACAGATTCTGAGAGCAGAATAAAAAAGGAAAGCTCCTCGCAGCCTGCACTGAACCCCACTCCAGGGAACTTCTCAGGGTGAAATATCAGTGAGGATCATGGCAGGAGCAATTACCAGCACTTATTTATGGCTGTGTCACCCAATCCTAACATTTATTCACTTTTTGGCACAGCTTCACTTTTCATTTGATCATCCTCCCGATGTTCCCCACGTCCCAAACGCCCTGGGAGCTGTTTAAAAAGAACACAAGTGCCCAGCCCGGTTCTCAGGGAACACCCCAGATAAATCCAGCAGGAAATAACCATTGGCTTCTCCCCTGAGATGCTGCAACTGCATTTATCCCACTCTGAAAAGCCCCAATATCTCCATTTTCCACTAATCAGTCCCAGTGGCTGCATTCCCTCCTAATGGGATTTTTATTTTTGCACTAAAATAGCTCAATTTGTAGGCAGCAGAATTTGTGCTTCATCAGGATCCCAAAAATTAAAAAAAAAATAAAATAAAATCAGTTTTGCCAGTTACCAAAGAACAGATAATAGACATTCCTCAAAATTTTATCAGAGATTACTCGTTTTAAGCAGCTGAGAGAAGTTTTAACAAATTTCTGACATCAAGTTCCTTTTCAGCACAGGCAATCCTAAAACACATTTAAGACACTAAGAGAAAAATAAAAATTTGCAAAGTACTCAATCCTCAGACAACAAGGTGTGGGTTTGGGGGTTTTTTTATAGCAGTAAAAAATAAAATTAAAAATTAAAAAAAAAATCAAAGAAGACCAAAATTCTGGTGCCAGCTCATTAAATATTCACCCAGCCTGGCCCAGCTGCATGTGTCTAACTCAGACTGGCAAGTTTGCTATTCTCTGAAGAGAGATTTATTTTTGCATTAAACATGTGTTCAAAAAAATTAACTTCAAGGGTTTGACAGGAGAGTTTGGGGAGTTTAGCAGGGGATTCACTGGCCTGAAGTTGTTGCCACCTGATTTCCATGGCAGATTCTCACCCATCCTCTCCAGAGGGATTTTTCCACACCTGACTCCAGTCCCCAGGAACAGAGGCTCTCTAGAGCATGGCTTTTCCTTTTTTTGCAACAAATTTAAGGATTAAAGGCTTTTTTCAGGAAAAAAAAAGAAAATAAAAAGGAAAAAAAAGAAAAAGAAAATAAGATAAAAAAAGAAAAAAAGAAAAAGAAAATAAGATAAAAAAAGAAAAAAAGAAAAAGAAAATAAGATAAAAAAAGAAAAAAAGAAAAAGAAAATAAGATAAAAAAAGAAAAAAAGAAAAAGAAAATAAGATAAAAAAAGAAAAAAAGAAAAAGAAAATAAGATAAAAAAAGAAAAAAAGAAAAAGAAAATAAGATAAAAAAAGAAAAAAAGAAAAAGAAAATAAGATAAAAAAAGAAAAAAAGAAAAAGAAAATAAGATAAAAAAAGAAAAAAAGAAAAAGAAAATAAGATAAAAAAAGAAAAAAAGAAAAAGAAAATAAGATAAAAAAAGAAAAAAAGAAAAAGAAAATAAGATAAAAAAAGAAAAAAAGAAAAAGAAAATAAGATAAAAAAAGAAAAAAAGAAAAAGAAAATAAGATAAAAAAAGAAAAAAAGAAAAAGAAAATAAGATAAAAAAAGAAAAAAAGAAAAAAGAAAAAAAAAGAAAAAGAAAAAGAAAAGAGAGAAAATGGTATTTTAATGGATTCCTTACCTTCAACCAGACATATAAAAATCGTTACTTTGTGCATTAAGTGATTACAAAAGCAGCTGCCATAATTTAATTTGCTTTTAGACCCTTCCTCCACACACGATGTCACATTTCACACATTAAAATAAAACCTGGGTGCTGTTCTGGGGACGGGGCTGGCCCCACACACTGCACACATTCCCAAATCCTTGTTTTCCTTCATCTCCCAAGGCTGCAGAGGTCTCATCATAAAAACCATAAGAACTGAGTGAGAATAACAGGAAAAGAATTTTTAAATGAAGAAGTGTTTAAATTTAAGAAATTTTAAATGAAGAACAGTGTTCAGGCTGGGGTCTTGTTCCTTGGGTGTACTGAGGGATTTTTTTTAATAGGTTTTAATTTTTATTTTAAATTGAGGATGAGGTGCAAAGTGCTGCCTGTATTTATTTACACATCTACACTACAAGCATTAATTTCTCAAAAAGCACCACAAGCCCAACTAATGCCATTAAATTAAGCTTTAATTAAGTGACAAAATCAGGCTACTGGGCCAGCAAAGTGACCCTGAGTCCTCACTCAGCCCCAGGGACAGCACTGATTCCTCACCTGTTTATTTGGATTACTTATATTAATTTTATTTCAGTCTTAATTTTTAATATACTGCTATATATTATATATAGACACACAGATATACTTCCATATATTAATATACTGATGAGAAAGATGCAACATTGCTTTCCTGAGCTTATTCAAATTATCATTTTAAGATTTTTCAGGAAATCAAAATTAAGTTCTTTTCTTTCCTAACCTCCATGAAACCATACAAGTAACTCCCAAACCTACTCACTTGAAATTGCTCTGGATGTTGTGTGCTTTCACTTAAGAAAGTGATTTTAAATTGAAATTGCTCTCAAGCGCTCTGGATGTTGTGTGGTTTCACTGAAGACATGAAAGAGATGGATTTGTTTCCATATATAAAGAAAATCCTTTAAATTATAAAGGGAAATTGTCACTAAGTGCAAAATGCTTTGGTTCAGCACCTAAGGTGGAAGGAAATAAAATTTCCCCTTGGGACAGAAGTGTTTTACCTCCTGCAGCCCAGACCTGAGAATAATCCTGCTGGAATTAATGTTCTGGGAGCAAAATCCTGCTCTGCTGAGGAAATCATGGATTTATCTGGGTGGGAGGAGCCCTCCACATCACAGAGCCCAAACACCAACCCCTGTCCCCAAGTGCCACATCCTGGTGGCTTTTCCCTCCCTCCAGGGATGGGGATTCCTCCTCTGCTGTGCCAGGGCTGGACAGGAGGAATTTTTCCTTCTCTCCCATCTATTCTGGTGCAGGCTGAGGCTGGTTCCTGTCCCCGGGTTCTTCCACGTGCTCAGGGAACAGGACCAAGGTGGAAACTTGACCCAGAGCTCCACATCCCAAGGAATATCTCATTCCAGGAATATTTCTGTCACTGCTAGTTAAGGATTAACCCTTGGAATGGTGGCAGTGAGACACACAGCCACATGGTTTCCCCTCAAGATAGGAAAGAGACTTTTTATTGAGATTTTTTATTGTGACCCTGCTTAAGTACCCTCCCCAAGCCAAGAACAGAGCACAGCTCACTGGTCAGAGCAAGCAACACCTCCTGCAAGATTTTCTCACTGTAAACACAATTTCTCATGGGACACACCCTGTAAATAACAGCAGGTGCAGCTTGGTTTGAGATCCTTTCCCTTCTGTTTGTCTCCAAGCCCCTGAGGAAGCCTGAGCTTTCTCAGGCAGTCCATGGGAGAGCTCCCAGGTTCTGTATCTTTTCTTAAAAGAAAAAAAGAGAAAAAAAGTGTTTGTGATCCCATGCTGGGCCCTGGCAAGGCAGAACAAACACAGCTCAGGGGGCCTGAGGATGTCCTGAGCACCCAAAAATTTTGTGTGCCTGCTGGTCTTCCTCACAAGAGGCTGCAGAATTCTGTTTTTAATAATGAGATCTACCATAGCTAATACATCAAACACCTCTTCACCTTTACCACACCTATTAATGAACTCTACCTAAGAAAATACAACTCATGGATCAACTCTGTCTTCCTCTGAGCCCAATAAAACTCAGACTGCTCCTGTCCCTGCCTGTCCAGCATCCCACATCTCCAAAGCCACATTCCCAGCAAAGGCAGCAGCTGCTGCCTCCCCTGGGATCCCCATTCCAGCAGGTTCACTGAATTACAGCAGAAAAGGACAATTTGTTACTGCCACCCTGATTTTTTTAGTTCAGATCATCCTGGTGGGTCTCTCTCTGATGTTCCACAGGGCCACACAAACCCCACAATCATCCCAAACAGCATTTTTTATCCTCTTGCTTTTCTGGGCATAATTGCCAGGTATAAAATACAGCTCATCTTGAGCCAGCAAACCCCAGCACAAGGCTGCAGCTACATTTATTTCTTCTATAAATAGCATTTCATGGAGTGCTCACCGTGGAATTTATACCACTTTAGCAATAAAATGAAAGTGGTGTTTTGGAAACAGCATAAAAATGCATTTTTAATCATGAAACCTTGTAAACCTTGCCTAGAGTAGTGTTAGAGACAACTTTTCCTTGCAAAAACATTGGAGGGATAAATGCTGACCGAGACATGGGTCAGATGTTGGAATGATTGGGATTCAGAAAGTGGCTCTGGACACATGGAGCTGGCTCAGCATTTTAGGGTTGCAGTTAAAAACACAAAGCAATGAATTTTGAATGTGATTATTCCACGGATTCTTCTGGGCACTGCTGGAGAACAAAATTTGGGCGAGGTACAGGAGGCTGATGGATGGAATTCCAGGATTTGGAATGAGGAAAGCAGTGCATTTCAAAGGTGGGGATGGGCAGGCAGAACCTTCTTGGCCAAAAATCATCAATTCCCACTGCCCTGAGGGCCCTGGTCACCAACAGCTTCTTTCATCTGGGTTGGGTTTGTCTCCATTACCAAATTAATTAATTTTTGTTAAACTTGAGCCTAAAGATGTTGGCACTAACACAAAAAATTCCAGAGTTCTGGTAGGTGAAGAGAAAGGAATCATCAGGATAAAGTCAAAAAGAAAAGAGTAAAGACCTGAACACATCAACCTCTTCCTATTTGTCCATGGAAAAAAGAAATTGCTTATTCTAAAGCCTATTTGCCACAATTTTCATGGGAAATGAAAAACTGGTTTTCTCCTTTTCCTAACAAGTGAAATAAAAAGCAAGGAAAGGACTGAAATGGTGATTAAATCAAGGAAATGAGTGGGGAGTACGACAAAAGGAAAACAGGATGTAATCCTTGGCTTCCAGTGTGCACTGAAGTTTGATTTCATTGTCTTCATGTGAAGACTGAAGAAACATGATTTTAATTTAAATCCTGAACACCCTTTGGCCCAAACACTTTCACTTCATGGGTGTATTTTTTTTAGGGGGAAAAATACCCTGAAACCCAAGAAATTTCCACGAGGAAATTTGCAGCTCTTTCTTTTGGAAAAACAAAAAATCCAGCAGGAATGCTCAGTGGGGACATGGCAAAAAGGAATTATCTCCATGGCTTTAGGGGAGCCCTCAAGGACAGATATCCCTGGGATTCCCACCTCTCCCAATTCCAGAAAATTCCCACAACACACATTCCCAGCAGCTCTGCACCAATTCCTGAGCACTGGGGGCTGACCTGGCTGGAGAGGGCTGCTATAAATAATTCCATGCTTAATTCAGTGGAAGGGAAAGAAACAAGGGAATGATGATCCAAATGATTCCTTCAACCTCCTCAGGGCTCCAGACACAGAAGGTGCTGATCCCACACAAAATCCAGAGGGCAATGCATATTTTAAAGGAAAAATCCACTGCAAGCACCAAGGGAAGCTGGCACTGAGTCAGGGAGCTGTGCCTGGAGCACAAAATCCAGGAGAAGTCTCATGGAGCTGAAGGGATCAGACATGGCCTCGGGAATATCCAACATCCCAGCTATAAATAAATACATAAATACATAATAAATACATAAATAAACACCCTGCCTGCCTCTGGCAGCCAGCTGGGCCAGCAGGGATAACAGGACAAGCATGGAAAGGCTTTTGGGACATCCCTCCGTGCCACTGACCACATTCCAGAGGGACAGAGCTGTGGACACACACATTGACAGAGCTGGGAAATTACAGCTTGAGGAGTCTATCTCGGGCCTGGATTTGGAAAACCAAACAGCCCAAGTAGCTCAGCTCAATGCTCCTGAGCAGCTCCCCTTCCCAATGAAAAAAAAAAAATTAAAAAAAAAAAACAGAAAAAGTGTGAAAAGCCACAAACCCCCCGAGCAGCTGAGCTGAGTGCTGCAGCACTCTGGGCTCATGTGCAGCCACACCAATCCCATCCCTGCACGTGGGTGGGAATGCCAGCACTCCATGGATCCCAAATTTATGGGGAACTTGTGGTTACTGCCCTAGAGAGAGACAGCAAGAGCAGCAGCACACATGGAGCTCTTTAGGGAAAAAAGGCCAAATTTATGGAACAGACAGCTCATATTTAAAGCATGTTCCGTGGAGCTGGGACAGGACAGCAGCTCATTGGATAATTGGGAAAAACATCCATGAGACCTCAGGATGTGTCCCACGGGAAAAACACCAGGTGTTGATCTTTATTGTGAATCCCACTCTGTTTTTCACCAGATTCCAGCCTGTTGTGCCATATTATCATCCTGGGAGAGTTCCTCCCTGTCTGCAGCTCCAACAGCTCATCAGGCTGGGAATGGAGCTGAGGAGCAGGAGAGATCCAGGCCCGAGAGGGAATTCTCAAGCTGGAATTTTGCAGCTCTCTCAATGTGTGTGTGCACAGGGACTGAATGGGAGAACCTCCTGAAAACATCACCCCAGTGCTGCAGCAGTCAGGGTGAAAGTGTGAGTCTAAAAGAATTTGGGTTTGGATGAGATTAATATCATTTTCTTTGTTATACACAGGAGGAAAAGCACAAGTGGGAGGATTTCTGAGTCCATCAGCATTTCCCTGGCATTTCCAATCAAGATTCACCTCCCATCTCAATAACAATTGGAGCTGTGCTTTAAAATGTGCTCTATTTTGCTCAGTCACTGGAATTTCCAGCCTGACCTTTTGGGAAGATCCAACAGCAGATCTGCACACCTCGAAAAAGTGAGAAACACAACTAATGCAAAACTGGCCAGACCCAAGGGACACACAGAGCTCTGAAATCACTGAAAACTCCTCCCAGATGAAATTCATAAATTAATGAAAAAATCCTTCAGTATCAGCACGAGGACTAACAGGAGTTTGGTGAATTATTTACTGGCAGGGAGGGAGACAAGGCAAAGCTTGCAGCAACATCAATACCTGACACATGAGCCAGTCTTTCACTTCTGCTTTATCAGCCTGCTCTCAAGTCTGCTGACCCATATTCTGGGGCTCACTGAAAAGAGCAGCCCTGAAGAGATGTGACAATGCTGTCCACGTAGAAATAAAGCTGGAAAACTCAAATCTCTTTTTAACAAATCTTTTCTGCAGCCACTACAAGGAGGACTCAAAGAGCAGCAGGGATTTCAAAGCTGTTCACTCATTCTGATATTAGACCCAAATAAATGCATGTTTCAGGATAATATCAGAGTTTTGTCGTTGTTTCCACTCTGATTTTTTAAATTTATCAATGTTTTATCAACTTTCAGATAAAAAATGTCACACCTCTGATCTCTTCAACAAAGGTTTGTTGATAACTAAAGGAGCCAAACTCATCCCTTCTCTCCCAGCAAGGAAAAATGCAAAGGAAATAAATGGTCAAACATCTTCCCTCCTCTCCATTCTGCAACACAGGAGGGAAGAGGCCACAGCAGAGCTTCCATCAAATCAGAAAAAACTGAGAATGTACAATTTTTCCATTATTTCCCTATTGAAAAAACCCTCTCCCAGCAAGAATTTAGAGGTTCAGAAGCACAAAGGAAAATGGGGATGCTCCCATGAATAATCAACAACCACAGGATATTTTTCTTCATGTTTTTAAACATGGGCAACACTTCCTTCCAGATGAGCCTTGCCTCAAAATGACAAAACCTCATTTGAGCAAATCTGATGGTTTTATTAGGAATTTTTATGCAGAGAGACAAATGAAAATCAGATTTTGGAGGCAGGAAGGAGGAAAAAAATCCTGTATTTTTCTTGAGTCTTTATCACTCTTTGCTGGCTAATTCTGTGACTCTTTCCAGGGTTGAACAGTGACCACATCCCTGGTTCAGAGGGAAAAAACCCCAATAAAAAAGGCTGCTTGGGAGAAGGGATGCAGCCCATGGATATTTCCTGGAGTAGCCACAGAAAGGAGCTGTTTGAGCATCTCAGGTCACCAGCACACAATTGAGGCACAGATGTAGAAAGAACATCGAGCTTTGGGGGATAATCAGATTTATTTTTTTCAATAAGTAGAGCGTATTATTTTCAAGTGGTTAACTGAGAATAACTCTTGCAGAAGTACAATATAACAGTAATTATTCCAAAATCAATGGCACAAAAGGGTTCATTTCAAATCACGTTATGATTGCTGGATTAAAGCAGTTATTATATAATAGGATAGCAATTACTCCACCTTAATAATTTCTGGGTTTCTGAGGGTGAAAGTGACAATACAAGCTACAGCAGGTGTCAAATTTTAGATGTTGTGGGATGAATATTCCAAATGCTGGAAAGAAACAAACAGATTAGCATATAAAAACCACAGGCAGGGAAAAGAGCTAAAAATACCCAAGGACTTCACCCCTCTTGAGCAGACATGACAAAGGGCTCTGAGCACGCAGCTCCAATCACGAGTGAAGGTTCTCATCACCCTTTCTCTGAGGAAATTTAATGGTGTCAGGAAAATGAACCCACAAACACCAGAGGTTTGTGTCCAAAAAGGAGACAGAGGAGTCCTTTTGCTTTATTCCAATAAAGGGAGAGGCCATGAGACATTCCCCTGGGATCTCTCAATTGTTTGGAGGACTCACCTCCCTTTTTATCCCAATTTCCCATCCACATTTCCCTCTCTCTTTCCCCATTGCTGAGGTAACTGAGAGGCACAAACTTCCCAAACACTGATCCCTAAAAATCACCCTCTAATGTACAACCCTCCCTTTTAATTTTTAATTCTTAATGAATTCATAGCTTTTCCCCGTTGCTTCTTCCATTTTTTGAAATCCAAATTCATTTATCAGCAGCCCTACAGTTTGTTATAAAGGCAAAATAACTTTTCCATTCATCAATCAGTGGAATCCATCCCATTGTTTCTTTTATTTCTCAGTGCTGGTTTTATCTACAAGCAGATCCACAGCTCGTTTGTAAAGACAAATTCGACATTGCTCTCAATGGTTTTTGGGATAATCAGATAATGGTTCTGGCAGGTCTGAGCTCTGGGATTTGCAGGACACCCTACAGACACACCCCAAGCCTCCAGCACAGCTGGGCTTGCTCTCGTTTAGAGTTTTGTCAGCTCGTTTGAGATTCCAGCTCATGGGATCTCGCTGTCTGGGGATATTCCACCCTCTGGACACAATTCTGCACTGTCCCCTGCCTGAGCAGGGAGGGGAACCCTCCCAACCCTCCCACCCTGTAAAACCACCCAAACACCTGAATATTCCCGGGATTCCTGCCCCCTTATCTCACTTCTTTTAATCCCAAACTCTCTTCTTTTTTTTCTATAAATACCAGGTGCAAACTGCTTTTTAATAGCATTATAAGATTTTTAATCACATTATATCTTTTTCAGATGCCACCTTAAATCCTGCTGGGAAGACTTGGAAAGAATTTAAAATAGAAACAACCCTCTTGGCAAGGTTTTCCAATCCCCTCTGCTCTATGGTAGCTTTTCCTTTATTCCCAGTTCCTAAAAGAAATATATGCCAACAGATTGCCAAGAAATAGTTGGTTTTTTTGTTTTTTGGGGTTTTTTTACAGATTCAAGACCATAGAAAGAAGAATTGCTTTGGGTTTTTTTTTCTATTTTCCTTAAAGATCCCATCTGTGCCTCAGGGCACCATCAGTGCCCAACAAGCTGCAGCACCAAGGTGGAATTAAATACACAACTGGCCTGATTAATCTGTAAAATCCAGTTCTCTGGGCATTTCAAACTAAATGGCAAGTCCAAATGAAGTCCACCTAATTCCTAGAGAACAAATATTTGAGCCCTGCCACGGAATGCAAAGTCCCTTCAGCAAGGGAAGCAGACACTGAGGTTCAATAGAGGTAAATGTGCAGAGTTTAATACAGTTAAAGCAGGAAAAAGGAAAGTCTCTTAAAAAAGATGAGTTTGTATCGATTGTAAATTTACTAAATGTAGTTCAGCACACGGATTTTGCCCAGTCCTGTCAAAATAGGGAAGCACAGAGGAAAAGCAGCCCTGGAAACACAATCAGGCAGTGATGAAAGGAGAGGATTTCTCTCACTGAACGTTTCTGCGAGATTGATTTCATTCTGTGAGGATTATCAGAAACCAAATTGTTGCAGGTGCTTCCCAAAACCTAACCAGCCACAGAGTCCTGAAGTGGAAGCCAAAAATACAGGGGAGATTTGATTAAAATGTAAATATTTGAGAAAACTCCAATCAGAGTAATCAAAGTGTGGAGGAAGGAAAATGAGACAGTCACAACCTTGCAGCTCCCAGACTGATCCCACTTTGTCACCCACACTGTCCAGGATTCCTGGGACACCAAACCTCCCTGGGAGCCCCTTCCAGTGTTTATTCACCCTTTCCATGGGGAAATTCCTGCTCATGTCCACCCTGAGCCTCCCCTGAGGCCGTTCCCTCTCCTCCTGTCCCTGTTCCCTGGGATAAGATCCTAAATCCCCCCTCCTGGCAGGGAGTTGTGCAGAGCCACAAGGTCCCCCCTGATCCCCCTTTTCTCCAGCCTGAGCCCCTTCCCAGCTCCCTCAGGCATTCTCCAGCCCCCTCCCCCGCTCCCTCAGGACTCCTC
>VXBI01006783.1:35568-50540 GCA_013397375.1 Toxostoma redivivum
CCCCTTCCCAGCTCCCTCAGGAATTCTCCAGCCCCTTCCCATCTCCCTCAGGAATTCTCCAGCCCCTTCCCAGCTCCCTCAGCCTCTCCTGGTGTTCCAGCCCATTCCCTGGACAGCCAGGGATGTGCCCAGAACTGAACACAGGTATAGCAGAAGTTCCATGGGATCTCAATTATTTAGCAATTAATGCATGGATCCAGGTAGAGTAACAGGGAATTATTCCATGGGATGTCATTTATTTAACAATAAATGCTTGGATCCAAGTAGAATAGCAGAAATTCCATGGGATCTCAATTATTTTACAATAAGTTCTTGGATCCAGGTGGAACAGCAGGAATTCCATGGGATCTCATTTATTTCACAATAAATGCTTAGATCCAGGTGGAATAACAGGGAATTATTCCATGGGATCTCATTTATTTCACAATAAATTCTTGGATCCAAGGAATAGCAAAAATTCCATGGGATCTCAATTATTTAACAATTAATGCATGGATCCAGGTAGAGTAACAGGGAATTATTCCATGGGATGTCATTTATTTAACAATAAATGCTTAGATCCAGGTGGAATAGCAGGGAATTCCATGGGATCTCATTTATTTCACAATAAATTCTTGGATCCAGGTGGAATAGCAGGAATTCCATAGGATCTATGCTTGGATCCAAGTGGAATAGCAAAAATTCCATGGGATCTCATTTATTTCACAATAAATTCTTGGATCAAAGTGGAATAGCAGGAATTTCATGGGATCTCAGGAGGTTCTGCAGGACCAGCTCTGGATCCTGCTCTGGATTCCCACAGGAGGGACATTGGACATTGGAAGAAGCCACCAGTGTTCCAGCAATGTTCCAATATTCCAGTAAATCACAATTAAAATATTTGTCTGTGCTCCTGTTTTTTGTCTCTATGAGTTTTGCTGAATTACAGAATTGCTTTAAAATTTCGTTTCCCTGCTATTTGTGTTTTTGATCCACATTTCTGCTCAGCCTCACACCCCACACTTTTTCCTCAATGGCAAATCTCTCATTTCCTGAGGTCTCCAGTTTCAGACACCTCCCAGAGAGCTGATTCCTTAAATAACACCACTGCAGGGGAAAATTTAAAAAAAAAAATTAATTCTCATTACAAAGCTCTTCATGGAGGGCAGGTTGAGGCTTTCAAAGGATCCATGACCTGAATTAGCTGCAAATCCCAAAAGTCTTGGGGTCACTGGAAATGCTGATTCCTCTCCCAGAGCTGGAGTAGTTATTGCTAAATTTGAGTCTAAATTTGGAGGGGTTTTCATCTCTCCTCAGCTTCCCCTTTTTCAGATCCTTCCTTTTATTCATTGTCATGCAGGGAAGTGGAACTCCTGCACTGTGGAGCTGCAAACTGTTTCCATGGAGATGATTAATATGTTCATAAATCCCCAATAATTCATTCACTGCGGGACCACTGAGGGTGAAATGTTGGCTGGTAAAAGAAGATGCCTTTAAAAACAGATTTTTTTTTCCCTTTTGTAATAACCCAAATAAAGAAAAAAAGTGCAATGTGAACAACGTGGATATTTTAAATTATTGTGTCTCCTTTATGGTGTTCAAGTCCCATTCCAAAAACTTTAACTTTTGTAAATGTTAAGGAACATCTTGTCATCAAACCTTTCATTAATTAAAGGTGAAACAATGAAAATTAAAGCATGTAGATGGTGGATTATTATTATTTACATAATTCCATCCTGTGAGAAGCACTCTGGGGCAGCTGGTTGATAATAACCATTAAAAGTGCATTAAAAAAACTGCCCAGGTATGACAGAATCTTTTCCTGGGGGATGGAACTGCACAGCCCCAAGGGGAATTCATGGCAAACTCTGATTTTTGATGGACACCAGCACAGACAATCCTGTCCTCAGCCAGGACTGAGCCTTTCCAAAGAGTTTAATGGGAACTGGAGCAGCTGCCAATCCTTTGGAACAGCCCTATTTTTAAATAAGTCAGAGTTTTACTTAGACTCAAACACAAATATAGATACAGAATTAAACATAATTGGGTTTTCACTCTATTTGACCTAAAATTAATTTTAAAGTTGTTAATAGGGGAAAAAAATAAAGAGTCATTAGTCATATTAGAACAGTCATTAAAGAGGAAAGTAAAAATACCTGAGAGCTTTCACATTTTACCTTTTTTTATTGCATCTCCTCTTTAATGAATCATTTTCTACTAAAGCTGTGTTGCTAAAATTCAGCCAAACATCCTGGGATGTGAGAGACAAGCAGAGCTTCTCCACTTACTGAGTATAAACCTCTCAGCTGATGGCAAAAGTCACTTCAAAGCACACAAGCACAGATGAAGGGCTGCCTGTGGAACATGAAAATCCTCATCCCGGTCCAGACTCTCCAAAGAAGCAGAAGCAATTAATTTTAATTAGATTAATTAAAAGTCATTTGAAATTTTGCAGCTGCACTTTTGACACACCCTGGTTACCTGGTTTGACTCCAGGGGATCTCAGGGGTTTGGGGGAAAACTCGGGGATGAAGTGGCAAGGAGTGAAGTTGGTTTTTTTCTCATTTTGGAGGTGGCAAAAAGCATCCCAAGTCCATTTCCCGAGCTGGGTGGAACAAAAAAAAATCACAATGCACAGTGGGATAATGCACAAAAATCTTGTGGTGCCTCCCCATGGAAGGTTTAAGGGAGACAGTCCAGGCCAGGATGGGGCAAATCCCAGTCCCTGCCAGAAGAAAAGCCTGGAATCAACACCTTGGGTCCTCTGGGTCCAAACCCATCCTGTTTTCTGCAAGGCTGAGAGATTTTGGGAAAGGTCTGGTTGTAGGAGAGCTGGGTGAAATGTGGTGAGCAGCTGAAAGTGTGTTTTTATTTTATAATACAAAGTTCTGGAATCCTGGGGAGCGGCTGCCAATGCTACACAAACTCTGCCATTCAAGTTCTACAGGAATAAATCCTGCAAAAAATTCCCAAACAACACTGACACCACTGCTCAGAGCTGCAGCACTGCAGGATTTCCCTCCTCTTGGAGTAAATGGAGATTTTTACAAAAGTAAAACCACTCTGGAGTTGCAGTGCCCTTCCTCTAACAGTGCACATATAAATACACTGCCAGGGCAAGGGCAGTGTAATCAAATTGAAATATATTCCTGTTTGACACTTTCATCTGTTTTCTCCTGTTTCTTTCCACGGGAAAAGGACTTTTTACAGGGGAACACAGCTGTAGGATGATGGCTTTAAGATGAAGCAGGGTAGATTTAAATTAAATATTAGGAAGGAATTGTTGCCTGTGAGGGTGGGGAGGCTCTGGAATTGAATTTCCAGAGGAGCTGTGGCTGTCCCTGGATCCCTGGCAGTGTCCAAGGCCAGGCTGGAGCAGCCTGGGACAGTGGGAGCTGTCCCTGCCATGGCAGGAGTGAATTTGATGAACTTCAAGGTCCTTCCATTCTGTGACTCAATGACTCCTTCAAACCACTGATTCCATGGAATTCCCAGCCACACAGGAAAAGAGAATTCACACTTGGCAGCTTCCTTCCAGCCCTGAGAGCAGATTCTGTATTTCCACACCTGTTTTCCTGTTCCTGCAGAGCACAGAGCTGCCTGTGAACAGAGAGTGCAGAGATTTTGGGAATAACGGGTGGGCAGAGGGATAAATTCAGTGCTGCCTCCAAACCAGCCAGGGCAGCAGCTGCTCTGGCTCCAGCCTGGTCCTGCTGCAGGGGAGCAGGGCCAGGGAGAGACTCCTGAGGTTGGGATGGGGCTGAACTCCTGCTCTAACCCCATGGACTCCCATTCCTGAGGTTGGGATGGGGCTGCAGCTCCTGCCCTGCCCATGGAGCCATTCCTGAGGTTGGGATGGGGCTGCAGCTCCTGCCCTGCCCATGGAGCCATTCCTGAGGTTGGGATGGGGCTGCAGCTCCTGCCCTGCCCATGGAGCCATTCCTGAGGTTGGGATGGGGCTGCAGCTCCTGCCCTGCCCATGGAGCCATTCCTGAGGTTGGGATGGGGCTGCACTCCTGGCTCGTGGCTGGAAGGCAGAGCCAAGCCCCAGCTGCAGTGAAATCTGGGCTGGGGGATGCAGCTGCTGTGCCAGGAGCAGGGAGCAGCCTCCACCTCCAGCAGGAGCCCCCAAACCCAGCCCAGAGGGGGCTGCAGCTGGGCCCTGCTCATTTGGGAGCATCCCATGGACTGCAGGGACAGGGAATGAGCCCTCTGGAAGCACAGGATTCCAGATTCCAAAGGAGGCAATTATTAAACAGCCTAAACTTCTCTTTTTTAAAAAAAAAGCTTTTAATTTCTCTATTCTTTAGGGCTTCACATTTCTCTCTTTGTTAAGGCTTTTAATTTCTCCACCTAGAACTTGACCTCAGTTCAGCCTGTCACATTTCTAAATTTTCCTCCCTAAAAATGTCGGGAATCTACCCTTTACCCTGGGATCCCATTCCCAAAAGCTCCCATTTGGGTGTGATAAGGACATACTCCTAAACATAAAATAATCTGTTCAGGATCCTTTAATTCCCAGCTTGGGATGACTCTGGGAAGTTCCTCATCTCCATCCCTCACTGCTAGGGCTGAGCTGTGGCACAAACCACAAATGGAAATCCAAATCCACAAATGGAAGTCCAAATCCACAAATGGAAATCCAATTCCTGGCACTGCTCAGCTGAACTTGGATCATGGAACCAGCTCAATAGTGTGGAATTAACAGCAATAAATGCTATTTTTGCTGGTCATTGTTTCCAGGTTCAGGCCTGGGTTATCCACTGGTGGGAGGAAAATCCTGAAATAGGCTTTGGAAAACCCTGTCCCAGTTTAAAATTAATTTTAACTGGGCAGGTTGTCTAAGATTTCCTCTGCCTAAATCTGATTTTTTTTCTTTTTTGGGCTGGGTTTTGCAGCTTCTTCCTTGCCTATATTAAAGTCCAGCAACAAACAAACTCAGCTTTATCAGCATGCAATATTTGGTTTTAATGAAGAGAAACAAGGATGCTGTTGAACCCTTCCAGAAAAAAAAATAAGAAGGGCTGAGTTCCCTCCTTAAGTTTCTCAGCAAATCTTAATCAAACCCATGAGGGAAAGCCAACAAAAAGTTTTATAGTATTTCAAAGAAATAAATTCACAAATTCCAAGTGATTTTCCACCTCTTCTCCAGGCCAGTTTCATTTAGGTGGATGAAATTTGTGATCCTCCTGCAAAATAAAGAACTTTTAACAATTTTTTATGACAAAATGAAATTCATCCTTAGTGGTGCCTCAGCACTTCCTGAGCTGTGGAGAAGTCACTCAGAGAGAAAATTTTAGCTCTAATTACCTGCACCAAGAGGAAAATGTGTCCCTACAAGCATGAAGTGAGCAGCAAGTACATTTATTAAAACAAATCACCCAATAACACGGCTGTGGTGCTGGGATGACACCCCATCATTTCCAAGAGAAAATACAATTCTTATCAAGCACCCAGCAGCTTTTAAACCAGATTTACTGATGGGGACAAGCTGTGTGTAAAACAAGGAGCTCATCCTTGGCTGCTCCTTCCATCTTTTATTTATAGACTCCCCAATTTGCCAGCTAACCACCCAATCTGTCTTGGAAATGTGGAATAAAACTCTCTCCCAGTTCATTTTACTGGCTGAAATTCCTTGAGTTGTTGCTCCCAAAATTGGACATTTGGTGATTTGTGAGGGCAATGACTGCTCACCTCAAACAGGCAGAGAAAATAATTGTTATTCATTTTTATGCTTTCATTTATTTTTTCCTCTCTTCAAGCACTGTCTCTTAACGTGTCTAGAAAATATTTAATTTTAGGAATGGAAGGAGTTATGACTCCTGTCCAAGGGCTGATATTGAAATGGGTTTGATGGTCACAGGTTCCAGAGGGAGCAAAGGGAATTAAGGATCTGGATCAGCCCTGGATCCCGGGAATTCCTGAAGAATTATCATCTCTGATTTTTAAAAGACTAAATGAGGCTGCACCAAAAAAAATACAATCTTTTTAATCAATTTAATTAATTTAATTTTAATCAATTTAATGCAGCAGTTCACACTCTCCTTCGATGAGGAATGAAGATACCGACACTGGCAGCTCTTCCTGGATCTCCAAGAGTCCTTGAAATCCCACATTTAATCCTTTTCACTAAATTAAATCAAAGAAAAAGATCGACCCTCCAATTGTAAAATAAGCTACCAAAAGCAGGGAGAGGTTTGTGATTAGCAGGAGTGAGTTTCCATTTGTGCTCCCACCCCTAAAACTTCACAGATTAATCCTAAATGGGGTTATTTGTTCCAGAAAATTCCCAGCTACTCCATGGATCTGCAGAAGGTGGATGAGTTTCCTGCATCAAATTCCTGTGTAAATTTTCAGGGGAAAATGGGCCTGTAAAAATCTTGGATTTCGTTTTCATTTTTTCCCTCTACCAATCTTTACCAAAGAGTTGGATTGACACAAAATCAGGAGTTGGAAGAGAAAATAAAATAGAACATGCAGCTTGAACTGGATCTCAGAGACCCTGAGCCAGAGAAAAGAGAGAAAACCATCCCCACAAATCTTCTGGGTGTGATTCATGATCATTTTTGAAGGCTTTATTCATCCTGGCAAAGCTGCCTTTTGTAGACAATTCCACATTGGATTCCAATTGGGATAAACCACCAAATATTCTGTGCCTGGGACTCCTAAAAAGAATCTTCAACATTGATAAAAAATGTCAATAAATGAGAGTACAAGATGATTTCAAATTTGGTATTTGAACTTCTTCCTGCATGACCCATTTCCTTTTGGAAAATGCCTCACAAGCATCCAATTTTCAGTGGCACTGTTAATAATGGGAACTGAAGTGATGGAGATGAGGCAAGGATTTAATTTCATCTCTATGTGAAATACATAGAAAATAAATTTGAGACAATAATCATCCTTGGATAAAATTGAGCTTGGGATACTCTAAATATATTCATTCCAAGTAATTCCAAAAAAAAAATGCTGCAGTGGAGGAAAGGAAAGGGGACAGAGGAAAGGAGTTCAAAAACATAAGAGACTCTTTCAACACCAAAGTATTTTTAAAAAAATCCAACCCAAAGAGAGTCAATTAATGCTATCCATGCCATTCATATTAATTAAAAAACGCTTATCACCAGATTATATGGCTTGTTTGCACCGTGCTTTCTTCATTAGCACTAATTGAAGTAATTACGACTGATATGTGAAATATTTAATTGGAAGATTTATCTGCTGCTATTGTCATGTTTCTGGAGCATCGGCAGCGTTGTCAGGACTGCAGTTCTACCTCTGGACCTTCCAGAACCTTCCTGACCTCCTCTGTTTCCATTGGAGCCTGACTGCTCAGGGAAGGATCCAACTCAGACTTCACCTTCCCCTCCAGAAATCAATCCCCTGAGGGAAGAGCTGCTGCCTTTTTTGAACCCTGAGAAATTGAGATGCAGGCAGTCCCACAGATATTCCTGTCTCCCTCCAGTGCTCTCCTCTTCCCTTTGGAGCTGACAAAGATTCAGCCAGATTTGGCCAACCAGGAAATGCAATTTCTCTCTCCAGGTTTCACATGTGGGCACAATGATGCTCCTGAGGCATCAAGTGGGATTCCTGCTTTTTATTCCCAGATCTCTGAATCAAAAAACCTGGAAGATCCAAGAGCCTCACTTAGAACCCAAGAGGGGAAGCAAAACCAGTGGCTCCAAAGCCAGCTCTGCTCTCTGCCAGCTCTTTTCTACTCAAGGTCTGGGAGGAGCAGTGACAAACAGGTTCTGCCCCATCACCTCCTGAATTCCTGCTCTTCTCCTGCTCCTGATGTGCTGCCAGCTCCCAGCAATGCACTGAGAGCAGCTGCTCTCTGACCAAAATTGGTGTGAGCAGCACCAGAGCAGAGCTTAATTTCTTACAGCACACTGTAGATAAGAAAAAAGAGAGATAAAGGCCAGAAAAGGTCTTTTGTACATGCCCCAAAAGAGTTTATTCTCTGGAGAATCCAGGTCAAAAGAGCACAAACACAACTGTGCAGGAGTTTTTATAGAGTGGAGGTCTCAGGGTACAATCTTAACCAATAGGGAAAACACAGGGGAGCATCACAGGGTGGTGTTTGCCCTACAGAACCCAGTGAGGAAACACAGGGGCAGGGAACAACTTCAACAAGCCAATGGGGCCTCGAAAAGCAGGGAATTGACGTGGAAGTTTCCAGATCAAGGGTAGGAAAAAGGTGAGATTGACAATTTAGTGGGAGGAGGAGCAGGGAATATTCTACAAGAGGTGGGCTTGGGGAGGGATGGACAGCAGGGTAAGGGAACAGCTCAGGTTAGAACAACAGGGCAGGGGGAAAAGGAGCAAAGCTGAGGGTAAAAACACACTGCTACGTGTTCCTGGGAATGCTGGAACAGCTGCTGAGGGTGAGGACAGCGAGGTGACAGGGCTGGTGACAACAGAGCTGGTGACAACAGAGCTGGGGACAGAGCTGATGACTGAGCTGGTGATAACAGAGCAGGTGACAGGGCTGGGGACAGGGCTGGTGACTGAGCTGGGGACTGAGCTGGTGACTGGGCTGGTGACAGGGCTGATGACAGGGCTGATGACAGAGCTGGTGACAGGGCTGGTGACAGGGCTGGTGATAGAGTTGGTGGCAGGGCTGGTGACAACTGAGCTGGTGACTAGGCTGGTGATGACAGAGCTGGTGGCAGGGCTGGTGACTGGGCTGGTGACAGGGCTGGTGACTGAGCTGGTGACAACAGAGCTGGTGATAACAGAGCTGGGGACAGAGCTGGTGGTGACAGGGCTGGTCACTGGGCTGGTGACAGGGCTGGTGGTGACAGAGCTGGTGACTGGGCTGGTGACAGGGCTGGTGACGGGGCTGGTGACAGGGCTGGGGACAGAGCTGGGGACAGAGCTGATGGTGACTGAGCTGGTGACAGGGCTGGGGATAGAGGTGGTGACAGGGCTGATCCTGCACCCCTCACACACAGCCTGGGCTCCTCTGCTTTGCACCAACACCTCTGGCTGCAAAGAACTCACAGGCTCTGTGAGCTCGTGGAATCACTGAGGTTGGAAANCAGGGAACAACTTCAACAAGCCAATGGGGCCTCGAAAAGCAGGGAATTGACGTGGAAGTTTCCAGATCAAGGGTAGGAAAAAGGTGAGATTGACAATTTAGTGGGAGGAGGAGCAGGGAATATTCTACAAGAGGTGGGCTTGGGGAGGGATGGACAGCAGGGTAAGGGAACAGCTCAGGTTAGAACAACAGGGCAGGGGGAAAAGGAGCAAAGCTGAGGGTAAAAACACACTGCTACGTGTTCCTGGGAATGCTGGAACAGCTGCTGAGGGTGAGGACAGCGAGGTGACAGGGCTGGTGACAACAGAGCTGGTGACAACAGAGCTGGGGACAGAGCTGATGACTGAGCTGGTGATAACAGAGCAGGTGACAGGGCTGGGGACAGGGCTGGTGACTGAGCTGGGGACTGAGCTGGTGACTGGGCTGGTGACAGGGCTGATGACAGGGCTGATGACAGAGCTGGTGACAGGGCTGGTGACAGGGCTGGTGATAGAGTTGGTGGCAGGGCTGGTGACAACTGAGCTGGTGACTAGGCTGGTGATGACAGAGCTGGTGGCAGGGCTGGTGACTGGGCTGGTGACAGGGCTGGTGACTGAGCTGGTGACAACAGAGCTGGTGATAACAGAGCTGGGGACAGAGCTGGTGGTGACAGGGCTGGTCACTGGGCTGGTGACAGGGCTGGTGGTGACAGAGCTGGTGACTGGGCTGGTGACAGGGCTGGTGACGGGGCTGGTGACAGGGCTGGGGACAGAGCTGGGGACAGAGCTGATGGTGACTGAGCTGGTGACAGGGCTGGGGATAGAGGTGGTGACAGGGCTGATCCTGCACCCCTCACACACAGCCTGGGCTCCTCTGCTTTGCACCAACACCTCTGGCTGCAAAGAACTCACAGGCTCTGTGAGCTCGTGGAATCACTGAGGTTGGAAAAGATCAAGTCCAGGCTTGGCCAAATTCCACCTTGTCCATCAATCCACGTCACCAAGTGCCACATCTGCTCGTTGTTGAACCCTCCCAGGGCTGGTGGTTCCACCATGGCCCTTCCAATGCTTCATCACCCATTCAGTGAGGAAATATTTCCTAAAATCCAACCTGAACCTCCCCTTGAGGCCATTTCCCCTTGTCCTATCACCTNACTGAGCTGGTGATAACAGAGCAGGTGACAGGGCTGGGGACAGGGCTGGTGACTGAGCTGGGGACTGAGCTGGTGACTGGGCTGGTGACAGGGCTGATGACAGGGCTGATGACAGAGCTGGTGACAGGGCTGGTGACAGGGCTGGTGATAGAGTTGGTGGCAGGGCTGGTGACAACTGAGCTGGTGACTAGGCTGGTGATGACAGAGCTGGTGGCAGGGCTGGTGACTGGGCTGGTGACAGGGCTGGTGACTGAGCTGGTGACAACAGAGCTGGTGATAACAGAGCTGGGGACAGAGCTGGTGGTGACAGGGCTGGTCACTGGGCTGGTGACAGGGCTGGTGGTGACAGAGCTGGTGACTGGGCTGGTGACAGGGCTGGTGACGGGGCTGGTGACAGGGCTGGGGACAGAGCTGGGGACAGAGCTGATGGTGACTGAGCTGGTGACAGGGCTGGGGATAGAGGTGGTGACAGGGCTGATCCTGCACCCCTCACACACAGCCTGGGCTCCTCTGCTTTGCACCAACACCTCTGGCTGCAAAGAACTCACAGGCTCTGTGAGCTCGTGGAATCACTGAGGTTGGAAAAGATCAAGTCCAGGCTTGGCCAAATTCCACCTTGTCCATCAATCCACGTCACCAAGTGCCACATCTGCTCGTTGTTGAACCCTCCCAGGGCTGGTGGTTCCACCATGGCCCTTCCAATGCTTCATCACCCATTCAGTGAGGAAATATTTCCTAAAATCCAACCTGAACCTCCCCTTGAGGCCATTTCCCCTTGTCCTATCACCTGGGAGAAGAGGCCGACCCCCAAATTCCATTGTGCTCCCCTAAAAGGCTCACTGGAGGTAAAAACCTTGTTATTTTCTGTCCCAATATCCTATAAACTATTATTTTATATTAAATGCAGCCTGGTGGTTACTCTGCCCGTGCTCCTGTCACGCTATCACCACCAGCACTGTCACAGGGGTGTGTTTTGAAAGCTGCACTTTGCAAAGATCCTTTTCATTGTGTTACAGCACCAGTGATTCCTATAAAATTGTATTTTTTTTTCCAAAGCACACCACATAACTCGGCCACAAGGCACTGCCAGGCTCCAGGATCTCTCAGGCACAAAATGAATGGTGTGAATCATCGACTGCAGCTTGGCCAAACCCAGCTCTTCACCCTGGTGAGGGAAAAGTGCCTTTTATCATCTCATAAACTGGGAGGCTGAAATTATCACTGCAGTTGTCAAGAGCTTTATAGAGATTAAATCTCCTCCATGATAGACTGGTAGCAAAGCTGAGGGTTGGTTTATGAGGGGAAAAAAGCAACCATAAAGAGAGAATTGGCCTCGCTCGCTCTTCCCAAACCCAGTTTGAAAACTCTTCCTGGCAGTCCTGCAACAACAGCCAAAAAAAGCACAAACCCACACAGAAATGAATGTTTTCTTCCTGATTTTGTCCTTCCTTATCAAAGACTGTGCTTCGATGGGAATTGGGAACATTTTCAGGGAAAGAGGTGCCCATTCAGTATCAGGATAGCCCTGAAATTAAATATTTTCACGTTGGCTCAAGGGTGAGGCAGTGCCTTGGGGGGAAGGGGTCTCTTCAGCTGCTAGATTTTTAAACAAAAAGCTCAGGAGGAAATCAATTTTAGGGCAGAGAATGCAGTTGGGATCACAGAACCACAGGAATGAGGTTGCTGGGAGGACAAAGCTTGGGAGTAGCACAAGAGGTGCTGAAATTTTGTTGGTCGAGGTTTTGCTTTGATCTCGCTCACTCCACAGGGGGAATTACTTTTATTTATTCAAATAATTACTTGGAATTTGTTTTTATCACTCCCTGGATAAATCCACTGGAAATCCCTTGAAGACAAGGGAGCCTTGTCCAGTTTGGATTCTTCATCCACATCGTGGGGATCAATAAAGGGGGTTATAATTAAATCAAGATAAAGTGGATGAAAAGCCTTCCCCAAACTCACAAGATGTTTTTAATGGAAAACTGTGGTTGAATATTTTTGTTAAAGGACAGGGAGACAGTCAAGTAGCCCAAATCCCTATCTCAGGAATTATTTAATGGCAGATATTCCCAGCAGATGCTGAACACAGCTCTTCCAGAGATAATGAAACAAAACTAATCAAAGCCAAGCTTTAAAAAGGAGGAAAACAGACCTCCCAAACTTCATTCTCAACATCCTTACCCTGTAACACAACTCCTTAAATCAAAGAAACTCAGACTTTTTTGACAGAATCGACACCATCTGTAAATTCATGCAACAAAACCAGTCACTTTCCCCAAAAAAGTTCAGATTTGGATGACTTTACCTTCATGTTAACTTTCAAATAAGCCTTCCTCCTGCATCCAGCCAAAGCCTTTACTCTGACATTGCCTTGAGATGCTCTGGCTGTTAGTAATAATAAGGACAAGTGAGAAATTATTAAAAGAGATTTATTGAAAGTGACTGAATGCTCCAGGGTACCATGGGAGGAGGTTCGATCCTCAGAACAATTTTATCCAGCATATTGAGGCTCTTCAGACTTTCAACTTACAAAAAAAAAAAAAAAATAAAAAATAATGGAAAGTTTCTCCTGATTCAGAGCTACTTTGACACAGCTTCAAAGCAGCAGCATCTCAAAGCAGCGTTGAAGGAAAAATGGAAGTATTTTACAATGACAGCTCTAATATCTGAACTCAGCCTAAAAGCTGTCAAATAAATTAATTGTGATCTAGCAGCTCTGCTAGGGAACCTTCTCATGTACAAATGGCCTTGGGTTTCAGCCTACTTTTTTAGGACAATGTATTTGGAGAGGAATTGAGGAAATTTTTTGTTTGTGCTACTGATTTGTGGTGCTTGACCACGACAAAGCCACTCAGGAATTGTGGACTATGATGTTACAAGCTAAAAACATTTAAAAATATGATTATCCAACTTACCTGGTGTAGTGAAAGGGGTCAAGCCTTCCCATGTCTGATAATTAACATGGGTAAGTTTAAAATCAACTTGCACAAGGGAAAAATTAATTGAAACATTTGGAAAATTATCTCCAAAATCCATTTTACTTCCAAAAGGACAGAAGGAGAAAATCCTTGCAATTACAGGCTGCAGAAAGTGCCTGTTCTTGGATTTTAATCCAGGACTGCCCTGGATTTAATGCAACCACAAACAGGCTTTGACCTCCAATATCAATTTTGTTCTATCAGGACTTCGGGGGCTGTGCAGTAAGAAGTTTTTAGGATTATTTGGACATTTTGAAGTTTGTTTTTACCTTCCAGGCCCAGGGAGGCAGATTTCCAAGAGCTCCTGGTGTTTGTTGGGCTCATATGGGCATTTATGAGAAAATTCTCCCAGTGCTTTTCACTCAGTCCCCACAGCCCAGAGCTGTCTGGACCTCTCAGGGGAAGCTCAGTAATGCAATTAATTTCCTTAATGCTAATTTTTCCATGCTTGGAATGCTTCTCCCACGATCCAGAGTTGGATGGGTTCCTCCAGGTGTGGTGGAGCTCAGGTTGCACCTCCCAAACCAGCAGCCCAATAAATCTTCATCTCTCTCTATGCTCTCCATTATCTTAAATTTTATGGGTCACACCAGAGGATTTGGTTGGTTGAATTTTAATGTTAGAAAAAATTAATTATTTGAGGATGAAAACCTAGAGAACTGGTTTGGCTTTTAGCAAAACCAACCTGCATCCATGCTAACAACTCATTCCTTGAGAGCTGGATTTTTTTTTTTTATTTTTTTTTGGATCTTATGTCCACACTCATTGCTTTAACCTCACTTATTTTAAACACTTGGTTCTTCCCAAATCCAGAGTTCAGCCCATTTCCTAAGTCAGGGCTTGGGGAGCACAACCATCACCCTCCTCCTGTTCCTATAAAACCTGGGATAACACCTTCAAACGTTAATGAGACAAATGAAATCTCCTTGGGTTGTGTTTCACCAGTTTAAAAGGAAATTATTCCCCAATAATTTACTGGAGTGACCTTCTGAAAACAGTATTAGCTGAAAGAACTGCACTTCATTATCTTTGTAATAACCACACACAGAATTCAGGGTGACTGAAAACTCCTTTGGACAGCACCTGTGTTGATGACAGGATGTGAAACTGATGTTTTGGGACTCTCAGGAGGAAAATTATTTATTTGTAGAGCAGCTTTTCTCTCTTAAGTGACACTGAACCACTCCAGGTCACAGGTAATTAAAGCACAGGAAATGAAGGATGGGATTTAAGAGCTGGAGTTCCTTCACTCAGCAAAGAGTGAAGATCACAAAATCACGGAGTTATTTAGGTTGGAAAAAACCTTGGAAATCATCAGGTCCAACCTCATGAAAGGTCATGAATCAACTGTGTAAACACAGCAGTCCAAAACTGCCAAATCACTGCAAAAGGCACAAAACTGGGTGATTTTTTAGAAATCTTCCCTGATTTTTTTTTTTAATAAATACACTCCATTTTTTCATTAAGACAAATAAATAAATACAAATGCTCCATAAATAAACAGGCACCAGTGAACATCCTGGGAGCACTGCAGCTCTACTGAGTCATAACTCCCAGCAAAAAGAAATTTGGATGTCTTATCTAGACCTGCTTGTTATCATTGATCCTGGGAGTGCCAGAACAGCACAGGCAGTGATCTGAAAACACAAAAAATAAAAAAATCCCACACAGAACCCGGAGCGCTTTTCAGCTGCATTTGAAAAAGATGCAGACAATGAAGTTTTTCCCCTTTACCTAACGAGGGATGATATTTCTGCTGTTTGATCTGAGGAAAGGAGGCATCTGCTTGAAAACCCAGCAGCCAGGGAGGTTGTTACACAAGCAAGGTTGTTTTTTTTTTTTT
>VXBI01006784.1:0-30169 GCA_013397375.1 Toxostoma redivivum
CACCACACCAACAAACTTTTGTTATCCTACCGTTTCAGTCTGAGCCCAAAGCTCCCTTACCAACCCAAACCATTCCGCGTTTTTGTGACAGCACGGTGCCATGGGCACCTCAGGCTCAGCCATGGTACCTCTCAGCTGCGCAAATCACAAATCTGCTCACAGTGGTTGCACACAGAACACTTCCAAGCACATGCAGCCTGTGCTCCAAGAGAAATGCAAACTCTAGACAGGAATACAAATCCAGAGCTAAGCTGGCTGTCACAGCTCACCATTGGAAGCATCCTTGCAGTGCTGAAAACCACTGATGCTAACGAGCCACTAAGTAAAGAACTCCTAGATGCTGGTAAATGCCAGCCTGGCTGGGGACACTGTCACTGCCTGCTTGGAACAGGACAAATTACTCTGCTGGCTGTGTGCAGAGCTTAGGAGGTTTGAGTCTCTGTCACAGATTGTGCTGTTGCTAGCACTCTGCTGTGGAAACCAGGCCTAATTAACACAGAAAGCAAGAGCTGGATCATATTTAAAGATGTACAGGTAGATAAATATACTTTCTAGCTGCTGGATAGATTCAGGAGATGAAAAGGATAAAACCCAGCAGAAGGCAGCATGCAGTGGCACTCTGTCAAAGGTGCTCTGAGTTCATTATCACCTCCAAAGGACACTTCTCCCTGCTCCAGCCGTGCACGGAGCACAGGGAGATTTCAAAGCAGGTTACATAAAACCTTCTCCTGGCAAAGATCCACGGTTTATGCTCTGAACCATCTCCTGTGTTGTGTTTGGTTTCATTGCTCCATTCTGATTCTAACAATACCACGGTAATAAATGAGTATGTTTCACAACTTGGTAAGATAGCCAAAATGCCACTACCCACCTAATGAGCCTTATAATTGAGTTGTAATGAATTTTATGTAGTGCTGTGTAACTTGAATGATGCAAGAGACACTGGGAAGATATTTAAGAGGGAAGAATTCTAATACAGTTTTCAAAAGAAGGGACAAAAATAACCACTAGTTTACTCACACAGTTGTTACTCCTGACAAAATTCCATTTAAGCCAATGAGATTACTCATGTGGGTACATTTGTCACAGGAATAAGGCTGCAGAAATGAGTCCTGGGACATAAAGGTGATGATGTTTAGAAAGTTTTTCTTTGTGTAGTATTCAGCTAAAATGGGCAATGCATTCCTGTGAAGAAATGGTTTGATATGACATGAAAGCCTGGGAGTTCTGAAGAAGTTAATATCCACTTTTAAAAATATTTTATACTGATCACGATTCGAGCATAAAAGCCACAAAATAAAGTCTCTATTCTTTTGCTTGTTTTGTCTCTTTATTTGATGAATATTACCTCATTTGGATATCAACTGAAAAGGCAATTAAAAATGAAATTAGGTCAATAAAATCAAAGAAATACTTTCAGGTCTCTTAACTTGCTGACGAACTTTTGAACAAGTGGAATAGATGACAACTAACAAATAACATGCTTTCACACAAAACAGTCCTTGAAATTCAAACAGCTGAGAGCACTTGTGTGAGTTTCAAGAATTTTCTGAAAGACATGCAAGATTGAATAAAAAACAAAAACCCTCCCGTTTTTCGTGATGTTTTGCCCAAGAAGTACATAAAGCCATTTTCCAAAACAAATGGTCTGAAGCCAAGATTTTCAGCTTCTAAACCCCCACAGCTACAGACACATCTGCAGGAAAATTGTATCTGAAACCTTTCAAAAACTCTCAAAAGCTTTGAGCTCTCTGTGTAATGTTTTTTGCATTAAAAGGTTGGTACCAGACCTGAACAGAACTCATTTCACTTCACAGGCATTTGCATTAATATCTTATCTGGGTTTACACTGCCCTGGGAATTTCATATTATCAAACGATTTCAAAGAAAAACTGGGTGTAACTTCATTTTATCCAACCATATGTTGTTTTGACACATGCAATCAAAAAAATACATTCTGATCCAAATCTCCACACAGCCAATTACAAAGGGCTCCAAAGGCCTTCATCATCTTCAGATCAGTTTATTTGTCCACATTTTGGGCCATGACCCAGCCCAGGCACCACCTGACTGCCCCAGAAGTGCTCTGGGTATTCTCTGGGTATTCTCTGGGTATTTTCTGAATATTCTCTGGATATTCTCTGAGTGTTCTCTGCTTTCCAGAGGTGTTCCATGGTGCTCAGCTGTGGGACCCATCCAAATCCCAAAGCTCTGCTGGCCCAGGAACCAGAGAGGCAAACCCAGCTCTGAGCTCTGCTGGGATTCCATCTGAAATAAAGGCTTTGTGTGGTTTTGTGTATGACTTGGGCCTTACTACCAGGGACCTCATTTTATAAAGGCAAAATATTCAACTATTGGGATCAGGTAATCCAGTGACTTACACACACCCCGGGTTTCCCAGCACACCACTAAGTGAAAGCCCAAACCTCCCAGTGCCCCTGCCTGCTCTGTTATCAAGTTTATGAACACAACACCCCTGCCTTTACTCAGCTCTCCTGTTTTTATGAGCCTGATGCTTGTACAACCTGGCAGCTTTTTAGCTCAATCATATAAATGTCTTAATACCCTGCATTGATCTGGAATCAACACAGTTGCCAACACACGGATAAAAAGCATCTGGAGAATTTGTTGGTTGTTATTTCAAGCTGTTTATTATTCCTGGAGGACTCATATGAACACTCAGAACTATCATGCCTGCATTAATACTGCTCCCCTGCACCTCTGGGTACAGTAACACTGTACATTAAAGATGCTTTAGAAAATTGTTTGCGAGTTGATATTGCACTGGGATTACTCTGTACAGGCTGCAGCTTTCACTAAATAAATACTGGAGAAGGGCTGGCTGTGAAGGCAGGCAGCCTGAACTCCTCAGCTGGCCTTTGGAACACAGTCAGGAACAAAAACAAAGCACTGATATTTACCAAGTTGATTTCAAATCTTGGATTTGGCAGACCTGTGATGAACAGACACTCAGGGTTCATTCGTAATGCTGTGCCTGCAGACTGGCACGGAAAACAATCCTTCACAGGTGAGGGGGAGCATTTTGTGAGCTGCTCTTGTTGCCCATATGGAAGCAAAGATCCCCATTTCATCTCAATGGTGCAGTTTGACAAAGAACTATGAAAAAACTAGCACAAAGAAAGAGGAAAATGAGATGCAAACATCAGGGGACAGTGGGACAGAGAGCATCTGAAAACCTGTGACTGAACTACTCCAGTCTAGGGACAAACCAGCAGCCACTACTACACAAGTGGGTTCAAGTCATGCAATCATGCACTAAGAAAAATCCCATTAAGTGAAACAGGTTCTGCTGCCATTAGGAGAAACAGGAGCAAGGGTGGGAGCAGGAATGAATCAAAAAGTCCAAATGCAGACGTACAAATCTGCAATAATTCTGTTATTACCACTGAAAACCATTCCATGCTGAAATGTGGCTGTGAGGCAAATCTGTTGGAGGAGATTTTCAAGACAAATCAAGAGCATCATAAACCAGGCTGCATTCTGTACAGAAGTACTGAATGCTACACAAACCTGCATAACCACAGCTTTGCAGCTCTGCTGATGGGGATTTATATGATGGGTATAAATTTCCACGAGGGACCTGACTGAGCACAAACATCAAATATTCAGTGACCCAGTGTGAGCCCCAGGCTGTGTCTCTAAGACTCACACTGGTCCAGGGTGGACATCAGGAGGAATTCCCAGTGGAAGGACTGGAGTCCCCATCCCTGGGGTGTTCAGGGGCACTGGGAGCTCATGAGGTGGTGGTGGTGTGATTAACTGCAACTGTAACATTCAGAATTATCTCACATTCCAATCCCACTATACTTCAAAGTTTTTTAAGTGCCCACATTAGAGTTTTTGACTATAACCCACTACACTGTTGCTTATTTTCTATATCCATCCCATCTCCATATTACTTTATATATGCATGAACCCACATAGTAAGTAAAGAGTATATCTACATATCTATCTAGACCATTATTAATCATATGAGGGAAAATGAAAATTATTTGCCAGATGTTATTAAAATGTCCAAGTCATTTTATCCCCTAGCACAGAATAAAAATGTTACTATGTGGCTGTTAATATACAGTAGAAGGGAAATTGCTGCTTCAAGTATTGAAAATATTGTAGCTCCAAGCCTTTAGAAATTCAGTTTGCCAATAAAAACGTTGGAGAACTGAGTATTAAGGGTCACATCCAGAATTTCTTCCATATTTCACCTGACCAGGGTTATTAACAAGAAAACTCAGTGCCTTAAGGAAGCAGAGGGAGTACAGAACATAGAAATGACCTGGTACAACAGTGTTACTCTGCAGAATTACAACACTTTACATCAAGCACTTGCAAAGCTGTGGCAGGAGCAGTTTCCTCTGAAACCACCAAGTTTTAGACCCAGTTCTAAGACCAGGAGGCAAAGCAGGAGGCAAAGTTTAGAGTGTGGTAACTCCTGGGGCTTAGAGCAGATCTCTGTCTAATGCAAGGCTCAAACCTTACTTGACTTCCATGACCTGAGGCTTTTCCAAGCAGAATTTTCTGTGCCCACAATCCACCTGCCCTGGAGGCAAGCCTGGACCATGAGAAGTTTTCCATGGAGGAGTTTTCCATGGAGGTGTCTGGAGGAGGGATTCTGTGCCAGCTGTCATTTCTGGCCAGAGATTACATTTAAAAATCTTCAGTGTATCTGTTCCAGGACAGCTTTGCCATTCCTCATTCCCAGCTGGATGTTTCACACCCTAATACAGATGACATCCATGCCTTTTACATTTCAGTCTGCTGCTGGACAGAGTCCTCAGCAAGACACAATCAAATTAGCTTCAACTGTCTGCAGGACCTACTGCAGAGAAGCTGTAAAAGAAATCAGTAATTTCAGCCTCAGTACAGACACACATAATCACTGTGCTCCAGAAACCCAGAGAACAGAGACATATCAAAAAATGAATGAAAAATAAGCATGTAAATGAAAAGAACCTTTTATTCTCCCCCTCCACAAGGGATGATATTTTTGCATTTATTTATAGCACTTAAAGAGCTGAAGTCACAACTGGCTTAGTAATCAATTGAATGAAAAATTTTCTGGGAAGCCAAGGTGAAGCCTCCAGAAAGCAGGAGGGAAAAGAGGCTGCAAAATGACACTGAAGTTTCACATGCACTCACACAGACAGCACCAGCAAAACCCAAATCCCTGAAGTGTTCTTCCCAAATCCCAGTGGACCATTAGCCCAGGCTGAAATTAAACACTGAGCTATCAGTTCAAGGACAGCACATCCCCTGTTTGTGTTTGATACTCAGCAGCTCTTTTGCACTCCTGTAATTTCTCCATTTTTCTCCAGAGCTTCTCCCCTAACTTTCTGCTGCTCCCAGCCCTGCACACAGACATCACTCAGAGATCATTCCTCCAGCCAGGCCTTGCTGTGGAGAAACATCTCCCAGAAAATTACTCAAAAGCAAAATATGTTCATTGCAAAAATGCTGTACAGCTCATCTCCAGCCAGCCATCCATCAGCCCTGGTGCAGGAGTTTTTTTCTCAGGAGGGAAAAATTGGAGCTGGAGTTAGAGAAAAACTCCAGTTTTGTCGTTTTTTCATAACCTTGGAAAAAACTGGCACAAAGAAAATAAATTTTCTCCATTCTGTCATAAAATGCTTTTGCATTGTTAGAAATAACAAATACCACTGGAATTAAGAAATGAGCCTGAAATGAAAACTTCAGTGAATATAAATGAGCAACTGCAACCCACTGCACTTGCACTGTGTGTAAAATCCATTTATACAAAGGGATTTGGGTATTCCATTGCCTGCTTTTCAGAGCCAGAAGCCTGTCTTTGTGGAGGAAGCTTTGTGGAGGAAGGAGAGATCCATATTTATAAAACAACTATATGAAATATGTGATCTTTGGGTCTGGATTCTCCCCAGCTCACTTGGAGTCACACAGCTTTATTCTGAACAGAGATGGAAGAATGATCCAAAAGCAGCTAAAGCCCCAATTCAGGGAGGCAGCAGAAGGGAAGATATTAGGGTCAAGTCCCCAGCATGACTCCAGAGATTTTGTTGACTTTTTCAGCAGCAGAGCATTCTAAAAATACTGGGAAGCTTTATTAGTTGAGCCTGAGATGGGAATGTCTGTAATTTCAAGTTTGCAGCTATATTTCACCTGTTTTCTTGTCCACACAGACAGCAATAGTCAGTAACTAACCAATATAATCTGACTTTGCATTCTTGCAACACCCCTTATTTAAGGATGCTGAAGGCATTATAATAAATATTATCATTCCAATAAACTTTGCAAAAATATAAATAAGAAGGATTTAAACAAACAGCATAGATTTTCATTGCCCTGATTGCATTTCTCCTTCCACTCAAATCACTAAAGGAAAAAACAACACACAAACCAACTGCAGGTCTAATCTTTCAGCCTGCACTTACAGGATTAAGAGTTAATACTTCTCATAACTGTAGTCTCAGTCTGTTTTTCTGGTGTCTCAGAAAGAAGTAACTGCAGTAACTTGCAGAGAAATTTTATGGATTTCTTTTTATTTGTCTTTAGACATAAACCTTAAAGACTCAAATATGTTCAAGATTTTCTCCAAAACCACAGAAATGTGAAGTTTTTGTAATAAATGAGAGGTTTATAGCTAAATCCTCACAACTTCTCAAAAGCACCAAATGCCATGGGAGTGATTAATGTCCCAGAGCCACCCTTCCAATGCAGAATAAAACCATCCATGGAGCCTCACCTGCTGCTATTGATGCACAGAAACTTCCAGGCTTTGAGAGGGAGGCATTCAGGAGAGCCTTTGCTAGAAGGGGAAGAAATGCTGTGGTTTTGCTTCATAATCCTCCTCCCAGCTGATCTGGAGCTACCAGAGAATGGTGAATTTGTCCCCACTCACAAACACACCCATGGAAACAGAACACTCCTACAAAGACAAACGTGTGTCAAGTGTTTGCTGCATCCCTCCACGCCTCAAAGGCAATCCTCATGGAGAAGTATTTGTGGATAGAAATGTCAGTAACTGCTAAGTGATGGTAAATGTGTGCCAGCCTGCTGTCAGTGGGTGCAGAGTGCCCTGAAAACCCCGTGAGAGCAAAGCTTGGTCCAGGCAGGCTCAGAGCATGGATGGTGGTGGGCACTGACTGCAGCCATGGCACAGCAGGGACACAGAGGATCACAGGGTGCCCCAGTGCTGCTCAAACCCCAAAATCTGACACTTCCCAGTGGCTGAATGTGGGGCTGTGTGCTGGGCTTTGCACCACTAATTAGTGCTTTGTCATCAGTCTCATCTGTTTCCCTCTGAGCCAGGATTATTAGAAAGGTGATTGAGGCAATTCTCATGTTCAGACTTGGATGTTTATTGTATCTTATCAGAAATTACAGAAAGTACAACAGCACCTCCAGCTCCTTGCTAGAAATGGGAAAAATGGCCCAGCTGAGCCTGCTTCAAGGCCTTTTAAAGCTAAACACACCAATAAAAGTTTAACACCTACATTATTTATCCTTTTGACCCAATAATAGATTCCCACGACCCTTAGAGTGACATTGACCAACCAAAGGTCACTGCCTGAGTTCTGTGAAGAAGATGAAGAAGAAAAAGATGAACAAAGAAAAAGACACCACTCAAAATTCTCCATCTTGTCCCATATCCACCACTGTATTGTAAAACCCTCAAATTTCAAACCCATCCCCCAGTGCAAACACACGCATCTCACCCACTGCACATTGGTGATTTCTAACTCATTATTCAGATTTAAAGCCTTCTCCAAGGTTTCAGCTCCAGAGCAGTGTTTTCCAGGGGGGTCTGTGCCTGGAAGCACAGAAAGCTCAAAAACTCCAGATTCCTGAGATCCAACAGTTGAAGCCTATAAATGCAAACCAGACAGTTATTTCTCCCTTTCTTATCAAACATTCCATGTTTTCTGAAGTCTTTGTACCTCCAAGGCTCTGCACGGTGCAGTCAATGCTCTGGGCTGGCAGATGGTGATGAGGCATCCACAGGAGGCTGAGTGACCATGAGCAGTGTGTTCTCACCTCCCAGAGCCAGGAACTCAAACATGAGCACATCCTGTACATCCCTGGCTTCCCCTCTGTAACGCTGTTACTGTGTTCTGTGTCAGGGATATTTGTCACTGCTGAGACACAGATGTCACTGTGCAAGCACAGTGCCTCTCCCTGCCAGCCTGTTCTGAGCATGACAACATTTTGGAGATGAAAATTTCCCTAATATCCAACCTAAACCTCTCGTGGCACAACATGAGGCTGTTTCCTCATGTCCTGATGTTCCTGTAATGAGCTTTGGAAGGAGGAGCAGATCTGCACAGGCTTTCAGAACCCAGGACAGAGCCTGGCTGTTCCCTGCTGCACTTCTTGTATCCCTCCACCTCAAACAGCTGAAATCCACATCTCAACGGGAGAGATCCTAATCTACCACTCTTTAGGGCTTAGATCACTGATCCATAAATTTACTCCTGCCACTTGACCAGGCTTTAGTGAAGACTCAGCAGGAGAGAGCTCCTTTAAAATCAAACTTAGGAAATTCTTAGCAAAGAATTCTCTGTGTAATTTATTTCTTGACCGCTACCCAAGGATACTGTGAGTGCAAATACACTCCCAGCCTGTAATGATTATGCTAATCTAGAGAAGAGAAAAGACGTGTTGTGTATTAATCAAAGTCATGAGCTCAATTTCTCATTGTTCTTGGACTAAGTGATCAATACAGCAACACTCACTTGCTACAAGTACAGAGGGGTTCTAGGAGGAATTCACATTTATCTTGTCCCTGTGAAGGAAATGCAGCTAAGGAAGGTTCCTCATATCAGAAAGTTAAAAGGAGCATTATTCACCAGGATTTAGGGAATGCTGCTTTGTCAGAAGGTTCAGAGTACACAAACTGCCATCTCCGCTCTCTCCAGTACGTGCTCATAAAACCACAAGGGGATTAATCAAATGTCTTTGGGGAAGGTTTTTTCTTCATCTCCCAAAGAGCAGCTGGATGTCATTCCTATAAAGAGAGATAGCTATTCCCTTTCTCCTGCCTAACACAGCCTGTGTTCTCAGAATTCCATTGTTATTTCTGTGCTGACAGCACAAAGTCTCTCCTCCCCCATGCTCTCTGAACGCTGGTTCTGCCCCACAGGGCACTGCCCTGTGCTCAGCTGCCACAGGCTGCTGCCAGCAGTGCCAGCCACACTGATTTAAAACATCTTATCAAAGGACAGCCAGGATCCCACAGCCAGCTGGGACTCTGTAATGGTCTCAGGGCTGTGCGTGTGCTGAGACACAGAGAATTCATAAAACTTAGGGAGACATCCCAGCCACCTGTAAAGCTCATTTCACTCCATGGGAAAAAACAAAAAAAGAAAAAAGAAAAAAAGGAACACTGAAACTTTCTTCTGCTGGAACTGAGTTCGAAATAGTTGCCAGGAGTAATTTGCAGCTGCTGGCTCCAGTCTATATGAAAAAATGACTTTATTCTAAAATCCTGTTCTAGGTAATTCACAATATAAGAAGCCAATGGAAGGTCTTGCAGAAGTGACCATTGCCCTGTGTGAGGCTGTCACTGGAATACAAACTGCATCATCAGAGCAGCTCACATTCACACTGAAGCTCTCAGGAAACCCTCCCAGGTCACACAAAGCTCTGCTGGATCACTGAGCCCCACAGAGCAAACTCAGTGTTGGAGTCAAACACACCTCAGCAGGGATTTTGTGCCCTTGCACAACCAGTCCTTGCTGCCACCAGCTCACAGGAAGGCAAGGGCAGAATTTCCACCCCCACAGAGTCCCTGCTGTGTCTCTCTCAGTCTCTGAAGGACATAAAGATGATTTTATCCACACCCTGTCCCAGTGAAGGAGCTCCCTCACCATGGCACAGCCAGGGAGATTTCCCAGCCCTGCTGTGCAGGCTGACACCTCACCCTGCTCCTGCTGTACCTGTGATCCCATTAGCACCAGTAACTCATCAGCAATAAACACCTTCCAAAAGCACCAGGACTCATCTCCTGTTGTTAGCACGAAATCTGAATGCATTTTCCCAGTACAGTGTAAAGAGATCAATAAGTATTATACTCTAATCAGCAGGTAATAGGACTTAAGCAGCCAGTCTTGTCAATAGAGCCATTAACTAACTAATTAAAGGAACCATTAATAAAAGCATCCGAATTGATTTCAACTTTTCTAAAGAGTAACATCATACAAAAGAAGATTCTGCTTGGAACATTGTGCCAGCTTGCAGGGCAGCTGAGTAACAGCAAAAAAAATGAATTTTCTTGTTACAAGCTACCTGTGCAACTTAAACTGCTTGTTACCTGGTACAGTTACTTACTTCATATATATGTCCTGCAAATCAATTTTTCAAATATTTTTTTAATGAGTCATCACTTTATCTAAACAAAGCTATTTTCCCCCAAATATGAATTTCAAATTCTTTCTCTTTTTTGATACACCAGAAAGGTACACCATAAAACACGGAGCTCAAATGCAAAGTTTTCTTAAGGTAATTTTTAAAACAAAACAGATGTCAATTTGTAAAGATCCCATAAAGACTTGCCATGTTAGGGAATAAATCAGGGAAAGCAATGTATCAAATATATGTGCTGGGAAAACAGAAATGACCCTAATTAGAAAGTTTCTCCTCCTGCTGAAATCTAAAGAGATAAATTCTGTTTCCTGTTGAAGCAAAGTAAATCCAAAGTAATCCCCCAGAACCTGCTCCACTGCTGTATCAAGGTAACAAGGAGCTGAATTTAGTCAGGGTTCTTGAGAATCAGATTAAAATTAAACCCTGCAAGTGGTACCTACACCCGTTTGTAGCTCATGCTGGAATCAGCAGAGGATGATGATGGGCTGAGATGAAGGCTGGGGGTTGTTAATGAACCTTTCCAAGTGTCTGGCTCATTAAACACCCCCAGAGTGCCCTGGTGCTCCCAGGGGCTGGGACACACGCTGGGACATTAAACTGGACTCTCCTCTGTTTCTGCATTGGGAAAACCAACAGCATATGCAGGATTTGTTTTTAAGGCTCTTCCCTTCCATCCTCTCAGAAATCCCAGAGAATTTGTCTTTTGCCCACATGGAAGGAGCTGTGATTTTACAGCAAACCTGGAATGTTTTGTTCTATCAGAGAAACATGAAACATGCACTGAATGTTCCCATGCCACCTGCAGGGAGAAAGTCAAGTAAAATTTGCAGTTCAGAGAGGCAAACACCAAAAGCTTTGGGAAAGGATAATTTAATACATCTGTCACACTCAATTACAGAGTCTGCTGTAATCCAGCACATCCATGGTTTTCCCTCTTCAGCCAGAAAAGAGCCAATTGCCCAGGCTCAGAGTTAAACATCTGTTTCACAAAACAAAGATATTAACCTCCAAGTTTCCTTATGAACCAATAAATTCCAGCCATCCATCACTACTCAGGAGCAGGTGTTGTCTCCATTACACACACTGCTACAGCCAAACCCTCAACCTAAGCCACTGCAGTGACTCAATTTTGGAGGTATTATGTGGGCTGTTATTAATGCAGGGATACAGAAGCTTCTTTTAATAATACAATATATTTATTTTAAAATGTTCTGCTGTGGTTTCACTGGTTACACAGATAAAACTCAATATTTAGACATAACAGAATCAAGTATTGTAAAAAAAACAAACTCACCTGGCAGCTTTACATACTGGAAAGCATCAATTCATGTTTCCATATTAATCACAAGGCTTTTGAACAGTATAACAATTATGTCATTGTTTTAATTGTTATCCATCCTTAGTACATACAAACCAATCACAAATAAAGTAGGAAGCAGTCCTGACCATGACATTTTACTTTCAAGGAAACCTTCACCACTTTGGAAATAAAACAATCCATACTGGATGGGTTTAGTCAGGCTCCTCAGGAGCAGAAAGAATGGTAAAATTCCTCAGAGAGGCAAATCCTGCCCCCAGTGCTGCAGTGAAAATCCAGAAATCACCTGGAGCATGAGTCTCTGCATGAGCTGAGCACTCCCTTCTCCTTCCACATTCCCCCAAACACCAAACCCATGAAGGACAAAGAGCTGCTGTGTTCTGCAACAGCTCAGCTCAGCATGAACAGCAATGGAACAACATTAATGGAACAACAGAATTAATGGGACAACAGCATTAATGGAACAACATTAATGGAAAACAGTGTTAATGGAACAAGAGCATTAATGGGACAACATTAATGGAACAATTACATTAATGGAACAACAGCATTAATGGAACAACAATATTAATGGTACAAGAGCATTTATGGGACAACAACATTAATGGAACAACAGCATTAATGGAACAACAGAATTAATGGGACAACAGAATTAATGGGACAACAGCATTAATGGAACAACAACATTGATGGAACAACAGCATTAATGGAACAACAGAATTAATGGGACAACAACATTAATGGAACAACAACATTAATGGAACAACAGCATTAATGGAACAACAGCAAACATGAGACCAGCAAAGGAGCTTCAACACAAGCTGCACCCATCATAAATCAAACTCTGCTCTGAACCTTCCTCATGGGCTGCACATCTGAAATCATCCTAATTCAAGAATATTAGACATAAAATGCTGTGAAAAGGAAACAAAACTCACACTTGTTTAACCTTGGACACACCATGGCACCAGGGATTCCTTGCTAAGCAGTGCTTTATGGAATGTTTTCCCTGCAGGCTTTACCCCAAATGTGCACAGCACCTCAGCTGGTGTTGTCCCTGATGGCCAGGCTGACCACACAAATTGAAATTCGAATTTTGAAATTTGGTAGTGAAAGCACATCTTTGGCTTCTCAGCCTTTCAGGGATCACATGAACATAGATTTACAGCAAAATGGCAAAGAACACCAGCACTGGGAACTGTTCTGCAATGTCACTGAGTCTCTCCTAAACCCTCTCCCTGGGAACTGTATTTCCCTGGCCTAGGACTGTTTATCACAGAGTTCAGGGGGAATTGTGAAGCCTGATAACTTGAAATAAATGAGAAGATGGAAAGACTGGGATGACAGGTAAATGATCAAAATTAATCTGTGTCAGTCTCGAAGCACAAACAACATTTTGCTTCTCCAAAGGGTCATGGATTAATTCCATTTCAAAGCACATAATTACAACCCTCTTCTGTTTCTGGAGGACATTCACAATGTTGTAGAGATTTTCCAAAAATATTATGTGGCATTTCTAAAACTGTGCCTATAATGTATTTATAAAGCATTATGTTAGCTATCTCTAAACATATCTCTACATCTTTTTATACTCATGCCATAACAGGCAACTGCAAAATGAGTACCAATTAGCTCCTCAAAAGTATATAAGGATTACCAGTCCTTAAACCAGATATTCCAGAAATCAAAACTGCAGAAAAGCCATGTAACCCAACAGAAATGGAACAGAGGCACAGGATCTGGCCAAAATATGAACCTGCATCAGGAAAAAATACAGAAAGTCTGTATACATTAACAGGACCATGAGAAGGTTTTCTCCTCAGATTTTCCTAAGCAAAGTTATCAAAAGGTTACAATTCGAGGCCAAGTTCCCTCGAGAAGAAAAACAAATCTACCAAAATAGCTCCAAACACATCCCATGGATTAAAGGTTATATAAAAAGCCAACAGGTCAGGAATACCTCTCTTCCTCCTCTCCCTCCACAATTCTATCTAATTAAATTGAATGCCTTTTTATTTTGTTCAGTGCAGAGAATTTCTGAAATCCCAGTTTAATCAAGCCTGAGTCCTACTACTCCTCTGAGGCACCATTTTCTTCAAAAGCCATAAACTTCAGCTGAGGTTGTGGTAATTTCACAGTATTTTTACCCTCCTTGAATTAACAATAACAAAAATCTAATAGTATCCCAGTGTCTCACCTATGCTTTATTAAAGCACTTAATTTCTGATCCTTGTGATATTCTCCTTGATGCCAAGACCTCTCTGATTTATTTCTGCCAGACATTGAGAGCAGATGAGCAGCAGGAGGATGCTGGGGCCCTGGGGATGGGTGTGATGCCATCCCAAAGGATCCCAGGAACCACACAAAACACACATTCCCTGCTCCCTCAAACTCAGGGCTGAGTTATGACTTTGATTGTGGCTGCATAACCCCAAAGACTGATTTTTATCTGATTTTTATCTTTGGAATGCTACCAATGTTACAGCAGAGCTGCCTCTGGCCACGAGAGGCACTGGGCTGCAGAAAGTTAAAAAGTTCTTTTTGCAGTGTCACAGAAAGCTGACAGGAGCTGCTTTGGGTGCATTAAACAGGCCCCAACACTGGGCACTAAAGATGTCCTTAGTCTAAAACCAGAGAGGGTTTTACCCTTCTCAAGGTAAAACAGGAAATTCAATTCCAGAAAATTCAAACTGGAAAGCAACAGCTTTTAATTACCAAAGTGACAATCAACAGGAGCAAGCTTTGCCCTTTTAAAGGTGATCAAAATAAGGAGAATGCTCCTTTTTAAATGTGCAGTACTAGACTCAGTACAAAGGTGAAACAATGAATAAAGGTCTAATTGCAGGTTTGATGTTATAAATGGAGAAGCTAGAGGGCCTTAGAGGCTGTAAAACAGTAAATTGGGTTAGTGGCTTTGAGAGCTGAACTCTGGACAAGTGTCACCTCCCTGTCTGTGTCCAGGGCAGGGAAATAAAGGCAGGAACCAGCAAAGCCACACTCAGCTCCATAAATAAATAAATATTGAATTATTCCAGTGCTTTAACTCAAGTCTCAGTAGCTAATGTCTCTAAAATTATACATAGTCAGCTCACCTGCCTCACATGAAAAAACCAGCTGTGTGTAAACTTCTTAACGTGTGAAAAGGACTTGTTTTCTAAAAATTGGAATTTTAGTCTGCTTGGAATGTGTCTGGTTTAACAGAATGCCCTGAATATCATCTTCTGGGGCCACCAGCTGTGGAGAGTGAATATCCTGATGCAGCTCAGAAACAATGTAAGAGGAATTGGATTTCAGAAGGCGGGTATGGATTGTTCTGTGCATCCAGGAAGCATGAAGGCATTATTTGGGAATGATAAAAACCTGTCTTGCACCATAGCACTCCTTTGTGCAGTCCTGGGGAGGGAGAATGCAGCTCAGTGCTGTGATCAATGGAAATTTTAACAACCTCCAATCAATGGGAATGTCTTTGGGAAGGACATCAGGACGTGCTGATGTTCCTCTGCCTCAGGGAAAGGCTGAGCTGATTTGGCTGCTCCTCCACAAACCCCTGAAATTCCTGAGGCTCCAATCCAATCTTTGCCTCCTGACAAACCAGTTAACTAGTTAGACTCTTCTACTTCTGCTGCACACAGGACTGCCACCGTATTTCCCAGGATTTTATGGGGTTTCTTTGCTCTTTCAACTGAATTCAAGCTTGGCTTTAACACACAAAGATGTGAAAGAACCTGATATCTGTAAAACTGTTTCAAGGTACTTGTAAAGTAATCTTAAATTCTGCATCGTGGACATGGGTTTGGAGTGAATGATGAACTTTCAGATATTCGTGACTGATCTGAAAGCGACTTTGAATTTCAAGACAAAGAAGTTCTGCCATCAGAGTATAACGCAGGGAAATTGAATATATACAGGGGAACAGAAATTCTGAATTCATCAATTTAATCAATTTCTGTTGTAATAGTAACAGTTCTTAACACCACATCAGCACCCCTGAAATCCAGATAAGATTCTGTGCACTGAGCTGGAAGCATTTTGGTTCTTAAATTTAAAACCAGATGCTTCTAAAAATTCAGCTTTCATCTACAGAGGGAAGAAACATGTTGATAAACAGATGCATCAATGCAACGTTATCTTAAAAGCAGGACAATAATCAACCAAGATAAAGACACTCCTACATCACATATCACTAATATTATGTGTTTCCATGTTTTTATTTTTGTGGAAACAAAAGCTATTTTAATTAAAGAGAAGGCAGCTACACAGGCTAGATCAGGAAAGTGAAATGCCTTAAGCAGTTCTTTGGAGGACTTCACAATGTCTGACAATTCCAATCTATTAGCTATCCCTCTCTCCACAGAGATCATGATTAGCCAGCAAACTTGCCCTTTCAATTCACTCAAAGCTTCAATCTATTCCATCTGTGCTCTCTGAACCTTTCATTTCCAATAGGTTCAGAGTAATTCAGAGCAGCCAGGGAGGCTGACAAGCTCTGCCCTTCTTTCACATCCTCGGGGCTACATGCTGACATCTTCGAATGAATTTAGAAATAAATACAGTATCACTGCTTTCACACAACAACATCGTTTATTTGAATTCCATTAAGGAAGCACACAGGTGTAATTAGGAATTGGGCCATGACTCAAACAGCCTCTTGCCTTCATGCTGGTCTCACCATTCTGCTGTAATGGAATAAAACCCTCCTGTGAGCTCAGTTTGACCTAAAGGCTGAATGCCTTGAATCCAGATGGACAGAAAAGGGTAACTCTGATGCAGATCAGTGAGTGTTTGTAGGAGTCCTTGCTACACACAGCAGGAATCTGTGACACATTACAGCTCCCACGTGGAATTTCTCTGCTCCTGAGTGATGCTGGTGGTGGGACAGAAGCAGGAAGCTCACACAAGATGTGACGAGCATTAGGGCTTCACCAGCTCAGTCACAGCTCATGAGGAGGGAAAGAACCAGGTGATGAAGAGCTGGAATGTGTCAGTGTGCCAGGCAGGTGAGACATCCCATCCAGCTGCAGCCTGCAGTGCTGGAACAGCACTGGGAGCCAAGGGGAAAACACCAGTCCAGCCCACATCCACAATTATGGAATCCCAAAGAGGGCTGAGGTGGAATCCATGGTTAGGGAATCATAAATCCCATTAAGAGGGATGCTCAGATTTTTGGAAATGGTTGCAACATCATCCATGGGTGATGGCAGAAAGTGACCACAGCTCTGTGGCTGGGGCAGGGACACAGAACCTGAAGGAATCTCCTGTGTGTCCCATCTTCATTACCATCCTGCAGCCTCTGCCACCACTGCTACAGAATTCTGCTCCTCTGAATTCCTTTGGCTGGATTAAGAATACAAAGATCATTTCCAAGATCTTTCAACTCACCCATCACAATACTCAGCCTACAGGTAAATAGGTCCCACTTAGGGCTGGACTACTGCAGCTGCATCCAAAACCACAAAGTGTGACCACCACATTATCAACAGAGGCAGGCTCTCCCTCCCCATCAAAAATTTCACTATACCATGAAAAGAAATTAATGAGGAAGAAGACACTGATCATATTTGTTATATAGAATTACCTAACTTTCATGGCTTTAGCTTATTATTATAATTATTACCATTCTCTTGTTTAAGAACTTTTTCTGTTTCATAGCTGCAGTGGGATGTTAGTTTGCTGAGGCCTAGCAGCTGCAAATGGCAATCATAAATATAAATATAAATATAATTATAAATATAACAAGTGATCACTGTCAAGCTCCTTTCCATTTTGCCTGGTTTCTGTTCTGGTTCTGCTTGAACAACAGCTAAGGTTGAACACCACCTGGTTCTATAATCATGATGTTTTCTGCAAGGGAATGAGAATGAAAAGCCTGGGAACAGATCACTGGGTGTCCAGTTTGGTGCTACAAAAAGCAAGCATTAATTGCAGCCTGTGGAGGCACTCAGCCCTTTTTCCTGTGAGATCTGGTGAGTGTGTGGCCTCGGGGTGAGATTATCCCCAGTCCCATCTCTGTTGGAAAGCTTTTCTTTTTGGTCTGTTAGTTTTCCATCAGATCAAGGAGCTCAACCACCTCAGTAGGCAACTGCACTATTACTGGAGCTGGTGTCTGCAAAGAAAAACCCCAACCTCTATAAATGAGGAAAAAATATTAGTTTTCAGCTGTCTCTGCGAGCTGCCTGCATGGCTCATTGCTCAAGTGCAGAAATGCCAATGGCACACAGGAAACTGCACCAACCCAGCTGAGGCTGACTCTCTGCCATCCCTGCTCCTCTGCACATCACACTCAGCCCAGGAAAGAATTATTATCATTTTATTTTTTTCTGTTTAAACCTTACAGATTAAAGTGAACAAAATCCAACACACAAAATACAGCAAAGCACCAATGGTCAACTACCACACCTGCACTCTCCCTGTGAAGTGGAGTTTGATAATTTCCAGGAAAGGTCTGTCAGATGCATTTTCTACAGCCAAATTACAAAAATCCTCAGCATTGTCCCCGTGAAGTTAGACCTTGACTCCTGAAGGCTTATTGTTCCCAGTTGTGTTTTCACAGCACTTAGCACAGTTCTCACAGCAATGCTGTGTGGTTTCATTATTTCCTTCTCTGGAGCTGCTGGCATCTCCAGGAGCACACAATGCAGCATTTCTCTGCTCCCAGCTGATGCTCCTCGTGCAGGGCAAAAGGCAAGTTCTACTGGAGAGCTGAGAACGAAACAAAAACCTTCCCAGTATCAGCCTTGGCCAGCAGGTCAAGGGAAGACACTGAGAGTATTTGGAAAGTGTGAGAGCTTCCATTATGCAAAGGCTGGAATGTGCAGAGAAAACTTTTTAGTACTGCAAAAAAGAGGTGAGAACGATGAAACTTGCATGCATGAGGGAATGTTTTACTGCAAAAGCAAAAGGAGTTATTTTCAACCACAATGCAAAGGTATAACTGAGCATCAGTTGTTCTGATTTTCTTTTCAGGTGGGTGAAATAAACCATGAGATTATTGAGAAAATAAGCAAAACTCTATCTTGGTTGCTGCAACTTGCATTCAGCATAAGCAGAATTAAGATTTATTAATTCCATGAAAATTAATGGTAGTTTAATATTTGTCTTAACCTGACACTGAAGTGTAAAGAATGGATTATTTCTTCTTAATTTAAATTGCTTTTTTTTTTTTTTTTACTCTGATGTTCTTTATGGTGCACCTTTCACAATCCCACCTTCACTATCAGCTCTTACTCTGCAGAGCAGTAGCACAACACAGAGTTCCATCTTTATTTCTTCTTCTTGTCTTCCAACTTCCATAAATTTCTTCTTGCTTGCCCTCAATCTTAATTTTCTGGGCTCCCAGCCTACAGTTTCAATTATTTTCTGATAACTTGTATAGGTCAGTACTAAAGTTCAATGTCATCCTAAATCTAAGATTATATATGGTCTGTTTTCCTTCCTGATTCCTTCTTTCATCCCACTGCTGAAAACAAGACTTGCTATTGGAAGGAGAACAGTGGCAGCACTGACCTATAAATAAAGGGGCAGGAGAAAGTGCAGGAGTTATGGAGGGATTCACTTGCTGAGTGTCTGAGAGAAACATTTATTCAGAAATTGGAGAAGAAAGTGACGAGGTACTGAGGCACCAATTGCTAAGGTCTGCTCAGATTTTGACTAGAAGGAATAAAATGATCAGGACAAAAGAGAACTGCAAGTGCCACAACAATCCCACAGGCTGCAGGGAGTTCTGATAGTGCCTGTTTGTAGGGAGAGGACAGAACAAATGGGAGAATGTGCAGTTTTTGTGACAAACTGATCTGCAAGGAGTCAAAGAGAGCCCAAAAGGGGCTGAGGGGACGGAGCAGAGTCACCACAGATGGGAGGGTTAGAGGGCTGCTCTTGTCAGGCAGAAAACACTTGTTATACTTGTTATGAAAAAAAAAAAAAAAGAATGGCTACAGCACTTCCCAGGATGAACTGAGACACTGGGAAAGCCCTCTTACACCAACCAGCATCCTGCAGGGTTATTTTAGCATTTGGGGAGGACTCTTCTTCATCCCTGGATCTTCACTGTCTCCCAACAACTTTCTAGACCATAAATACCTAAGGGCTGGGGGAGTTAACTATGTGAGAAATTATCATCTGACCTACTGCAGCAGCTAAAATCCTGCAGGGTCTGGGAACGCTCCCCTCTGCACCCAAATCTGAGTTCACTGCTCCTCACTTGGGCTGCCAAAGCCCAGGGCTGGCAGCACTGCAGATATGCTGCCAAAGTCATCCCTCTTTTCTGGAGCTGCTGAAATAGCAGTTGAAGAGAATCTCTTCATGAACCATCATTTTTTATTACTGATGCAATTTCATTATTTGATGAGAACCTATAATGCCCACACAGACATTCTAAGCACCAAACTATAAATACAGGAACAAAGGCCTGCTATATTTAGTATTCTCCACTCACAAGCATTTGTCTTTCTTCAGTGTCTGATCCAAACCAAACTCATAATTCTGATAGGAATAGATGAAAGGATGGAAGGAGCACATGACTGCATAGAAATAGAATGAAAACAAACAAATACATGTTTCACCAGTGATTATTGTACCATTACTCTGATCTACTGCTGCTCAGAGAAAGAGGCTAAATGAAAAGGCAAGCAAAGACCCAGTTGTGCTGATATTTGTATTGTAAACTGCTGCAGCTGAAACAGCAGGGAACATCTTCAGCAAGATCCAAAGTTATGACAGGACAAATGGGGAAAAAGGTAACAGCAGCAGCAAACTCCTGTGGAAGATCACAGCTCTTAAGTATTCACCTTAGTTAGCTTTACACTAATGAATAATTAACAACAAAGGAGCACTGAGACAGCACTCAGAACATCATCCTGTTGGACAGCACTGGGGAAATGCCACCTCTTTGTTAGGGGAATTCAGTGGTATTTTCTTTATGTTTTTTCTAGCCTGAAATTGGATCCGGGTCAGACTTTATGTAATTTAGAAAAAAACCCTAAATGCTAACGAACAGGATTGTGTCTGATTCTCTGTGTGTTCATACAAGGCAGCTCAGAAGGTCAGAAGAATCCATTTCTTTTGACTCTTCCAATTTCCATGTCCCATCAGTAACACAGGGACCAGCCAACAGTTCCCTTCACCATCTCGTTACCACCACTGCCCACTCTGTTCACAACTTACCAAACTGAAGGAGCTTAAAATAAACCCCAAAGACTGGAAGGGGCAAAGAAGGAATGAAGTATTTCTAAGATCTGCACCATCTGTCAAAAGACCTATTTTTTCATAAGGGGTTTGTTGCATTGTTAATACAGACATGGAAAATATTTTCTTTAATAGTTTATTAACATGGATTACAACAGAAATAAATACAAAACCATCTTTATAACATCTTCTTATAAAAAGCTTTTTTATGTTCCCTTTCTTATGCTGCTGTTTGAAAAGGCTTGGATGGCATCTACTCAATCTCTTACAATATTTTAAGCACAGATGCTTTCAGGATATCTTTATTATTTTCCTTACCCCACCCTTCTACTCTAACAGGCCTCTGAGCAGTTCATGTTGACCAGCAATCAGGATGTCACATTCCAATTTTTAACACAGATGCTAGAAATTAATTTTCATGTGGTAAAATGTACAGCAGATGCTGCACAGCTGCAATTAAACCAGATGCTGCTCTGAACACCTTGTATTCTGAGCAGACAAGACAGTTTAAAAAAAGGGAAAGCAGGGACATGGAGTGAATTTTCAAAGGTTACAGAAAGCCAATGGGTACCCTCACTCCTAAATCACCATCATGAACCACTACATTCCCCTGCTCTCATAAAGAACTCTAACAAGGTAAAACGATTGCATTTTTGTAAAAGGATAATAATACCTGACTTTAAAAATGGGATGGAAAATAATGCTTTATAAGGTCGTTTAAAAAAATAAACCAGTGCTATTAGAAGGCCATTCCAAGCTATCAGTTATTTTCCCACTTTAGAGCCTATCAAACAGAGACATTTCTGCTCCACGAAATATCAAACAGTATGAAATCCTCAATTTTGTTGGAGATGCCAATGTTCGTGTGGGGCTTGTCTGAAGAGATTTTGTTTATTTTTAAAAACGCCAAGCATGCTGCCAGGGCTGTAGTACAGCCTGGCTCAGTGGAAAGCCATTAAAAGCACTTTGCTAGGCAGATGGTGTCAAAGAGTCAGGAGCACAGAACAGGATCCCACTGTGCACAAGTGTTCAGTATGCAAGAAATCATCTCCTATCAGACAGTGCTGCAGGGGACACAGGCAGCTATGCAGGAGAGAGCAGAGCACAGCAAAGCAGGGCAGCTCCCAAAACCCCAAAATATGGAAAAGGATGGGGAAAGAGCAGAGCACAGCAAAGCCAGGGCAGCTCCCAAAACCCCAAAATATGGAAAAGGATGGGGAAAGAGCAGAGCACAGCAAAGCCAGAGCAGCTCTGAAAAACCCCAAAATATGGAAAAGTATGTGGAAAGAGCCAAGCACAGCAAAGCCAGGGTAGCTCCCAACTCCAAAATATGGAAGAGGATTGTGGAACAAGGGAGCACAAACTGGGGAACCCCAGTGAGCAAGGGCAGATCTGCACAGAGCACCAGAGTGAGCTTTAAAACAGCACTCTGGTTTTATTCACTGAGGGGTAACCACCCTTGTCATGAAGAGGGACAGCACAACTCAAGTAAGATTTTGAGAATTGTCCATTACATGTTGAACCCCCATCTTTCACAGCCTGACTCACAGGGCTGCTGGCATTTCAGCAGAATTCTGGGAGTGGGTACAAAGGAACTCATCAGTGCCATGTGGAAATGGCCTTGCCATGGCAGTGCCAGACCAGGACAAGCCCTGTAAACCCCAAATGAGACAAGGCTCCTCTGCACATGTTCCTTTCCCACTCTCTTCTGGAGAAGGAAGGACAAGTGTGGTCAGTGTTTTCAGCCTGATCCTGTGGGTGAGCACAGCACCCAACAAAGCCCCTGGCTCTGGGTTAAACAGATCCTAAACAGAACAAACACAGGCAACATGAGTGTCAAAGCATTCCCTGCACCCTGCACCATGTGTGGCAATGAATTCCCAGTGTGTGCTCACCTTTTTCCTCTGCTGGGCACAATCAGTGCTCAGCTCTGCCCCAAGTCCTGTGGTGTGGATCACATAAAGAGATCCTTCTTCACCTCTAGACCTCCAGACTTGTGACCCTGAGCAAACTAGATCCTATTTTTGCTTCTGAGAACAAGGTAAGGATGACAGGAGTGTAACTGCAGGTACATGGTGTATTTACAGATTTATCACACTGCAAAGTTTTGCAGAGCTGAGTAGTTCTTTCAACAGTAGCTCAAAACACAATCTACAGAAACAACATCAAGCCCTCCTTCAGAGCAGGAACACCTGACAATACCCCACTGCTAGCAGCAAAGCAAGTTAAATGTAGGAATCTGACACACACAGACAAGAAAGATAACAACCCCATGTGCACCAGCAAATCAAAATTAACCATGCAAGGCTGATTACATTAGGACAGAGATGCAATGCTAAAGGATAAATACAGATATTTCAAATATAAGGAGATGCAAATCACCATTATTTTCATGAAGACAAGTAGAATGAGTCACCATGGCTCAGCAGAAAATGGAGAATACAATTTGTGCTAATCTAGAATCTTTGGTGAGTGGATTGAAGATTAACTGGGATTGTTTCCTTCCCTATATTGTGGATTAGATCAATATTCAGAGACACCACTGCCTAGTTACCTCTGCCAGCTTTGGGTTCCTCCTCTTGCACAATGAATTTACATAATGTAAACTGAAGACATAAAACTACACTTTTAAAAATATAAATGAAAGGCAAGTGATGTTGAGGGCCCAGAGAATTCAAGATTTTGAGACCATTTAGCATTAGATGAGACTACACTCTGTGACTTTTGGGGGATTTTTTTAGCATGCAGGACATGCAGACTCATCTGTGTGATTATCTGGACATCTGCCTCGCTCCTCAGCAAGAGATCTGCACACTGTCTGCTCAACAGTCTGCCTCTCTTGAAAGCAAACACATCAAAAGACAAGATGTGGAGCATCCTGGTTCAGCTGGGGAGCAGCTCCTGCTGCTCCTCAGTCCATCTCAGAGCTGTGTCCCCAAGGGTAAAGAGGGTGTTGACATCTTTCCACACCTCTGCTTGCAGTGCTTGTTATTATTACCCCTGCTGCATTTTTTATACATACCCAGCTAACTGATTTCTTCTGTTGTTTTTGTAAGAGCTACATTATTCAATATCCTTCCCCTTCCCACAGTTTAGAATCTACATGGTCCTTTTCACATGTGGGTCTGTTTGCTTACAAACCATTACCGTAGCAAATTTCTGAAATACTTTAGCCAAAAGTCTTTATTTGCAAATAAAACCCCAAATAACTAAAAAACCCAAATCAATTCAAAGTAACTTTAAAAACAGAGCCAGATGGGCCTGTGAGAAGGTGAAGTGACTACAGGAGGAGGAAAGAAGCCTTCTGTTTTGTAAATCTGGGGAAATGTGAGAACACCGATGAGTCCGCTCCCAACCTTTTATCCACTGCTTGTACAAGAAACCAAAGTGCATTTTGCTGAGCCACTTCCAGAGAGAATTGTCTGCAGCACAGAAAACTCCCCCAAGGAACTTTTCTGGAAACCTTGATTAAAAAACCCCAGCAGTGAGGGTGTGAGAACAAAGCAGCATCCTCTGCGTGCAGAGCAGAAGCTCTGAGGCAGTTCACTGACCCCAGAGTGCAGATGCCAGGAGCGAGTGGCAGGGTTCTCCTGCTCTGCTCAGGGCTGATTAACACCAACCTCTGCTGCAGAGGAGCACAAACACTCACAGCAGCAGTGCCTGTGGCTGGAGCACCGAGGTGACACCAAGCAGCACTTCCAACTACCACACTTGGTCTCACTACAGTGGATTTTCTCAGCCCTTTCAAGGAAAAGAGCCATGCAACCTCCTGAAAGAAATCCAGAGCAGCTTACACAGTGCCCTGTATTTTCTGGTATTGTCACAAAGGGCTTTGTTTACAAGCAGACACAAATTGGGATGAGTCTCAAAGCAGCCTTGTTACTTCCACTTCCTCCCCTTGGTTTTTTCTCGCTCGCTCGCAGAAGGTTTCTGGCTCTGGTTTCACAACACTGCTCAGATGTTCTATGAATCACCACTGGTGTGTGGGCTACAGGCTGAAAAATACCACTCCAGAAAACTCTGTCTGCTCTGAATTCAAGGCTGCTGAAGGCACTGAAATGCCCTGTCCTGGCTGCAGTGGGCTCAGGAGCAGTAGCAGGTGTAACTCCTATGGCAGAGCTGGGACTTACACCCTGCTCGGGGTCCACAGCCACAGCACTAAAGTTAAATTTGCATTGATACCACACAAATCCATGTGCTTTGGAAGATAAAGAGTTTGGCTTTGTGGGGCCATCAGACCTTACACCAGAATTAAGTCTGTTCAAAAAAAGAAGAAATGAGGGACACGAAGAGGCCAATCCTCATTCTCCAGTTAACTGTGCCCACATTTCAACCCTGGGCTGAATTAGCCCAACATGCTCAAATATGTACTTTAAAGTGATCATGATAATTAGTGTTATCTACATGTCTCGGAACTACTTAAAATCCACTTCATTTGAGCTGCCATTAATAATGCAGCAGGCAATACTACAAAGACTGGTGAGAATCAAGTAATTTAATGTACCACTTTATAAACCAAACTTGTGATGAATCTCAGCTTCCCTGCAATCAGTCTGCAGTCATGTTTATGTATCCCAGGACCCGTGACAGACTGCCACTAGAGTTGGCATCCACAACCACCTCAGAGCTTGATTTAATGTGAATGCAGCATGAAAAATCAGATTATCTTTTGATTCTCTCCTTTATTAAATAAAACTGATCTTTATTGAATAAAGCTGCTTTTATTAATATCTAAAACATTGGTTGGTGTCACAGAGCCTGCCAGTACTAAGGAACTAATAAAAGAAAAGACAGAAGTAAAAAATGAGAACATTACAGGGAAATATTAGAAACCAAATCACATTAAGCCAGTGTTGCAGCTGACAAATAAAACATGGGTCTAGCTCTAGTGGAATTTTTTGTTTAGCCTGAATTTACTATTTTTATTGAAAAGAAAGGAATCATAATGGGGCTTTTCCCACAAGTACTCTGTGGCAAGAAGCACAGCAAGAGTGAAAAAGTGAAAGTTATGTTCCCCTTTTATAATGTCTCAAACAACTTCAAGTTCAATGCAGCTGGGACAAAGCACAACAGCTTTGGGTTTAAGGAAACTGCTTGAACTCAAAGCTGGCAAGATTAAATTTATTTTGGGGTTTTTGCCAGTAGGCAGAGCTCACAGGAGAAGCTCCTCTGACCACACGTGCACGTTCTGCTCACGTGAAAGCAGCAAGCACCACCTTTCCATCCACACCAACTGCACAGCTGGAGCAACAGATGCTGGGGATGGCTCTGTCCACAAGAACAGCAGCACTGTTACTTTGAGAAAAAAGAATGTGTCCCTCACCATGACAATCACAGTCTGTCAGCATGACCTGTAATTCAACCCTGAACTCCTGTCTAGCCACCACCAAGAAGGAATGGAAAAAATACATCTCATAAATCAAATGAAACAACTTTTGATTTTAATCCCATGTACAGAATTATATCCCATTACTAAAATACTACTACTTTTCTAGAGAAATGAACCCAAACTAGACATTTGGGGATTGGTTTCCTCGTTTCCCCACGCTCTCTTTGCTGTAACAGGAGATTTGCATCACTGCACACGTGCTCTGCACATCTCTAGCTATGGGGAACACCCTGAGGGGATACAAGGAAATCCTGCCTAATACACTTGCCAATCCTCCATTTCAATAAAACTGAGAGGAAAAGAAAATCAAACCAGCAGCTGAATGGCCTGACATATCATTAGTGAGCAACTTGCAGGAAGATTTCTGCCCAGGATGACACAGAAGAACACAAAATGCTCAGCAGAACAAGTCACCTAAAATATTCACTTGTTTTTTTACTGTCAACTTAAACCTGAAATTTGAAATCAATGAAATCTGGTTTTATCTGGAGATATTCATAATGAAAAAGGCCCCTCAATCTTTAATCTCACAATATACATCTCAAAAGTGTTTGGCATCTCATGGGAGATGCTGTTTTCACTCTAGACTTAAGCAGGCATGGAATCTGAAGCTCCAAGTATTGAAGTTTTTATTGTACTCCAGTGGAGCTGATGACTTTCCATTTAAACAAGAGAACAAAACACCCAGACTGTTGTATACAGTCTGTTTTCATTAACCTCAGCTGCACCTGGTTCTTTTTTGACTGAAGAGTTCCCAAAAACTTCTTTTTGCCTTTGATAACAAACAGCAAAATGCTGAACTGACTGAGGGCAAGCATTGGCCTCCTAGGACTGACTGAAGAAAACTCTGCTGAAGACAAAACTGTGAAATGAAACGGAGCTGCCCCAGAAGAACAGTTAGAGAGCACATCACCTCTGCCCCAGCACATCCACGTGTTATCACACTGACAGTGCATTAACACACTGAATTATATCATCACTGACAAGCTGGCTTGGTAAGATCTTTAGCTCATTATTGAAAACATTTCTCAGGCTGGAGCTCTGCATTTTACAAGATAAAAGCAAAGCAAAATCACAATAGTATTCTCAAGTCTTCAACGTTATTACCTGAAAGATTTGGAAACTGTGCAGTACAAGGTGTGTTGCCATGGTTCTGAGTAATAAGCAGCAGCCCTATACACAATAGACAGCTGATTGCTCTTGCATGTTAAAAGCTTCTGTATCTCTTTAGGAAAACTTTGTCATCGTGTCATAAATGAGAGAGTTTTTCTATTAGCAACAGAAAAGCATCAAAGAAACATGCCCTGTAGTAGTAATCGTGCCTGATTTATTTTTTGTCTGTTCATCTTACTATGTGGAGGGGGGTGGGAATCAACCTTTTACACTGTGAAGTTCGAACTATAAATCTCTGGAACACTCTGGTCTTTCCAGTGTAAGGCAGAGCACTGCAGATGGAGTGTGTTACCAAAGAAAAAATAAACAATTGCATTATAGATACCTGTATTACTAAAGAGCAGAGGCCTGGCACTCACACAGCAGCAGTGTCTTGGATGAGTGCAGGATCAATAGCACAGCTAACAGCAGTGATGCTGCTGGGATCTCGTGTGTCTGCTTTATGGAATCACAGAATTCCTTAGGGTGGAAAGACCCTGAGACCATCGAATGGCACTGCTAACCCAGCACTGTTCACCCGTGACACATCCCTGGGCACCTAGAGCACACCTAGAGCACACCTAGAGCCTCCTCCATCCCTCCAGGGATGGGGACTCCACTCCCCTGGGCAGCTGTGCCACGGCTCCACAACCCCTTTGGTGAAGCAATTTCTCCTGAACATCTTTCAGAAGAGATCTAAGTAACATTTCAGAATGAGATCACAAATGAACGCTGTAATTGCTGAGCTGGCAATAAAAGAAACGCTGTGTTCTGTACACTGAAATGCCATTTATTCCAGTCCTGGAATAAACTGCCATCTCAGTCCAACACTATGTTAATGCAGTGTTAGGGCAGCAAACTGAGACACAGCAGAAGCCAGGGAATGAAGAAGTTCATACTCTTACTGCACTGTGAGCCTATCCAAAGCACTGATGATATTGCTTATAACAAAATACATCATTTACAGCCTAGCTGGGCAATCACAAGCTACTGGTGTGCAATGTGAATGAAGCAATCTCTTGAAAAGACTCTGACTTCTAATCCCTGCTGCTAATGCATTTCCAATTGCAACTTTAGAACGGATTTATGTAGGCACTGCATTTAGGGAACATTTGAGAAGACTTACAATTTTGTTCCTTTCTTTCTTTACCTGTTCTAAGGAAAAAAGGAGGAGAATGGAATTTGATACAGGGAACCATCTCAGAAGTACATAGCTATATATTCTGCCCTTGTCATTAAGTTCAGTTCTGAATGCAAATTAATTAGTAAAAATAACTCACTTAATGAAAAAGAAAAGTGCTGATCTCTAGAAGTGTTAAAGGGTGTTAGGAATAACTAATACCTTTTTTTTAATAGGGATATTTATAAGCAGGACTCTTTACCAGTATTTTTGCAAAATCACAGATTAAATGCATTTGCTCTTATTCCCCTCTGAAGACTAAACCACGTGAAAACTTTGTTTTCCTGCCAAAATATAACTGCTGATGCACAATATCTGCTCGGTAGAAACGTATACTTCTCCTAATTTATATTTCACAGGAATGCTCAGAATCATCTAAATTAAGTATTGCAAAAGTGCATTCACTTTTTGGCTGAGGCCATCGATGAAAACTTTAAAGTTCCGAGGAAGCTTTAAATGCACACAGAAATACGAGCACTGTCTGCGTGCCGGTTTTCTGACTGGAACTGTAAACAAGCTCGAGGGCTCCAAAAGGAATCACGGAGTTGTCTGAAGCGATGCCATCAGGACACTCCAACTCTACTCAGCATGCAGGGTATCAGACACTGCTACAGCATCTCATCAAAGCTTTTACATGTTCCACTAAGTACCTGCTTCTCTGGTCCAGGAAAACGCTGCCAGCCAGTCTGAGACACGGATTTTTAATCTGTAAAACGGCACAGAAGGTAACGGTGGGGCAGACAACTCCAACAGCTTGTACCCCTGGGGATTTCAGATTTCCATATCACAAACCCTTCGTAATCCACAGCACAGCTTCCAGCTAAGCTCAGCAGCAGCATCTTCTACCCGATCAAAAGTACAGCACGGAGGTGACAAATGCCTCGGGAAAGTGCCAGACTGTCGTGGCCAGCCAAGGAAAGATCCCTGCACTCAGGCTCTGCCATCACATCCTCTGTTTTTGACTAGCACATGGCTCCCGTTCTGAACCGTGGGTACCGCCGCTCAAGCCATTACAGACACAGGGGACAAAGGCTGGCTGTGCAAAATAAGACACAAGCGACACAGAAGAGATTGAGACTTACCTTTGGAAAAAACTGCTGCCAGGCTCAAGAGGAGAGGCGACAACAGATGCCCCATATTGCTAATCCCGGAAGCACACATCCTACGGTTTGTGCAGCACTTAAGCATCAGTTCCACACACTTGGTAGCCAAAATCAAAACCGGTCAGCTGGAGAGGCTACATCTTCACAAAAGGTCATCTGGAAAGCGCAGAAGGGATTTCCTTCGCAGAGAAGACTTAGTTCTTCAGCGTTAACCCTTCCTCCCTCTTTCCTCAAAACAGATGATGACAGTAAATGCGAAGGAGTCAGTTTTGGGTCCGAGCTGGGCGCGGTGTCCGTGCCGGGCTCGGGGCAGCGCTGCCCGCCCGCAGCGCTTCACGCGGCCAGCGCCCGCATCCCGGCGGAACGGCGCGGCCGCTGCCCGGGCGGCACCCAACTTTCCCTGTCGGTGATGCTGAAAAGCCCGAGATCATCCGCACACGCACGGCTCGCTGCTGCGCACCCTTTTTTTCTCTTTCTTTCTTTCGTTT
>VXBI01006784.1:30912-96549 GCA_013397375.1 Toxostoma redivivum
CCATCCCCGGGCTGTTCCAGCTCCATCCCCGGGCTGTTCCAGCTCCATCCCCGGGCTGTTCCAGCTCCATTCCCGGGCCGCTCCAGCTCCATCCCCGGGCCGCTCCAGCACCATCCCCGGGCTGTTCCAGCTCCATCCCCGGGCTGTTCCAGCTCCATCCCCGGGCTGTTCCAGCTCCATTCCCGGGCCGCTCCAGCTCCATCCCCGGGCCGCTCCAGCACCATCCCCGGGCTGTTCCAGCTCCATCCCCGGGCTGTTCCAGCTCCATCCCCGGGCTGTTCCAGCTCCATTCCCGGGCCGCTCCAGCTCCATCCCCGGGCCGCTCCAGCACCATCCCCGGGCTGTTCCAGCTCCATCCCCGGGCTGTTCCAGCTCCATCCCCGGGCTGTTCCAGCTCCATTCCCGGGCCGCTCCAGCTCCATCCCCGGGCCGCTCCAGCACCATCCCCGGGCTGTTCCAGCTCCATCCCCGGGCTGTTCCAGCTCCATCCCCGGGCTGTTCCAGCTCCATTCCCGGGCCGCTCCAGCTCCATCCCCGGGCCGCTCCAGGACCATGCTCGCACGGACGGACTCTCATCCTAACACCGCGTCCCTGTGGCTGCCCGGAGGGACGTACTGGCATGAGCGTGCTGCTGCACGTGGCGAGGCTTTGACTCCTTCCCTCATCCCAGTTTGTCCTGTTTTCAACTCTCCCCAAGCCACTGCAATAGTCGTGAGCCAAATCAGTGCAGGCAGAATAGGGGAAAAATGTGAGGGGTGTGTAATGGAATACTTCGTACATGTTGCGAAAACTGCAGCAAAAATACCAACATTAGTTCTAAAATAGCGTCCAAAAGTGCTGGGCTAAAATAACTGACCTCAGGTTTTCCATTACAGAGGTATCAATACTAACCCAAACGTTTGGTCAAGCTTAATAATGAGATTTATATTATCCTTGGCAGATAGAATTGCAGCAAAATGCAATTTACCACAGCCAAAACAAAACAAAACAAGAAGTCACTACAAGAATTTATAGTCACTTTCTCCCTTCATGGAGTACATGTTTGGGAGCAATAAAAACATTCGTCTGTATATCAACATCCACAACACTGAAGCTGTAAATAGTCTATCAAAATAAACTTTGCACACTTTCTGTTTGCCAACACTGAGAAGTACATGATTACCCATGCAGTGAGAAAAGGCTGCATTTTGTGTGGTGGTGTGAATTCATTTTAGAAGTTCATGTCAGCTTTGGAAGGATTCCCAGCTCCTGAGAGGCTCCCCAGAGCTGAAATGAGGCACATCTCTGGAACAGCAATGCACCAGCTCAGAATATCCCCCAGCTGAGAGAGGATAAATCACTGTTACTGACAGATGTCGTGGCCAGGCCTTGCTTGTTGTACAAGTGTTGTACAACACAGCAGATTTATTATTAAACAGCACTCCATCCCAGACACAACAGTCTGGAGGAGAAGCCTGTGTCCAGCTACACTCAGTGGCAGGGTGGAATGTGCCAGGATAACATTCCAGGTAATCTGTGTTCTGGTGAAGAAGCTTCAGAAAGAAGTCTCTGCAAAGTATGAAAAGTGCCAAGGAAGAGTTTTCTCTCCAGATGGAGGTATGGGCAGTTTAGCCACCAAAGTAATTCAAGAAAAAAAGATACCAGAATAATAAGAAAACCAAACCAAAATTCTCTTCAATCCTTGTACTTCTACAGTTTCTACACATACATATACAGTTTTCTGTGCTTTTGCATGCAGTTATTTTGTGCACCATTTGGAGATGTTTTGTGCATAGGCTTTTAAGGCCTTGCAGTCAGTCAGAGTAACTAGAATGAAAAAAGGGCAGAAGTTGTTACAGAAATGCAGAGTGACAGAGAGTTTTATTCCAGCCACATTATGTTTGCAAAATTAGCTTCTTTCCCTTCTCTTCATATTTTGCAACATCGTTGTTAAAAAAAGAGACTTGGAAGCACTTATTTCATTTTTCAGCCCAAATATGGAAATTGTGGAACCTAGGATCTTTCATCTAGGATGCTGCTACTCACTGAATAGATTAATTTTTTAATTTGGTCTTGTGAGAGGAAAAAAAATAAATCTAAGCTATTAATTTTCCTTACTGTTTTTTAGAGTGATTCTGAAAGGTCACTAACTAATTATTAGATTTTATGCATCAATACCCTTCCCCTCCAGAGCACTCTGCAGACCTTTTACTTTTAGTAGGTAGTAATGGACACTTAATATTTTGTCACCATCCTCCTCCTCATCTTCCACTATCCTGTTATCCCCACAAAGCAGATTTGGGTCTCGAGTCTCTCTCAAAGCCAAGTGATTTTTGAATAGACTGTTGTCTTCAATCCCTTCAGAGATGAGCAAGTGCACCCATTTCTTGCCCTGCAAGAATAATCTTACTTTTGGTTTGGTGGGCATTTTACTGAAGTACCAGCCAAAGGTCAGGCCACTCAAATGTCCCCCTGCAGGGTGGGTGTCCCAGTTCCAGTCTGTGCCCACGAGTGCAGGTGACAGCACATCAGCTGAGCAAGCTCTGTCCTGGCCAATGCTTCTGGGATGAAAACCTTTCCTGTGCACTGCTCATGGAAATCACAGCAATTCATACACTCAGAATGAGAAAACATCTTCCTGTTTCATTTGCAATATGTTATTTTGGCAAGAATGCCTCATCTTTTCTGGGTGATTAACACAACTAATTGTAAAGGAAGAGCTGGCATTAGGAAAACAGGAGAGAGACTGGGGAGACCTAAAACCCTACAACCTGATGGAAAAGGTAAAAAACTGATTAATCCACACCCAACAAGGTCATGAAAAGATCCATCCTCACCCTGAGACTGCTTGGTTCATCTGCAGTGTGATACATCATTAAAATTGCTAATTGTTCTGATCAATTGATCAACTCCCATTTTTGTTTGAGGTTGGGTTTTTTTAAGCAGCAATGTCCCCTCTTTGACAGGCTAAAAGCACAGGCCTGGGGGAAGCCCCACTGATAAGGCAAAGAACTGCAGACAAGGGAAAACTGGAGCCAGGTACATGACCAAAAATGTTCCTCTGCCCAGTATTTCACATCTAGATAGAAAAATAAATATAGATACAGATATCTCAATAAATAAATTTTTAGAGATTGATAAAAATGCATGGAAATACAGAATATGCCTAGTGATCTGAAAGGAAGCAATTCATTCCAAAAGCCAGTTGCATTTAAGAATTGTCTCTCAGTGCCCACAGACCTGGAAGAGCCAGTATGTTATTGAGTCTTTTTAACCTGAGTAGTTAACACATTTTTCTCCAAAAATATTTTTCACTTTCAATTAAACTCTGAGGGAGAATACCTGGTGCTGCTGAAGCCAGTGCATGCCTTGCCATTGATTTTTGCAGAGACAGATTTTCACTTCTATTTTCTTTTCTCCTTTGCTTGGGATTGCACAGAGGGCATTGAAATGGATTATCTGGGTTTGCAACTGCACAACATTCAAAGAGAGGAGCAATTAGAGTCAGAGATTCAGAAGATGAAAAGGTATCAGCATGATCAGCTTGACCTCCCAGCAATTTTACACAATTCCATGTGTTGTCTTCACAACATTTAGCAGCAGTAGGCAGCAGGTGTGCTGTGACTGCCATTTGGAATGCACAGTGTAACTTGTTCCACTGTTGGTTTTTGTTTCTGTCTCTTATTTCCTCATCACATCTCTCTGTGGTCTTTTCTCTGGTTGTGTAGTGCAGAGTCTTTGGGGATTTTCTTTGGGGTACTTGTGTCCCCCACACCTTGGCCAGCTGTGCCTCTTTGTGATGTCCCCACAGAAACACTGGGAGCTCAGTGGGAGATGCCACAAAGACCACACTGAGTCACACACTTCAGTTTCCTCCTAATTTCTGTATTTTCTGCTTTTTGGACATTAACCAGCACTTAGATTTTTGTTTCAGTGACAGCAGGGTGAAACATTAAATCTTTGTTAATTTGCCTAAAACTAATTCTCATCTGTTCACTCAAACCACATAGGAAATAAAAAATGAAATCACTTGATTTCCTTATGGTGCTTCTGTTTTATGAGAAAAGTGGAGTCCCTGAAAAATCTTGGCCAGGCTGAAAGCAGGATCTGTTTGTCAGCTTGTGTCTGTGCTGTGGCAGTGTCCCCTGAGTGCCAGCTCCTTGATGTCAAACACAGCCTCAGTGGGGACCAGCATTCCTACAGCTCTGCTCCGTGCTGCTGGCCTTGCTGTCAGTTCCCAGCTCCTGGAAAAGGAGATGATGTCAGAATTTCCACTCTCCTTTACTTGTTTCCAATGAAAACTCAGAAATATCTCATTTCCAGGTGATAGCTTTTGTCATTCTAAAAGTGACAAAGGACCTTATCACAACACAGCTAGGCTCTTATCAGCCAAATCAGCAGCACTCTAATAGGCAAAGGTGTATCTAAGGGGGATTTTTGATTTGAATTAATGAACTAATATATTAACCTGCTCCATCTGACAGCAGGATTTTAAAAGCTGCTGTGGCTGCAGGTTCCTGTACTCATATCACAAGAAAGTGCAGTGATTTATAAAGACCAAATCACACAAAATGCAGAGGCCAGCTCAGAGAAAACTCAATAAATAAACAAACCAATATGTGTGCACCTCAGGGAAAAGTCAGTATGAGAAGAAATATCTATATATTGTGAGAAAATGAGCAGGTACAAAAGCACCAATAGCTGCCAAGTTACCACGGGCAGAGTGATCCAAGGGGCTGGAATGTAACTGGAAATGTGATGACATTCCCAGTGGGGCAGCTGGAAACTCCCTGTTTGTAGGAGCAGATGATGTGGAACAGCAGAACAGAAGATGTTACCCTGCCTGACCTGAGATGGAACTGAGCACGAGTTGATGAGATGCAAGCAAAGAAGGCAAAGCCCATTTAAAATTACTCTGGAGATATAAAAACATTTGCCTGAATGTACTGCCAGCTTCCTTTTCTGGAAAACCAACAGAAATTCCTTAATTCATCATTTAGACCTCCAATTTCAATATGAAAAAATACTGAAAATACAGCAATTTTATTAACAGGATTAAAAATGCAACTTTTATGCTTAATCAAGTGACTTTTTTAGTAGAAGGGTCATTAAACACACTAATTATCATTTGTAACACAACATTGTGGATAGAGGTGCAATCTTCAGGGATTAGAATTATTTTTTTTTCTGAGAAACAACTGATGTTCTGTGCTCAACATCTCATGGAAAGAAGGAGCCCAGTGCTGTTAAAACCTCTCAGGGAGAGCAGTTCAGTGCATTTCAGTGCCCTGCTGGGAGCTGGACCCAGAGCTTTGATGTTTCCCCCAAACTCCCCTGTGGAATGAAGCTGGAGCAGGTTAGGCTGAAATACACAAAGAAACAGCACAGCCCAAGAATTCGGGAGGAATGAGAAACCCAAAGATTCAGGGAGCAAACACATATAGGGCCGACTTGTGTGCAATGTTGGACCTTAAAGCAGGACCTTGGCAGCACCAATATTGCTGAAATTCCCAGGAAAACAGAGCCCAGCCTTGTTTGTCCCCACACTGCTGCTGCTGATGGAGTGCCAGTGACCCCTAGTGCTGCACTCACTCACTGAGCCTCCACACACCATCCTCACACCAAAGCAAAACGAGACGAGAATTGGCATCTGAACTAAATGTGTATCATCAATGTATAAAATACAGTGAAATAAATGACAGGAGGAAACAGTAAACCAAGGGCATTAGAAGAAAAAGCAAAACTCCTAGTTTTTAAGGTTTTCCATTTCTAGATATCAAAGAATATCTGAGTCCCTTAGAGCACACTGACTGGTTTCAGAAAGAATAGCAATACTTAAATTAATGAATCATACAGAAAATATTTTTTTCCCTTCTTGGGTATCTGTTGGCCACTGAAGAATTGTTGTTGCCCAAAATATTGGCTTTGTTTTTCTGCAATATTTTGTCTCATACCAGATTCTGTGTGTATTGGATCACACCATGTATTTAGGGTTGGTTTGTAAAGTGTAAGTCTAACCGATTTTTAATGGAGGACACATGATTGTTATGTCTAATGAAGTCTGTTATTTGCTTATAGGTAAAACCCAACAGTAATGTGATTATTACATTTTTTACAGTAACATCCATGTTGTAATGCTATTAGAGGTTAATAATTTGTAGACTCCTTATAAAGTATTTATGAATGGAAGATCCATTGTAGCAAAATGAGAAGTTACATAGAGAAAAATTCAAACCTTCTCTAGAAGACAGGGAACCTTTAACCTCCAAATCCAAATTTCTAACTCCATTGCAGACTGATGAGCTATCAGACACATCAGGAGGAAAGATCTTTGCAATACAAAAATATGTAAGATTTAAAAGTAATTTCTATAAAGACATTTTAAATTAAACAGTTCTTCTTTGTGCCTTCCTTTGTGGGTTTTTTGGTTGTTTGGGGGTGTTTAACCTGTCTGGCTTCACTTACACTGGAAACACCAGAGCAGGCAGGTTCCATGGAAGGCCTTAAAGGAATTACAGGAACAGTTGTGTGTAAATTTAACATCTGTACAGCAAAGCTGTACCTGCCCTCTCCAAAGTGTCACTCTGCACTGAAGGGCTACAAGCCACTGAAAGCAATTCAAGTGTCTGCAAACTGATTACTGAACAAAGCTCCCCAGGTGGATTCAGTCCCACCCATTCTCCAGGGGTCTTTGCCACTGTTTTTTACACAGAAAGTGCTTGATCAGCAGTGGGGAATGAACAGGAGGCAGAAGAATTCAAGACATGTATAATGCATATATTTACTTTTCAAGATTTCCTCAAAGCAGGCAGAAATTGCAGGCAGTCTCTCCAGTCACACTGAAATTGTTGCCTTTTTTTTCCAAAGCCTCATTCTTATCACAGATGGGAGAGCATATGGTAGGAAGCCCTTACACTCCATTGCAAACAGCTTCCACACTATAGTGGATTTCATACTGAAACTGCAGCGTCAGTAAACGGGAGGAAGCAACGAAGATATCCAGAATATTTTAACCTTCTCACTATAAACATTGGCTGTCCCTGCAGTTGGAGCTGCTGGAGAAGAAATTGGGGAGGGGGAAATTACACTAGCTACTTTTCTGTGTGACAGAAAAACCCCCAAACCAACAACTTTGAAAACAAAGTCCTGTGAAAAAGAAACAAATTTTCATGCAGAATTGGAAAGCTGAGGGATTAGAACCTGCAATGAATGTACAGTAGCAAAACTGGAAGAAAAAATAAAGGGAGGGAATAAGATGGTTTGGGAGTTTACGAGGAAGATTGTTGTTTGTTTTTTTCTTTTATGGATTAATTTTAAACCAGGTTTGCCAGGGACTACCTATGATGCTTAACATTCCACTGAAGGGAGCTGCTGCTTGCTCCCACAGTGCTGCTGCTGTGATTGATTATCTGTCCCCAAGCCACAGAAGAGGCACAAGTTTGTTGGCTCTTGTATTTGTTTTGTGAATAAAAGCTTCCCAGCAAACCCAAGAGCCCACTAAAAGCCACGTGGAGGAAATGAAAGTTTGGATTTCTCTTTGGGTTTCTTCTGGGAAAATGGAATGTGAATGTTTCAGTGCAGAGCTCTGAGTGCAGTGAGTGCTCCAGTGTGACACAGGAGTGAGTGCTGCAGTCACAGCTGTGCATGGGGACAGAGCAGTCACAGCTCACCAGAACTCAAATTAATGTCACACCTCAGCACAGTCACAGCTCACCAGAACTCACACCAATGTCACCTCAGCACAGTCACACCTTACACCTGTGCAGCCACCAGAACTCAACCAATGTCACCCCACAGCTTCCCCCCCGTGCTCCAGAACACTCTGCTTGCATCACTCCCCAGGACAACAAACCACTCAGGATGAAGATCTTTCCCAGAGACAATTTTTCTATATAAGCAAGAAGTTGCCAAAGAATTAATTAAACATCAATCCATAAATATCTTACTGGAAGCAGTTTGTTGTTTTTAAGGAGAGACCTTCCCACAGTGCATTGGAGAGAATGCACAGGGAGAACAGGCAGTGACAAAGTTACTTGGTGGGGTTTTATGAGAGAATTATTTCATTACTTGGTTTTAAGCACTTCACCTGATTCTCATCTAACTCATATTGGTGATATCATTAAGCCATGATTAACTTCAAAAGTCTGGCTTGTGATTTGCACAAGGTGAAAAATGCAATCTCTTACATCTTTGGATGAGCATCAAAAGACTTTATTTGGCCAGGAGAGTTGCCAAAAAAAGAGTTGCTGTTAATTGATCATCTTGTTTCTCAGAATACCTATGGATAGATCTTGTCACAGAGTTTGTTTTCAAAGATCTCCAAAAATCAGCAAGGATTATCCCAGGATTAGAGCAAATGCAATCTTTATCCCAAAATCACATAAATCTAGATTGAACTCTGAATTACATCACTGGCAATGTGCAGGAAACATCGAGATCTCTCCTGAGCAGGTCTGGAATGATCTTCAGTGGCAATGTAAAATCACATTTTCCTGTCAGGGGTCTCTGTCAGGAGTATGACACTGTAGTCACATCTGAACCTAGTGGTTATTAATTCACCTGAGTGAATTAATACCTGAAGTGTTGATATATAGGAATGAACACAGATTTTGTTTGCTTTCTATATTGCTCAGAATCTCACAGTTGTGCAGTCCAAGGCAAGTGCAGCTTTGCTTATTAGACTATTTATATAAAGTAACAGCAATTCTGTCACTACCTCATTTTTTTAAGTTTACAGAGCCTAACAGTCCTTTCCCACTACCCATTTCATGTGTAGAAATAAAGCTCTCTTCCTGGAACATTATTGCCCGTTTTTAATAGCCACATTTAATCTTTGTTTAACAAGAGGTATTCCAGAAAAATTTACAAGAACTTGTCAGAAAACATTGCAGGATCTTGTTACATTATTAGAGTTTTATATTGATTAAACACATGGTCTGTAAAAGGTGTAATAAACCAGCTGTCATTATGAAATGGAGCTCACAAGGTAAGCTGCATCCTTCTGCAATTCTTGTTTTATTTAAGAGCAGCTGATTTCATTTTCATTTATTTGTTGTGCTCTCTCTCCGTGAGCTTGGCACAACATTTGAGCTGAAGAATGTGCTGGGGTGCTGCTGTTCTGTGCTCAGCCAGAATTACAGCACTGGGGGGACATCACTGGATTCCATTTCAGAGCAGCTCAGATTATGCTAAACTTTGCAAATGGTCTGATCAGGGGAAAAAAAAAAAACATTATTTCCCTCTTATGTCCTTATAGTTATGAGACAAAAGAAAACCATGCACTTCTCAGCAAAGGGGGTTATTGGCTAATCCAAAAATGAAGCAAAGCAAAGAGCAGGAACAGTTAATAAACACATCCATTCCAGCCAGGGAAAACCATGAAAATGAAGAAATTATTTGCCACTTAGGAAGGACACAAACAATGCACTCTGCACACATTAAGCAGCAAAGCTATTTCATTAAATGTGCTGTTAATAAGTCAATTATTTGCCTGTGTTAGATAAACACTTGCATTATAGGAATCAACAGCCTTCATATTAGCTAAAGGAAAAATAATTTTAATCCCAAGGAAGGAAGTGCAAGAAAGTTGTTTTAGAGGTAAAGATGATGGCATGAGAGGAGTCTCAACTCCTGTTTTGTAAAGAGTTATGTGGTGAAATACAACACACTTAATCTCATTTTCTAAAATACTTGTTTCTTTTCCCTTAACACCAGCGATACCCCAATAGAATCAGTTGTGGAAACAAAACTGGAAACTGCTTTTCAATGTGGTTTTCTTTCGTGTTTAGAAAATACCCCAAGCTTCTATAATTGCTAGTACATTAAAAAAACCAAGCAAACAAAAAAAAAAAACAAAAACAAAAAAAAAACCTCCCCAAAATCCAAATTATTAGTGGATTCTTGCAATAGAATACCATGCTCCTTCCTTAATAATAGAGCAAAACAAAAATAAAATTTTACTTATCCTGTGTGGGCTTTTTTGCCTTTTAAAATGTAACAATATATTCCTGCCTTATGTGAAAGATCATGGCATCCCTTCTCCTGAAAGATGTGACTCCTTTCATGGGAACTTTCATTGGATACAAACAGGAGTTATAACACAACTGCTCAGCTGCCTACTCTGTCTGTATTTTTGCAATGCAACTCTGATTTTAAAAAAAAAAAAAAAGTAAACTGCAACAGCTTCTTTTTAAATTCTTTTTTCTAGCCCAGGACAAGGAATGATGAGTTTCAAATCTGCATTTCTGGGGGGCAGGCTGGGGGTGTTTCCTTCCCCCAGAGCTGTCCTGGGCTCTGAGCTCTGCCTTCTTTACCTTTTATTTCTGCATTAACTGCACCCAGTGACCCCTGCAGGGCTGGAAAAGCTGAGCACCTCTTTCCTCATTGAGTTAAAGGATGCTGACTTGGGCACGGCTTTGATCCTTCCCAAAGCAACTTTCAGCACCCAGGATTGAGCTCTGAGTTGAGATTAAAAGTAAAAATTTGATTATTTGCTCCATGGCTGATGGGACCAAGAGCTCTGAGTCAGTGCTGTTGGGAAAGGCTACAATAAATGTAATATTCCTTGCCAAGGCCTTCCCCTCTGGCACTACAGATCTACAAGAATGCTCCTATCATGGACATTTTGTTCCATTTTTTTAAAGATAAAAAGCCTAAAATGTTAACACCACCCCTTATCCCCTAGCACTTAGAAAAGTAGTTTAAATCCCATGATTTCATGTGTCTGGGAAGACCTTCTCTAAAACAAACCTTCCATTCATTTAGAAATCATTTAACTTTACTGAAGTTCTTCAAAGAAATTGAAATGTACATGGGAGAATGCACAAAAATCAGTCTTTTAATAAATAACCCACACTGACAACTGCTTCTGATCAGCCATGCTTAGGAGCTGATTGTTATTTCAGGATTGCACACAAATGGCCAGGGATAGAATCTGGGCATAGAGAACATCCTGCTGCACTTCTTTAAGATAGTGATCTTAAAAAGAAAAGTATAAATGGAAGCAGATTTTGGCCTGTGGCACATACTTGCACGCAGCCATAACTGCTTAGGATGAGCTGCTGGTCTAGAGGATGAAAATGGATTTTCTTAACAGAACAGGAAACAGCTATTTATAGATTCTAATTCCTTTTCAGGTAGTTTGGTGGCGTTTTTAATTTACAGAAGCTACAGCATTAACTGTAAATAGAAATAAGAGCAATGTTGTTATCATAACAAGCCTGCCTGGCCTTGCACATTCTCTCATGGCTCTGCAGAGGATGAAGCATTTCTTCTCCAGCTATTTATTTTGAATTCTTAATCCTCAGTGTGCTTGGCAAAAAAACTCAAGAGAACAGAACAGAAAGGGCCTGGATGGTTGCAGTTAATCCAAATATGAGAGGGATTGGTTTTCTTATTTATTGTTCATTGCATTAATCAAACTTTGTAAAGTTGAGACAAAGAATTACTTCTGCTGCAGATCTTTTGTCTTCTAAATATTATAGAAGCAAAAATGAAAAATCATTTTACGTGGTAGATTGTAGACATTTTCTTTGAGTGAAGAATTTGAATTTTATAGGTTTAGTTATAGATGGCACAGGTAAATTTGTAGTGAATCCTGTATCATGTGACAAAGTTTGGGCTCTAATGAATTTATTTCTTTGATTTCATAGACCTTGTGTTTGTTGTGTTAAATGGAAGATCATCTGCAGAAATGCAGCAGGTGTTAGTTGTAGAGTCATGTTTCACTGTGCTGCTCTGTCATAAATAACTGATGCTGTGCATTTCACCTGCAGGATCTGTAATTGGACTGAAAATGAGCCATTTTCAGCACAGGTTGTAGAGGAATCTGTAACAGTCTAACAAATCGAGTAAGAGATCCTTGTGACACTGTCATCTCCAGAACAATCCATTCCTTTTTAAGTATTTAAATTATTTTGGTAGTAGAGATCCTATGTTTGTGCTAAATGCTGTAATTTATTGCAGCTACCATTCCTTTTGCACAACAAGTACATCAGAGAGAAAACATGAAAATGACTTATATTTACAGTTTCCAGAATTATGATTAATTTTTACCTTGAGGCAGTACTGATAAAATAAAATGGCTCTCACAGAATAACCTTATTTGTTACATGAAAATTCAGTGCAACCAAGAAGCCAAAACCCCTGGTGATAAGAAAAGCTTGGTTCTGCTGTTTTTCAAGCAGCAGACATGGGAAGAGGAGCAACCAAAGTCCATCCTTGCTGGCAAAAAACAGCTTGCAACTGGCAAAAAAAAATTTGCAGAATAACCAGAGCTCTTCTGAGCTGCCTGTAGCTGTTACCAGGAGGAAGATAAGATAATCCATCATGATAAAAAACAACCATCCATCTTAAACTTGCTTGGCAATGAGGATGTTCTCATTTGCATAATGATGGTTATTTGAATATGATGAGAATTTGCCCGAGTGAGACTCAAGCTCAAACACATTCAAATGTGATACAGTCTGTACAATTTTCTCAAGGATTGCAATTTAATACTATTTATCTAATGAAAGAAAAATAAATATTGGCTGTAACATCCCATTATGCTGGAGAGCTGGTTTTAAATTACACTTGAATAAAGTAACTGAGTGTGGGATGTTTTGCATTTCCTCAGGGATCAGTAACACTTCCCAAAATGGTGAGAAATATCCTCCTTTTCCAAGTAGCCTCCATCCCAATAAAAGGAGTGCAGAGAGAACTCTGACAAAGTGGGGCCTGTTGCACTTCCAGCATTCCCAGCCACAGCAGCACTGCACCAGTGTGGAATGAGAGGACGGAATCACAAAGTTTCAGGGGAAAAATTACACAGAGTGCTTAGAGACTGGCAAATAATCATTGACAATATTTATACTAGAAACTCTCAGAATCAGTTTTGGTTTTTCCCCGAGCTGTGTAAAAGTTCTTGTCTGGCAGTTCGTGTGCCCGAGCTGGAATCAATCTGAGCTCTTTAGTTTTCACTCTCAAGGTTGTTTATTCTTTTCTTATCTGTAATATTTTCTCTCAGCCCAGCCAGGTCTGTCTGGCAGGGCAGCCATGGCACACTCTCTGCCCTTCAGGGCCCTGTTATCTTTTTATACTAAAAACTACCTACATGATGTTTACAATTATTTCCCAATTCCCATCATCTATGTTAGACACTGAACTTCTACTCTAAACCAATCCCAAAGTGCCAGCTCCACAATAGAAAATGGAGATGAAGAAGAAGAACAAAGAAAGACCAAACACGTGCTTTTTCCTCCATCTTGCGTTCTAAAATCCCCATTCCCAAAAATCCTACAATCTACATTTTCACTTTATGATAACACTGCTTAAACTCCTGTGACTTTTAAGTTCTCATCTAAAGCTGGTGATTTGTTCCAAGGGCTATAATCAACCCCACAGATGTTTTGGGATCATCCCAGGGTCTCAGAGCCCCTGACAGGGTCTCACAGCTCTGGATCCCAAAGGGATGGCCCAGACTCTGACAGAAACGACACAGAAATGTTATCAGGGAGAAGCATTGCTCATTTCTGCCATTTCATAAGGAAACCATGGCTGGGACATTCTTTGGGATGTTCAGAGGGTTCTTCCAGCTCTCAGAGATGAGCAGAAGGGAGAAGTTCCTGTCACTTTTGTGTATATTCATAGGGAAATGTGAAAAAAGCTCTGTCCATAGAGAGGGAAGTAACAGCACAGTCACAAACGTGCATTCAGCACTGCCTACATTGTGACAGCCTCTATTGCAGGACAGGCTGATCTGATTTCTGAGCACTCCTAAAACTGTGGTGAGTTACAATTCCACATGAGAACTTTGCCATTCACACTCCATAAAAAGCACAGGAATTTTTGCTATTTTATTGCAGGAAAACCTCCACATTTTCTCACGATATTGGATGCCACCTCTAGCAAGAAATAAAAGATTTTTGATATTTTCAAAAGCATAATGCAAAGGGAAGCCCAGCCATGAATGGTGATGGATGTGCAGTCACTTTGTCACCTTGCAATACATTTTACCCACATGGAAAGCCACCAACTCTGGCCAGCCCCTGGCTTTTTTAATTCCAGATGTCAGTGCTTTTAGCAAGGATGGTTTTCTGACTGCAGAGCCATGTATTTGTCTTGCCAAACCTTAAATGGCCCAAGACTGGATTCTGTGCTGCAGATGCTGGGGATAATTAGCCAGCAAATCCAGCCATGTGAGAGAGATTATTTTATTTGGGTCTTCAAAGGCATAAGAAAAAAATCATGCCTAAGCTTAGTTCAAAGCCAGTCCTCTTCCTATTAAAGTCTATGGTGTTCTTTGCTGCTGAAGTTAACCTAAAATGACTTAATTGTTCTAATTATTTCTTGAACAAGACAGTCAGAGAGCTCTGTTCTTGTAAAACAAAAGTGCTCTTGAGGAACAATTGCACTACCTGAAACTGTGATCTTGAGAAGCTAATAATGCATCTCTAAGCCAGAAAAGGAAGCAAGGTGGTGTTTTTTATTGCAAGTCAAATAAAGTGTCATTTATAAAGTTAGGCAAGTTCACTAAGTGGATTTTTTGCAGTTTGTTTTGGGTTTTTGGTTTTTTTTGTGATGTCTTGCTCTTCTCCATCTGAGTTTCATGAATTTCCAATATCATCTTCCACTGTGAATCCACATCACAGAAACAGTGGGGAAAAAAATGCTTTCCAGTCTAGAGCTTGAGTGACATTGTAAAACAATACCAACCTGTTTTTCGATTTTTATTCAGAATATTCTAAAAAATACTTACTTGCTTTCCAAACAGGAAAATATTTTGATATTTTGAATGGTAAAGCATTGAGAGTGGTGAGGAAATGATCACAGCAACATTTCTACATAATGAAGCAAAGTGTAAGAGTTTGACTCTCTGGGGTTATTACTCACTGAAGCAGCTATAGATACAAAAATACCAGGCATTCTGGGGTAGCTTTTCCTTTCCTCACACTGCTTTATTTTTGCTCTGGGAATGCAGTATATTGGCAGCAATTTATATGCTAATGACTAAAGTGGTATATAAATTGTATAACTGCATATTAATGAAGAATGAGGGGGTGTAAGTTATGATGCCTTTATGCAGTGCACTGAGAAGCATTTTCCCATCAGCTGTTGATATTTAGTTCTTGGGCTGGTCTCTAAATCAAAATTCCCACAAGTTGGGTAGAAGTCAAGGAAACTGTGGAAGCAAGACAGGTATAAACTTAAACTGAACTGAGTTCTTGATGACTAAAACCTGACTAGAAATGCTTCTTGAAAGAAAGAATTAGGAGATGGCCTTGGCCTCAGAATTAGCAAATCAGATCTCAGGCCTAAATCTTTTTAAGCTGGAGTTGCTGATAACAATTTACTGCTTCTTGGTTCAGTTGTTCAGTCTGTGCTTGCTGGACAGTTAAAAAAAAAGTAATTTCCTCTCTAATCTTGGTGTCAACATACTCACTGAAAAGAGAAACTAGAAATATTGCTCAGGCCATGTCTTTGATTACTGTTTGCATTAATACAGGGTCCAGACTTGGTGCTGCTCAGTTCCACTGCCAGGTGCTGATATACAGCTCCATGTCCTGCTCTGTTATTCACATAATGCAGATTTCCTGCAGAAAAGCATCTCAGGACTGTCTTTGAGCCCAAATGCACCTCTGTGATAATCCAGGCCTAAGCTGCAGTGTCCTGCACAGAGAACAGCTCTGCACAAGCTGGGGTGCCCTTCCTGGGGTAACTGAAATCTCCAGCTCTCATGAATTTGTTTTTATGGTTGAATGAAGCAGAGCTGATTCAGTCATGTCTCATAGGCAGAGACGTGATGACAACTTGAGCATTTTGCTGTTGAGCTAGAGGGGTTTATTCACATGGCACTATTTTAAGGCAGCTCATTCATTATACAAGGAAAAACTAAATATTTTATTCATATTAAGTAATCTTTAGAGCCTGGTTGAGGTTCTTGTATCCCAGGATCTGGTAAGGATGGAATTACTTGTCCTCCTGCTGCCACTTAATACCTGAACATCCTTCCCAAGCATTTCCTGCACCCCAGAGCCTTTGTTGTCAGTCACCCCATGGGCCCTCATTTCCCAAAACTCCAGCCCAGATGTCAGCACACACAGCGAATTTCTGACCAGCTTTGTTATTGTTTGAAACAATCCCAAGCAGTACAGCAGAAACAGGAACAGTTCTGTTCATTCAGCTCTAAAAGCAGGTTATAATTCCCATTTGTGCTTAGCTCTGCCCTGCCCTGCTGTTCTCCCACCCCTGCCTTGGGCAGCTCCCTGCAGCCACAGGAGGGGACAGGGGCTCAGAACCAGATTTTCCCTCGTGTTGCTTCATGCCAAGTGAAGGAAACCTCTTTGGCTAATAAATACATCCTAATTTTGCAAGGTTTATTCAGCTCACTTGGATTATTCTGTCTTTGAAACACAGGTGTTCTTCACTGCAAAATTATTAAATAACTTCTCTGAAAGACCAGCTCCTTCACCTTCTCACAAAAAAAGTTAATTCAAGTAGGGTTTTTAAGAAAAGCAAAAGTTTTAACAGAGCCATCATGAGCCACTAATCTAAATCAAAACAGCACACTGCTGTCAATCTAATAATGGAGCAAGCCTTATGGGATATTGCAGTGATAATTTTTTTGTCAGGTAAATGCTTCAGGTAACAAAACAGCAACAACAGTTAAGTGTTGAATACTTTTCATTTGATTTAACATGAAAAGATTGCTTCAACCAAAAAGCTGCAGAAAGCAGATGACTCCCCTTCATGATGGCAAGGTAACAAAAGCCTGGGGAGGAGGCTGGGCTGCAAGGCAGAAGGGCACACTGAGGCTGATTTAACTGTCAGCTAAGAAATTCCATGTAATTCTGCATCTGCACCTCCTGTACAAATTACAGTATAATCTACATCAATCATGTGAACTTAAAAAAAAAGAAAAAAGTTTGAGTTCCACAGCCTTTAAGTCAGTTACAAACCTACATCTCTGTGTGGACACTGAGAATAACAATCTCAGTTCAATTCCACGTGGATATAAAAGTGAACTGAAGGAATGGATTTGTGTGAGCAGCATATGAACAATTAGTCCTTCCCACTTTTAATGCTATTTTCATTTTTTTTAAATACAGACAGTGGGCATCATCACAAATACCTTTATTACCCCATATGCATACTCCAATATGCAATATTTTTTCATTTGGAGAACCTACACATTCATTCAGCCTAAGACATGCAAAAAAAACCTCTTATGACCTAGAAGAAAAGAAAGAGAGGCATGTAAAAAAGAATAGTAATAAAAACCACATGGCTACATTTTCTAGCTCATTAAAAGAAAAAATTCCAAATGCAAAACTATATTTTACATGGGCTCAGCTTCAATCTTACAGAAAGCCATAGATTAACAACACAAAAGAAGCATGGATTTTATTTTTTTATATTGTTACCTCATTGATCCCTAAATTAAGCCTTGATAGAGTCTCTTTAATAAATCTGATAATTGTAACTATTATTTTAAAAGCAAAGAGTTAAAAAACCAATGTTCTCCTATGAAATTTATATTCACAGAAAAAAGTAATATATTAGGCTTCAAAATTTATTTCATGTCTATCCTCTGGGACAGAAGCAATTGTGAAAATATTTACTCACATGAATATTCCTGGTGAATTTAATGCCTAAAATTAACTCAGATGTTTTCAACGTGATAGTTTTCATTGGGATGTAAATGTATGCAAGTAAACCAAGAGCACTTTGTTCCTGTCTCGAGCAGCAGCCCTTTGCATGGAAATAGTCTGGAGCATTAACCAGAAAATGAAAGGGATGAGGGGAGGTGTGCAGCAGTTCCTGATGAGCCCAGGAGATTTTGTAAAGCCAATGAGCTGAAATACTTCCAGACAAATTGACTAAAATCTTAACTGAGTATTCAGTTATGGATAACTGAGAGGGTGCAGCAAACACTCAGGAGTTTCAGTGCTTTTGAACTTATTACCTTTAATAATGTCTCAGAAGTCTATTCCAGCACAATGAATTTCTGGAGAAAAAAATATTCCAAATCTATCCCCCAATACAAAGGCAGGATCAACAGCTGATGTGCTGTGGAGGATTTGCTCCTTTTCGAATGTGTCTGCTTGGAATTTTTGGAAGAAAAATTATTAGCAAGACAGTTAATTTTAACAGTGAAATAATTTAGTTTAAGGGTGTGAAAAAAGTCTGTCACTCTCCAAGAAGTTAAATTCTTATCTTTTTCTTTATGATGCAAGATCTGCCTCAGTCAACAGCTACACTGCTAAAATACCTTGCTGAAAGAAAACCGATTTCCCATATGTTTTTGTAGCAGAGATCAGATAAATCTAATTCCTTCTGTCAGTAGAATACATCATGGATTTCTAGGGATCAGCACCACTGTGGATGAGAAGAGGAGGTAATCGGTCTTTCAGAAAATGAGGGTAGTGACAGCACAAGGCATAATGGTTTTAAGCTGAAAAAGAGTAGATTTAGATTAGATATTATGAAGAAATTCTTCCCTGGGAGGGTGGGCAGGGCTGGCACAGGTGCCCAGAGCAGCTGTGGCTGCCCCTGGATCCCTGGAATGCCCAAGGTCAGGCTGGATGGGGTTTGGAGCAGCCTGGGACAGTGGGAGGTGTCCCTGCCATGGCAGGGTGGGATTTGAGTCCCTTCCCACCCAAACCATTCTGTGCATCTATGGAAATGTGGTTTCTCTTCCCAGTCAAGGCTCTTTCACCTTCATTTAAATGTTACTGGTTAGAAATCAATGTCAGCTGCCTGTGTGATATTTGAAGTGAATGCTAACTTCAGCAAAACCACTAAAATGAGAAGGAGGAAGGCAGACAAAGAATCCAGGCATGGGACAGAGTACTCTGTTAAAAAGCAAATCAACAGAAGAAAAGGCCAGGAAGAAACAAATGCTTGTAGCCAGCTCTCTCCCCTTCCTTTCACCTTTGCAGGGTTTCTTTGAGAGGCCAGCAGTGCCACAGGTGTGCCACAGGTGTGACATTCCTGATCTGTGTGCACACAGCAGCACTGGTACCTCCCAGCCTCAGCCAAGGCATCAGCTCCCTCTGTTTGTCAGATTCCTTGTGATAAAGTTGGATCCTCTTCACTAATTTACAATAAATTACAGTTTGTATTACACCATAGAGAAATCTACCACTGTATGTAATGAGAAAACAAAATGTCTAGCTTAATATGGACAAAATTCTTATGTGGTGTGGCCTGTGTTATTTCATGGTCTGTTAAACAGGTAAGGGAAATATACATTCAGGTTGTGCTGTGGCTGCTCTTCAGCACACAACTCCAACAGCAAACAGAAACAACTCTACAAAATTGGAATTAGGTAAATCTGATATTCAGTATAATGATGGTTCATTCAAATGGGCTTCATTTGTCTTTAAAATGTCCTTTGGCCTCTTGGTACAGTCACGTTTTATGGTACTGGTTCTACTTCTTTGCCAAAGTAGATTTCCATTAAAATGAGAATTAAATAATGATTTCTGTGGTTTTCCTTCTATTTTGATATTGCAAGAGCAGTTCTTACTGGTATGACCATTTCTTATGGCGTGCCAAGGCTCTCTTCCTGAGTAGATGGGTAATTAACAAGGTCTGAGATATATTTTTAATAAGATACAGTGTAAGCATCCCAGAAGAGCAGGCTGTGCTTGAGTGGATGATGTCCAAATGGTGTGAAACTTCAAAGCTGTGCTCTTCAAGTGTGTAGCTACTACTCTGTGGGATCTCTTAACAGAGAGCCCTTACAGATATGGTTTGGTACTGCTCATGCAGCTACAACAGAAATTAAAAAGCTCCAGCAGCCCTAGACCACTGGCATCACAGACAGGTTTTATGTAATACACAACAGGGAAGTCTGGACTCAAAACTTAAGGTCTTGTAATAAATAAGCAATTTTAACCTGATTTGCAATCATGCTATCGAGTCATATGGTGTCTGTAAGTGATAAATAAAACATTCCCCACTGAGAGAGCTTCCTGAGAGCATCCAGAGTGCAATCACCTCCAGGACAAACAGAAATCCTCAGGCAGCCTCAGGATGCTGACCCTCTGATTCTAGAGTTGTAACCTTAATTAATTCCTACTTCTGCTCAATGAAGTTTTTACAGCTGATAACTATCTAGTTAGTGTGCTGCTTGGCAGCACTGCAAATGAGCAAATTAAGCATAGTGCTTCTTCCTAAGTAATTGCCATTTAATCCTGGTTTTAAAAGAAGCAGTAGTGATTGGAAAGCAGCTTTAATTTTGTTATTGCAAAGTTATCTTTTGGGGAAATAAATCACACAGAACATGAAAGAGAGTAGGTTTAGATTAGATATTATGAAGAAATTTTTTTGCTGTGAGGGTGGGCAGGGCTGGCACAGGTGCCCAGATTTGCTGTGGCTGCCCCTGGATCCCTGGCAGTGCCCAAGGCCAGGCTGGACATTGGGACAGTGGGAGGTGTCCCTGCCATGGCAGGGGTGGCACTGGGTGGGATTTAACCCTTCCAACCCAAACAGTTCTATAATTCTAGGATGATTTGTTTACTTAATGAATTTTTATATATCTGCTTGGTAGGAAAGGACTAGTATGTTAACAAAAATTAAATCTATCTGTATTGAAATTGAGATATGACTTGCTGTTCATCTGTCTGGGCTTAAGCTTTCATCAGGAGAGTTTTGGAAGTGGCTGACCATCTGTAAAAGCAGCCAAACCATCTTCCCTGGTAAAATGTGCAGTAAATGGAAGGCAGAAAATACCAAAGCTAGGAAATGCTTTCCTTATGCCAGTGTTAAAGCTGGGTAATCCAACATCCAGAACATATCTAATAAAATCTTAAATGGTTTCTTATTCCTTCTTTTCTGGAACAACTCTGCTATCATCAATATGCAATTTTCCCTCAGCTTCTAATACATGGAAATGTCAATAATGCCTCGTTCTCTGAAGCACATGAAACACTTTGAGATTGCATTTCAGGTCATAAAAGTGTGCCTGAGCTGATAAACAACAGCTGTAGAACAGCTTCTGTTGAATCAAAGCAAAAGGTGATTTTTTTTCTTATTGACTAAAGGTTTTGAGCAATAGACCCAGCTTCTGAGACTTCATTTTTTGTCAATGAAGTTTTGAAAGCTGATTGTCATGGTAAATCTTGGGTTTAAAGTTGTTTCAAGAAAGAGAATGGGTCTGTTCCTTACCTGACCTCTCTGTTCTGAATTATTTTGCTGTTCTAGGGTAGGACAGGTGAAGCATTTATCTCCTCTTGTTCTTCCCCTGGGCTTAGTCCTGTTAGATGTGCATGGAGTAGGATTAACATCATCTTAAAAGGGAAAATGAGCTGTTCTTACCTTGCCTGTCTGCACTTCTAAGACAGGCTGTAGGTGTATTTAGAGATCTAATTTCCCCTAAATAAATAATGAAACCAGATATTTCAAGCTTATTCTGGCTTTTTGGAGTTCAGCTCTGAGAACATGAGTTTTTCTTTTCCTAGGGATGTCTTCTAAGAATAATGCTTTATTTTGTCTGAAGAAATGTATTTTGGCATACAAGGGACTCAGGGGAAACAGGAACAGTAAATCTTTGGTTCTTCATGTCCTAAAATAGCTTTACACTTTCTTTTAGGTACTTGCTGCAAGTTAGTAAGTCTGGACTATCTTAACAGTGTATTTAAAATTGAATGAATAAATAATTAATCAGTGTTTGAGCAGTGCGTGGGTTTGGTGTGGGAAGGGGATGTTTCCAGCATGTTTTCTCACTTTTTTCAGTGAGCAAGTTGATGCACACTGCTTGATTAACTATTAGTAGTGAGCAGTGGAAGAGGAACAGGGAAAATAATAAATACAATCTTCATTTGCTTTGTTTGGACATGAATGGAAGCAGTGCTGGGGCTGCCTGTGGTCACTGAGCAGTGCAAGCACAGAAGGAAGCTGAATTCAGACATGAGGTTATCAGCTGAGCTATAAAATAGGAGCATGATAACCTCCTGCATGACACACAAGATGGACCATGATTTTTTTTACAGTTAGTAAAATTTAAGCAACTTTTTTCAATAAATTTAAGTCTCAGTTTGTCAGGAACCAGTTTTTTGTATGTCCCAGCTTGCAAATAGGCAGTTCCAGATGAAAACAAATAGTTGGCATATAAAAGATAAATACCCACATGCAACTTTTCATTACCAGGAAATAATGCCATTTTTCACTATTGGCTGCATCCTGCAGAGTAGGATCTATAAAACTTGTGATCCATCATTCTGCTTTTTGTGTACATGTATGTTTTCATTTTCAATACACTGCACTCAAGTCTTCTCACAGTAGCAGTAAACCTTTGTGGAAATCAGAGCTGGACAATTTGGGGGCAAAAGGTCCCATTATATTGGATTTATGTGGGTATAAGTAGTCACACCAAAATGCAAAGCTCTGGAAAACCAAAAGCTTAAGTTGATTTCCTGAGTATGGAAAGCTGAGGGCTTAGAGGAAGTTACACTCTGGATTTCCCTTTGGAGAAGCTCTGTCCAATTCCTGCAAAGCTTTGATGTCTGAGATGTCAGAGCCTGATACCACCTGGTTTTTTAAATTAATGTCACCCAAAAGTGAGGGTCAGAGGGGTAAAACAGCTGTGACAGGGGTCAGCCAGACCTTGCTGCTCCCTGCCCCTCCTACAAGCCCAAACATCAGTGCACAAAGAGCAGGAGCTGGAGCCTCCTCCTGTTTACTGTGTGTGCAAATTTAAATTGCAGTGCTGCAATTTGTTTCTCATAATTTTCTTACCTCTCAGCTGCTTTCAAATAACCTGAGAATATTCTCATGGACATGCTGGAAAACAGTGTTTGATATTAATGCTACAAGTTCAAGGATGAAGTAATGGTAAACAAATTAATTTTTAAAACCTAAAATAATTGCCTAAGTCAATGCTGTTTACTAATGCATTTATTTGGCTTTCTGATTAAAGTGTCACATGAACTTTAATGCTTTATTGCCTTTTATTTTACCACACATTATATTATGTGGTAGAGTTTTCAATTATACAGCTGTAGTCTTGTATTAATTTGGATATCTCACTCCAGTAATTAAAAGCTAGCTTCTTTTCTGTTTTCCTTAATAGCCCTTCTGAGTCTGCTTTTATTTCTGGTGCGATTATTTTGGTTTTTGACATGCAGGGATCTGATTTTCCACTCCAGCTTTGCCTGGCTCTATACTGAGAGCTCTAAAAGGGTGTTTCATGTTCTTGGAATCTGGTTTGGTTTTTTCCCCGAGCTGTGTAAAAGTTCTTGTCTGGCAGTTCGTGTGCCCGAGCTGGAATCAATCTGAGCTCTTTAGTTTTCACTCTCAAGGTTGTTTATTCTTTTCTTATCTGGAATATTTTCTCTCAGCCCAGCCAGGTCTGTCTGGCAGGGCAGCCATGGCACACTCTCTGCCCTTCAGGGCACTGTTATCTTTTTATACTAAAAACTACCTACATGATGTTTACAATTATTTCCCAATTCCCATCATCTATGTTAGACAGTGAACTTCTACTCTAAACCAATCCCAAAGTGCAGCTCCACAATAGAAAATGGAGATGAAGAAGAAGAACAAAGAAAGACCAAACACGTGCTTTTTCCTCCATCTTGTGTTCTAAAATCCCCATTCCCAAAAATCCTACAATCTACATTTTCACTTTATGATAACACTACTGAAACTTCTGTGACTTTTAAGTTCTCATCTAAAGCTGGTGATTTGTTCCAAGGGCTATAATCAACCCCACAGATGTTTTGGGATCATCCCAGGGTCTCAGAGCCCCTGACAGGGTCTCACAGCTCTGGATCCCAAAGGGATGTCCCAGACTCTGACACATGTCACATGTCAGAGCTGCTTTAGGTGCTGCTGTGTCATTGGGGTGGGAGGGGACCTGCCTGCATTCCCACAGCCCCGTGTGGTTCACACAGATTTACAGGGCTGTAGCAGTTGTGCATTCATGAACCAGAAGCATTAAAGGAGGTGAGGAAAGGCAGGAATGCAGCTCCAAAGCTCATCCCACACTTGGTGGTGGCAAATGGCAAATACTGAGTGTCAGCCTCCCCTCTGCTCCTGGCAGCCTTCAGCCCTGCCTAAAGATACTCTGATATCTAATCCCAAGTGTTTTGCACTTATTAACCAATTATTAATCAATGGTAGCTGTTCACTGAATGAAATGTCTGTCACTTCGGTATCCAAGCAGAATAAGGGAATAAATAACAATATTAGTGTGTTATTGCCAGGGGGAAGGTCCTAATCACAAATTGGGAAATCAGAATAACCAGGCTCAAGTTGTGTCTGACACTGGGCAGCCTTGAGCAGGACACATGAGGGGCAACGATTAAAAATTCTGAATATACATACACACTTTGTAAAAATAGCAGGAGTTTGGGTTTGTCAGTCCACACCTGGAACACCAGTGTAATGATACTGACCTGCCTTACAAGGGTTTTATTCAAGGCTTTGAAAGATTTTTTAATATCAACTAGATATGCAGTTGGGATACCTCCCTGGCTTTTCTTCTGAAACCAAAGAACTGTCCCTCAAAAATCATGGGGAATAAAAAAAGAATGATGGGAGATTTGCTTTCTCTGATCTGGCAATTAAATGTACTTGAATATCACCTTAGAAACATAAGAAGGTATTAATATTTAACTTCTTTTTCTCACAGAGCCACTTTTAGAAGTACAATGGAAGTGAAGGAAAAATGTTTTCAAACTTCTGTGAAAAGGTAAGAGTTGCTTTTACCAAAAGGCTCTTTACATATTTATTGAACACCTTTTAGAGATGGTCTTATGTTTTTCACGTGCTTAAATACCACATGCAAGAAACCAGAATTTGGGTTGCCAACTCTTTGCCTAAAACCAATGCAGAACCTCTGACATTTCTGACCTTCAGCTAAGAAGGTCTTTTGGGAAAGACAAGAAACAAATCTGGGCTCTATCATGTTGCCTATCACTTTTTCTCCTTGTAAAAATCCTCTTAATGGTGTTTTCAGAAGTAACTTCTTAATGGTAAACAATATTTTGGAAATTCCAAGAAATATTTATTTTTCCTACCAAACCAGCTGGGTGGTTGAGTAAACAAATTTAATTATCTTCAAAATCTTCTTGATTTCTAATAAATATCTGCTTTCTTTTCTATTCATGATAAAAGCTTGAACACTGTATTATTAGGAAAGAGACATGCAACATTTGTCACTCATTTTGCTGGGAAGCACAAAGCTTTGGCAGTGCCCTAAATTATTGTTAAAAATGAAGTTGCTTTGCAGTTTATCAGTTTATACAGCAATGGAGTGTAGCAAACTTCTGAAATTTGTAAATTCAGAGTCCAGCAGCACAGGAGATAAAAGAAAAAAGAATGAAGTAGATATTTGCTTTTTGCCTGCCTCTCAGTCCTAACAGAATCTAGAATGATAGAACGATTGTGGTGAATATTTGCTAAAAACCAAGTTATTATGGAAGGGCACTGAGTAGTGCTCAGTTCATAAACAGCTGGAATAAAGGTGAGAAGGGCAGGTGAGAGGAGTGAGAGCTGCTGAGGGTGTGCAGAGCACTGAGAGCAGGGGGTGACCCCCCCGGTTCGTGCCTTTGGGGGCTCCCAGGAGCTTTTTGGGGAGTGGACAAAGCAACAGGGCTGGGTTGAGATGTTGGGGGTCACTGTCCGGGGGAGGTTTGTCCTTCCCCTCCCTGCTCCTCGCAGGAAATGAGGCTGCGAGGGAGAGGAGCAGCCCCAGCCCGGCGCCCGCCCGCCTTCCAGATGTTGCCCAGGTGTGGTATCGGACCTAAATAAAAGGAGAAAAAGACAAAAGGAACAGCAAAGCACACGGACTCCTTTTGGGAAAAGAAGCCGATTTTATTGAACCGAGAGCCCATATTTAAAGCATGTTCCGATGCACGGAACAGAACCGCAGTTCATTGGTCCACAGGGACAAACATCTCCCAGGATGTGTCCCACGGAAAAACACCAGGTGTCTGTCCTTGTTGTGAATTCCTTCTTATTTTTCCAACTTGTTTTTCACGAATTCCAACCTGTTTTTGACCATGTTATCACCTTGGGAACTTTCTCCTTATCACCCTGAGAACAGGGCAAAACTCAAACTTGTGAGAAATAATTCTCCAAGCTAATTCACTAGATGTCTCTCTGACCACAGGTCCCCCTTTTAGTTTAAAAGAAAAAAAAAAGAAAAAAGGAAGTGTTTGTCATCATAAAGGAGAACAAACACGACTTAAGAGACCTGATAATTTTTTCAAGGAGGGCCTTTGCACCTGATGTCTTTCCTTACAAAAGGTTCCAACCTGCTTTTGACCGTGTTATCACCTTGGGAACTTTCTCCTTATCACCCTGAGAACGGGGTAAAACTCAAACTTGTGAGAAATACTTCTCCAAGATAATTCACTAGATGTCTCTGAGCACAGCCCAGGTGTGCTGCTGCCCTGTGGAACCTCTGGGTGCGCTGACCCTCCCTTTGCACCTCCTGCCTTTATCCCTCTGAAGCTGGCTTTTGTCTCATCCTTCCATATGTTCATATTCTGGACCATCCCCACCACAGATGTTTCTCTCCACGCATTAAAATTGGGTTTCAGCTCATTCGGCTTCAGCACTTGACTTTAAAAGCCAAACAAATCAAATCCTTTTCTTGAGGGTATAATGCATCATTTTCCCCTCTTTGACTGTGTATTATCTTCTTTTACATCTGATCACATCATCAAAATCTAACTTCCTGCATCTGTGCTGCCTAATTAGTGCCTTGGCTTTAAACCTCCTCCTATCAAAAATATACATTTTTCAAACTACTCAGTATTTTTATTTATTTTATACAAAGTGTTCTGAGCATATTTAATGAGAAGAGGAAGAGTGATGGTTTCTCTAAATTGGACGTGCCAAAGAAGAGTGAAAAGATTATGGGATGTAGAAACAAATAAACCAGTGAGTTGGGGAGAAAAAAAAAAAGAAAAAAAGGAGCTGTAGATCATTGTTTCTGTGGCCAGAATATATTGAAATGTTACAGGCTGTGTTATAGACTGTGCTGTTCTGGTGTCTGAGTAATTCCTTTGGAATTACTGCAGCCTTGGCCATGGGGAAGCCTGTATTGCACTGATAAAAACCAGTGAGGGTTTTCCTATGGAAAAAAAGTCACAAGGATGGGCAAAATGGAAGCAAAAAGCTACGATGGGGCAATGCATGTAAAGATTAAATTTTTTCTAAATATCTGCCTGTAAAGCAATATGCACAAAATATTTTTTTATTTATTTTATAGAGTGCAAAAGACCAGACAGAATTTTACATCCTGCTTTTCTTTCCTGTCTGAGCAAACTGTTCAGCAGAAGAATTGCTTCATTTCCAGTTTAATTTTTTTGTCCCAGGATTTCTGATTAGAATTGTTTATTCTGGATGTAGGTGTAGATCCTAATGCTCAAATGCCCAGGTATCAGAAGGTTTGTACTGTACTCAATGAACCTTTTTTTGTTACATTTTCAGGAAGTACTGCAGTCATTTTAACTATGATTGTTCTGGCTGTGGCTCTGAACTCACAGCTAATGGCAGGAGAGAAAAGATCAAAGGAGGTCAAGAAGAAACAAGTGTTAGGATTTGGGTTTTCAAAGCCTCGTGGTGGAGTTAGGCTTTGTGGAAGTTAATGGGACATGGCAGATGGCCCAAATTCAAAACCTTTCTGTGAAGTGCCTGTGTAATCCAGGAGTGCTCTGGCCATGGAGAGCAGGATGGGAACAGGAAATCCCGTGTAAACAAGGCCTGCAATTCCTGCCAGGCCCCTTTTGTGACCTTGGGGACAAGGAGAACCAAGCCTGGCAGAGCTGTGGCACCAGGAAAAGCCATGGCACCTTCTGCAAGGTTTCCTTGATTCACTGTGGGAGAAAGAGCTCCATAACCCAGCATGTCCCACCAGCCTGCCAAGATGGCATTGCTCAGGTCCCTGCCTGAAAATGCAGCCTTTCTTAAATAACACAGCTGAAAGATAAATGAACGGGCCATAATTTAATGAGATTCAATGGACAGAACTTTGGACACTTGTCACAGCTTCTGCAATGCCTCATGTGTGAAGAAGGAAGAATTGCTAAGTTCAGAAATGTCAGGATCATTAATCAGCCCCTTGATGCTGAAGGGATGTGATATAATGTTCACAGCTTGTAGAATATAGGAATTAATTTTGCCTCGATCTGCCAATCTATTTTATGTTGGGTTCAGCCTCTGTAGAATTCAGAGAATTAAAGTAACTGAATTCATTGATTAGGAATTTGATATCTGAAATACCACATAGAACAACATAACAGGAAGGGATTTATCTGGCTGGAGCACTTTTCATGCAAATTGCAGAAATAATTTCACCTTTGGCATTCACCAATCTCCCATCCCTTTCACCTAGGGATGGAGAGCAGGGACAGGGATGGGAGAGCAGGGACAGGGATGGAGGGCAGGGACAGGGATGGAGAGCAGGGACAGGGATGGGACAGGGATGGAGAGCAGGGACAGGGATGGAGAGCAGGGACAGGGATGGGAGAGCAGGGACAGGGATGGAGGGCAGGGACAGGGATGGAGAGCAGGGACAGGGATGGGACAGGGATGGAGAGCAGGGACAGGGATGGAGAGCAGGGACAGGGATGGGAGAGCAGGGACAGGGATGGAGGGCAGGGACAGGGATGGAGAGCAGGGACAGGGATGGGACAGGGATGGAGAGCAGGGACAGGGATGGAGAGCAGGGACAGGGATGGGAGAGCAGGGACAGGGATGGAGGGCAGGGACAGGGATGGAGAGCAGGGACAGGGATGGGACAGGGATGGAGAGCAGGGACAGGGATGGAGAGCAGGGACAGGGATGGGAGAGCAGGGACAGGGATGGAGGGCAGGGACAGGGATGGAGAGCAGGGACAGGGATGGGACAGGGATGGAGAGCAGGGACAGGGATGGAGAGCAGGGACAGGGATGGGAGAGCAGGGACAGGGATGGAGGGCAGGGACAGGGATGGAGAGCAGGGACAGGGATGGGACAGGGATGGAGAGCAGGGACAGGGATGGAGAGCAGGGACAGGGATGGGAGAGCAGGGACAGGGATGCAGAGCAGGGACAGGGATGGGAGAGCAGGGACAGGGATGCAGAGCAGGGACAGGGATGGGAGAGCAGGGACAGGGATGCAGAGCAGGGACAGGAGAGCAGGGACAGGGATGCAGAGCAGGGACAGTTATGCAGAGCAGGGACAGGGATGCAGAGGCTGGAGAGGCGGCTGCTGACATCTACCGGCACCGGGCACCTGCGCTCTCCTCCGGCAGCGCTGGCCGGGCAGAGCCAGGATTTCAGCGGCGCAGCTGCAGAATAAGCCTGGCTTTCAAAACTGCAGCTCCTGCACTCCCCACTCCTCTCTTGCAGCAGCTCTGTAGAGCCCAGCTGTGCAATAATTCTCATGTTTCTCTTTGTAACTCAACTCTCTTTATAACTTTGTCTAAACACTCAGCACAAGAAAATACTTTCACCTTCGTGTCAGCTCGGCGCGTTAATGTGCCGTCCATCTAAACCGAGTGCAGTAGAAAAGCCTTTCAATGGTCAGTAAATTGTTTTATGCAGACTCTGAATGGCGCTGTAGAGACCACGTTAAAAGCTCTCAGCCCTGACCGATTGCTGGATCATTGTTTCAAGATACTGAGGCAAAAACTTGAAATCCAGTTCAGAGAAGGATGTTTAGAATGTCCCTTGTCTTTCCCAAAGCAATCCTGGCACTGTATGAATTTGGTATTTTATCAGTCAATGCTGCTAATACTTTAAAAGTGACTGGACAAAATCAGGCAGGAAACAACTGCCAGGAACTGTTCAGTTCAAGCACATTTACTGCTTTCAAAGATCCTGAGGCAGAAATGTTTGGAAGCATCACCACGTCTGTGCCTTGTCCTCGTGCTTTTGTGGGGCTGTGACCACACAGGGCTACTCACCTTTGGTGTCACCTACTGAACCATCCTTTAGGGTAAAGGGAATAACATTTATTTTTAATATATTGTAACATCCTTAACTAAATATCACAACTATCTTTTCCTGGTTTGTTGCTTTTAGTCAGCTGATTTGATTTGAATCAAATTTAGAGATGTACATTGCATTTCCATCTAATGAATAAAAATCTAAAAAATGTCCCAATAAGGAGAAAGGCTAAAGATTGTATTGCATTTGAAATGCCACATAAATCCATGTTTCCTGGCATGCACGGGCTGCTGATTTCAAATTTGTGTCTGATGTGATTAAGCATTTTCTTCATCTGTATTCTATCACTTGCACTATGTCTGTTAAATTTCTTTCTTTGGAAAGAGATCAATGAAAAAATGAAATACAGAGAATGTCAAGATGCCCCCTTTAGCATTTAATGTTGTTGTGTGCAGGATCTCAGCTGGCAAAAACTGAAAACACCACTTGCTTTTCTCAGTATTAAATACTGCAATGTTTTAGGCTCAAAAAGTGCCAAAAATCAGGCACCTGACCTCTACCTCTGTTTTCATCATATGATTTTGCCAGGGTTTTAGATCTGTTGCTGCTCTATCAGAAAGGATGTCAGCCACCTGTACTCCTTGATGTTTAAAGAACTTAATCCACTCTGCTGTGCCCTATTTCAGAGCAGGGACACAGCTCTTACAGCACTCCTGTGTTTGCCAGCTTCCAGCAGTGTTTGCTCTCTTGTCTTCAAGCAAAATGAGTCATGGTTTCTGTTGGTATTGTTGCATGGATCACTTCAGTTTTTCTAACTTGGATCCCAGCTGCAACTGAACTGCATTTTTGTCTGAAACTGGTTATAGTGAATAATCTGGGTATGGAAATTGCAAAATACTCTGTGATGTGTTGTTGGAATAGGATGGTCTGAAAAATTTGTGGTTCAGGATTTTCAGCATACATAAAAGTTTTCTAAATGAGTTCTATATTCTCTGTTGCTCAATGATATTTCAGTTCTCAAACACTGAATTTAAATTGTCTAACAACTAAGATCTGCAGCTGCTTTAGACAATTGCAGTCAGACCCAGACCACGATCAGATGTGAGAGTTTTCTCTCCAACTGAGAAGGAAGTTCCTGTTACATTCTCCTGTGGAGTACAGTCCATATCCAGACACCAGGAAATCTTCTGGGACCCTAATGAGAATCCAACAGAGAGAAACCGATTCTGAGCAGCGAGATCATGTGTGTGTGTGCTCCTAGTCCCTGTCCTAAATGGAATAACTTGATACTGAAATAGGAAATTGGGGTTCGGCAGTGACTGCGAGATGAGGCAGTGAGATAAAGCTAAAAATCCAGCCCGTAACTGAGAGCTGAGCGCAGCTGTCTCCTCTCAACGCTCAGAGCAGCCCCCGAACCATTGCAGGGATTTTGGGGTTTTTGCAGCGCGCTGCAGTGCGCGGCCGCGGCCACGGGGCGGCACTGCACACAACGATTGGGGCGAGAGATCCCAAATTCACCGGGAACAGAGAGATCCCAAATTCATCCTGGAACCTGGAATGGAGAGATCCCAAATTCATCCTGGAACCTGGAATGGAGAGATCCCAAATTCATCCTGGAAACTGGAACGGAGAGATCCCAAATTCATCGGGAACGGAGAGATCCCGAATTCATCCTGGAACCTGGAACGGAGAGATCCCAAATTCACCGGGAACAGAGAGATCCCAAATTCATCCTGGAACCTGGAACGGAGAGATCCCAAATTCATCCTGGAACCTGGAATGGAGAGATCCCAAATTCATCCTGGAAACTGGAACGGAGAGATCCCAAATTCATCGGGAACGGAGAGATCCCGAATTCATCCTGGAACCTGGAACGGAGAGATCCCAAATTCACCGGGAACAGAGAGATCCCAAATTCACCGGGAGCGGAGAGATCTCAAATTCATCCTGGAACCTGGAACGGAGAGATCCCAAATTCACCGGGAACAGAGAGATCCCAAATTCACCGGGAACAGAGAGATCCCAAATTCATCCTGGAACCTGGAATGGAGAGATCCCAAATTCACCGGGAACCTGGAACGGAGAGATCCCAAATTCACCGGGAACCTGGAACGGAGAGATCCCAAATTCACCGGGAAACTGGAACGGAGAGATCCCAAATTCATCGGGAACAGAGAGATCCCGAATTCATCCTGTAATGGAGAGATCCCAAATTCATCCTGGAACGGAGAGATCCCAAATTCACCTGGAATGGAGAGATCCCAGATTCATCCCAGACCTGGAACACTGACAGCCTGGGAGAGCTGTAACTTATTTGTGGTTGCAGCCACAGACAATTGTAGTCGTGATAACCGAGAACTCTTTGCTACTTTGAAATTGATGGGTCCTGACTAAAGATGTGTGCTTGAACGACCTGGAGTAGTTCAGAAGTTGCAGTGCTGTTATTTCTTGCTATTTCAATAGAGGAATGAAGTTTAACAAGAGTTCTGTTCTAGGACTGCATATACTTACTCCAGATTAGGTCAAATTTAGATATTACAGGAACTGTCTTTTTTTATTATTATTTTTTTTCTCCATGTGCCTGCTTCTAGTTTCAGATGTTCTTTAGGATTTTTAGGTGGAAACAAACCAATAAATATATTTACTGTACTATCCAGCATAAACTTTTGATACTGAATCACCGTGAATCTGTCCAGTGCCTGGCAGACTGGAAGTGCAGCCCCCAGCTTTGGCAGTTGTGACCATTTTAGAGCACTGAAAATGCACTGAATAAACAGTGCTCAATTCCACTGCCAGGCCAGCTGTGGGAGTTTTGCACATTTCTCTGCTTACTGTAGCTTTTCTCAGAGCAGATTTTGGGATGCAAGAAAGGTTTCTGTTATATGGGAGTGGTTGAGGAAACAATGTAGAATTATCTGAGGTTAGGGGGAAATGGTGCACCTGATTTCTAAATGCAAATGCTGCAGAGATCCTCTGATAAGAGAGCAGATGCAGTTTTGTTCGTGGAACCAGAGCAGTGTGAGGAGTGATGGGACTGACACAGCTCAGACACCAAAGGATCATCAAATACATGAAAGATTGGCAAAGAGAAAGGGATTAGGCTCTTCTCTTTATCCCCTGCAGACAGCAGCAGCAGCACAAAGCATCCAAGACAGACATTAAGAAACACTTTCTGATGGAAATAGAATAAGGATTGGAGCACATTTCCCGCGGTGAAACTGCCATGTCTAAGGGTCTGTAAGTGCAGGTAGATAAACATTTGTGTGTCTCAGTGACCTCAGCAGAGCTGATCTTGCGCTGGAGCAAAGGGACCCTGGGGTTCCTGGCAGCCAGAATATTTTATGGAGGGTTTTGTGCTCAGGTTCCAGATGGGCTTCACTCCATTAACTGGAAATGACCGTCCTTGCAACTTTGGTGTGCAGTTCCTTGAGGGTTTGGTCCATAATCACTTTCGTATGCAAAGCAAGAAGTTCAAGGGCTTTTGTGGTTCCTCATCCCTCCTGCATTCCAAGCATTTGCTTGCCTTAAACTTGATGTAGTTCGTCCCATCCTTGTCCTGCCTTCCCCTTCCCGCTCCTGCGAGCGTTAATGCTTTTCACTCGCTCTCTCTGGCACACAAGGGTCCCTTTTATCAAAGGACTTTCACACCTGAGGCCTCCAGTCACATACTTGCAGTAAAGTAACAGCTTAAAAGCAAATCCTTTTAAATCCTGAGGCCAAACACCGTAACAAACATATCTTCTCAAGGGATCAGTTTCCAAATGTGCTTTTGAACCTAAGTCCCGGCAGGCATTTGGCTTTAAGTGTGTGATAGGACTTTATTTATTTCTTTATTTATGGCAGGGCCATTCCCCCCCTTCATTGTTCCCATCTCGAGATGTGCTATTTAAACCTGGACCTCTGGTGAATTCTGCCATTGAAGTGCAGATGAGCAGAGTGCTGCTGGGTGGTGAAACATCGCAGGACAAAAAGACATATCAAAATAAAATCTTGTGAGAAAGTGTCGCTTCCAGGGAAAATGAAAATGTGCCTCTCTTGTTTTGGGAGGGAGAGGGAGGGAAATCATGGGTTTGAATTTCTTTGAAAATGTGCTGTATGTGGGGCAAGGCACTCAGGCTGTGGCAGTTTGAAGGAGAACTCAGAAATGTGCGTGATCTTCGTGAAATATTGTGCAAGATGTGCCATAAAAACTTCAGGTGCTCTGCAGGTCTCCTGCAATGAGGTTACACCTGAGATATTTACAAACAGTAGTGCCTGCATGCTCAGTTTGCAAACTGGTACCTGCAAAATGTTCATCTTGCCTCGGGAGACAGCACAGCTCGTTGTGCAGAATTATTACCTGTACTTGCAGATTAATATTAGCCCTCTGCAGGGCCTGCTCAGACACGCAGCTCTGCAGTTTGCAATTAGCTGATGACTTCTGTGTTTTCAGTGGGTATTGTTGTTCAGCCCTGGGTGAGCTCAATGCGTTGTTTATATAATATCACTGTTGTTTCAGTCCATGCTGAGCACTGCCAAACTGTAAAACAAGATCAGCCCCACAAATGGGAGCTCATCTCCCCGAGGACAGGGCCAGGTACGAGATAAGGCTTGATTTTAATCTCTCTCTTGTCAGCTGGATCTGCTGACAGTTCATTTTCAGGTGACTACATACTCCACCACCATCACTCACCTTCCCTTCCTGCCTCTCAATTAAACTCAGTCACGTTAGGTTGTTATTCTTGTTTGATTAAAGATATCGAGTAATCATCATAACATGAGATCTTAAATAAAAAATGGCTCCACAGCGTCTTCTTTTGGGATCTTTTTAATTCCTTGCAAATCAGAGCCACTCCAGAACTTCAGTATCTGCTTACATTCTCTTATTCTAGTAAATCTATCTTTTCATTCATACTCTTTTTCTCTCACACTTGTAAAGGAGGGTTTGTTTTTCCATGCTGTGGGACTTAAAGTACTAAGCAATCTCAATTCTCCCCCTTTCCCTGAAAATTCCTTTATTCTCATGTTACTGAAAAGAGAAAGGGGGATTGTCAGTGGAGACAAAAGTTAGAAAACCCAGTTCTGTAATTCTGTGTAAATCTATCCCTCCAAATACCACTTTTCCACTCGCCCTAAAACCCCTTTGACACTTTCCAGACCCCGACACAATTTTGTTACTCTGTGCCTGCTCCCCAGCTCGATGAGGTGTCAGGTGAAAATCTGGGGCTTATCTTCAGTACTTCGGAACCCTTCAGATTTGTTTCTAATTCAGCTCTTATTCACACATGCAAATCTCCAGCCCCGTTTATCTGATGTTTAAATTCAAGCTAGTTAGTGTGTTGGAGAGAGAAGTTGAAGCTTTGATTTCAACTGATGCTTGACGTAATTGGCTCTCAGCAATGCAAGTTACTCAGCTTATAAAATGTTAATTTAGCTTCTCTTTGCAGACCAGTGCTTTTCAGTTTATCCTCACCCAAGATACAATAGTTTGAAATACGTTATTTCAAGCAAGTACTCACCTTTGCTGTAACAGGGAACAAAAGGGCATTAATGCATCCAGACACTGAACTAAAGAAAAGCAGGCAATTCTAAAGATAAATATGAATTTTATTACAATTAATTAAAAGTACAAAGCCTTAGAGAGGTATTATGAACTTTTTTAACAAAAAGAAGGCAAGCAAAAACAATTGCTTAAAGCTGAATGTGCCACAGATAATGTGATGAGTCAGAATTCTGTCTAAATCCTTGCTATGTTGAAGGTTACCTCAGTGGAGCATGTAAATAATATTTCTTTTTTTAAAGTGACAAAGTAATTATTTATTCCACATCTTCCGCACCAAAGGAGGGTGACTATAGTTCAATCCTTTCTTCTTAAGAATCAGAACCCCAAAGGCAATCTAATGTAGCCTAAAGCAACAGATCCATAATTATATTAATAGCCATATGCTCCATTTCAGCAAGCACCCCCCGGCAGTGTGGTAATCCTCCTCGATTCTGAAAGTTACACAGAAGTCCGCAGATATCAAAACGAATAGAAATGGAATCTGTGACAGAATAGAAGAGATTGTTTCTAAGTTGAAAGCACATCCTTTGGGCACAATCAGCAGAGGGGATATCTGTGGGGTATTGAAATGGAAATGAATGAGCATGAAGCGCACTGTGCCGTTTGCTGACGGAGCTCAGGTCCCTGTGCTCGTCCCGCTCTGCCCCATGCCCTCAGCGCAGGGTGCAGTGCTGGTGCCCGCAGCTTTGGGCACTTTGCAGGGCAGTGAACACCCTGCAAAGGGAATAAACATTTCCCCTTGTGGGAATCAGTCTAATCCTTCTCTTACTCTGAGCAGTTTAAACTCCGGCCAGGAGGCTCAGGAATCCTGGCACGATGCTCAGAACACCTGTGGGTTTGATTATGAACCGTGGAACAAGTTACCACCTTTGTCTGAGAACCAGAGAGTTACTGAAGCTTAAGTAGTGTTAGTATGGAGATGGTAAATGTAGATTTTAGGGTTTTGGATAAAGGGGTTTTAGGGGACAAGATGGAGGGAATTGGGTGTGTCTGAACCTCTTTCCTCTTCTTCTTGCTCTCCATTTCTGCTGTGGAGTTGGCATTTTAGGATTGGTTAAAGTAGAAACTCACTGTCTAATATAGATGAGAGTTATTGGGAAGTAATTGTAAACATTAGAGACGTAATTTTAAGTATAAAAGATAGCACAGCCCAGAGAGGAGAGAGATGCCCATGGCTGTGGAACAGGGCAAACCTCTGTGGGGCAGACAGGGAATGTTCTAGATAACAGCAAATAAACAACCTTGGGATGGAGCACTCGAGCTCTGTGCTTTATTCTGCAAACACAGACTGAGACAATGACACCTCACACGTCTCGGGGCAGCAAACACCAAAGGTACCCCGACATCCCCTAAGAGCAGCTCTGGCTTTGAGCTCACTAAAAAACCGAGATTGCCATGAGCTCCAGCCCAGGCTGTGTCCACACCTTGTGCGTGTCCCAATAAACACAGAAAAATGTTCTGCTGCCCTGCCTCGTGTCAGGGATGTCACAAACACTGGGGATTTCCACTCCTTTGCTCTGTTCATTTTTATTCCTTTGCTCTTGTCAGGCAGCGTGTCTCCAGAGGAGAGATCTTCCCAGTGCCTCTTTCAAGTCGAACAGTTCCATTATTCCTCTTCTGCAGATTAAGATTTTTTTTTTTTGAAGTTGCAACTAAGAAGGGTAAATTTTGAGACAAGTTAAATGCCCAGCTCACTGAACTCTGTGGAAGAACAAAGCCTTCTATCTGCTTGTGGCTATCTTTCTCTGGAAAACATTAATCCTCGAAAGGACTGGGGAAATGGGAGTAAATAAAATCACTCTGCAAATTGTGCAATCACTGAAAAGGGGGTTAGCATTCAAAGCTTTGCATTTCCCAAACTGCCAAAAAACCCTTTGGGTTCTTGTAGCAGGAGACCCTCTGGAAAAGTGCATATTCTTTTCAGGTCTTTAAACATTCCTGATTTATCAAACTCGCTACACATTTGCAGGTCAATCCTGAAGCATCCAGATACTTCTCTGCTCATTCCAGTGGCCATTTGTGAACTTGAGATGTTTGACAAGCTTACACATTGCCAGTAAAAATACTGAATTATCAGCAAACTTGCCGTTTATCTGCAAAAGTGATGGGATTGACATGTGTGAGGTACCCAAAAGTTCTTTATCTTTGCAGGCAGGAGTTCTGTCTTAATTTTCCCTATATTCCCAGTCTGCATACATCATCTGTCTGTACGTATGAACGCTACCAAATTAAGGATTTACTCTCAGAAATTTGTATGGAGACTGTATTTCCTTGGTCTATTCTATTTCAACAGAGAAGTAGGATTTTTTAAAAGGCCTGACATGTCTTTGAAAAGACATATATTTAAGAATGTATTTAAAAATTACACTTCACCCGGGCTGCGTTTCCACTCGCTGCTCCTTGCCCGGAATGAAGGGAGCCGGGGCTGGAACAAACATTTCCCTCTCGTGCTGCAGCGTGGCCTCGGAGGGGCAGTGTGAGCATCCCGACATTCCCGAACGCTGGAACTTTTCTCATCCTGGCACACGGATGCTTTTTACCAGGTCGATTTAAAAACAAGTGTAAAAAGATGGATATAAAATTTTTCCTCCCCTAACATTTCTTGCTGTCTATAGGAGCTGAATGTTCCTTAGGGAATTCCACCTGGGAGCACTTGAACATCCAAAGCCACTGCACTTAGGCACAGAAATGCCAAACTGATTGCAGGGAGTGAAAATGAACAGCATAAGTTAAAAAGTGAAAGCTCCATCTCCTATCAGTGAATTTGCAAATTCTCTCCCGTGGAGTGTCAGGGACACGATTTCAGATAAAGCTGGTGTAAATTAGATATTTAATAATCCAGCCAAACCTGCCCTTAATCCGTATTTTGTGTTGATAGGCCAGTTCACAGATTATTTTTTTAGAAACTGATAGCAGGATCCTTTTAAAAAGGTAAATTCTTCTCATGTTCAGCTGGTTTTCTCATGGCTTTATCAGCCCTTCTGTCCCAAACTGTGGAGTTTAATGTCATTGTATTTATAATGATCTCCCTGCCCTTCTCCCACGTTCCTTTTCCTGCTGTCCTTCCTTTGATGGAGCTCATTTTGTTGCCATACAGACTATATGCCAAATGTCCCTCCAGTGATGATTATTTTAGATCAAAGGTTATTTTCCATTTGCCTAGTTAAAAAGAAAGATAGGGAGTAATTTTTTTGCTGGTTCCACCACAGAAGTAGCTGCAAAGCAGCAGGAAGAGGGGGCTCCACAAATCATAGCTCTTTATTTTTGTTCAGCTGCACTTATCAATGAGGTTTATTGGTGATTTTTAGTTTTTATTCTTTAATGAAGATGTGGCATGGCAAAATTAACTAATTAGTGAAAACATTGGCAGAGCCCAGAAACTTGGTATGGTTTGTTTTTTTTTAGAAAGATTTTTAAAGTTTCTTCCAGGAACTTTCACCTCTTTCTTTGCCTGCATTTTCTCTTTTCCACACTGACTTTCTTTTTTTTTTTTTTTTAAATTGTCTGGTTGATTATCATAATTAGGTTAAACCTGTTTTAGCAGCTTTGTTGTCAGAACTGATGAAAGGACCAGGTCTATTTTCCAGTCAGCAGATCCAATCACAGATAGTGATTGCACAGCCTGTGCTCAGAGCTGGCCTGTGACAAACAGTGACACACCACTGCCCCTTCAGAAGTGTCCATTTGTCTTATCTCTTTTTTTGGTATTTTGTATTTAATGTATGTTTATACCTTGATATTATAAATTATATTTATAGATAATAATTATAATGATAATAACAATAATAACAATAACAATAATAATAATAATAATAATAATAATAATAATAATAATAAAAAAACAACCTCACTGGTTTGTCCTGCTGTGGCTGACCCATGGCTTGGGACCAGAGTCACTCTGCCCCTAACCCTGCAGGAAAAGCAATCAGGGAATGCAGGGAAATGGATCCTGGGCTGGTGTCACCACAGAAAGCAGGGCCAGCAATTCAGAGCAGGGGAAGAGCTGCAGCTATTGTGGTTGGGGCATGTGAAACTGTTTTTAATAAGAATATCCTCCCACATCCATTCAGCATCTGTGCCTCACTAAGTCCTAATGATGTGTAATAACAGTTTCAGCCAAGCACAAACAAGTGTTCTCTCCTTATAAAACACAGCTCCATCTTCCCTGTATTTAGGAATTAGATCCTATTATATCAAGCAGGGAACAATCACCCTGCTTATCTGTAGTAAGAACATTTCCCATTTAAATTATAAATCTTTTAGAAACCTAGGAACAATTGAAAGCAGGAAATCATTCCAGACTTAGTACAATGAATCAGAACCTGCACTGTGGCTCTGATTTGCAGAGCTGGATTGAAGTCACTGAGCTGTGTCTAGTGAGCACTGATAAATTCCTGGTCCAGGAATTGTCCTGGATGAATGCAGCCTCCCTGGCACGGGCTCAGTGACTGCTGCCCATGCACAGTGCTGGGGTTTTGTATCAGCAGCTCCTCGCTGGGATCAGGACTCTGTGCTGATCACACACCTTGGAATAGATGGGCTTCTGAAATACAGTTCAGAATCTAATTTGAGACAAGATCAACCAAAAGAGAAATCAAATGCTTTTTTTTTTTTTTTTTTTTTTTTTTGGAAAAAAAACCCCCACACTGCAATAATGTGAAAGATGGAGAAGAAACTACAGAACCAGAGTGCACAGCAAGCCTGCAGGAAAGGAAGATCACTTACCTCTAGCTGCTGAATGGCATTAAGGTGTCACAATGCCTGTGGCTAGCTGCACAGAGCCAGGGAAGGGAGCAAGAAGCTTTGCCACCTTTTGATTCCTCCATTTGTTATATATCTGCCATTTATGTTAGTCCTGGCTTGCTTTGATTGGAATCAGAAGCTGCCTTGTGAATGGTGCAGATACATGTTTGGCTTTTCTGCACTTTTACACTATCTACATCTCTCAAGAAATCCTCTAATTCAGAGAAATCTCACAGTGACATCTAGACTTAGTAGAAAACATCCTTTGAGGGTTTTTGCCTTCAGTATCTAAAATAAATCTAATTTTAAACACCTACATTGCTTTTCAGCCGCGGTTTCTTTGTACAAAACCTCCGTATGTGGAAAGCAAGGGTTAGGCTGATTGCACCCACTTCACACTTGTTTGATTTACTGAGCATCCCTCGGTGCTCTGCAGAGCCAAATAAAGCCCTAAATTATTGCAGCTCCATTGTGGAAGGGCAAGAGACACACACACACACACGAAAATACCTGTGGAGAGAACTGGGCCAACTAAATTCCTGACACCAGCTTTACTACTTTCTTGATTTGTTTCTCTATGTACAGCATCCTTCCTGTATTCCTTATCCTCTCTAATTTGGCATTCCACAGGGATTTATGCAGTGCACCTAGTCCTTGCTTTTAAATTTCCTAGAACAACAACACACAAGCAGAAAATCAGCTAAGAGAGTAACACTGGATGGGCTGCGTTTTTGGAGTGTAGAATAAATGAAAAGTGAGAATACGCTGAGAAAGTCCCAGTTATAAAAATAGTAAAATTTCCAGGCAATAACTGGAGCTGTTCTCGCTGCCTTTCCCCCATCGCTCCCCCTCCAGGAGCACCAGCCTTCCAGCTGCCCGGTATTGTGCAAAAAGCCAGGGTCACGTTGATGTCACATCTTTGCTGTGCTCCTCAGCTTCTTTGCACGCTCCTCGACGTTGCTAGGGTTTGGCATTTGGATGTTGCCGATGTGCTAATTACAGAGGAATTCCAGCATCTCCGGCACTCGGCTTTCTGACCCATCTCATTGTTGTAGCTGAGATCTGTAATCATTGTTAGATTTACCTCCCAAAATCCATAGCAAGTCCATCTCTTCCTCACTCCGTGTGGAATAACCTGAAATATGGCCTTTTCAAAGAAATTAGGGAAACCTCCCCACCAGAAAATCTGAAATCCTCAAAGCTGGGCTTTTCCATGAAAGACTTTGGTGAGTCTGACACGCTGTACAGACCTAGTGGTGAGATCCAAACCGAGTCCCATGAGGTTTAGAATGGAATAAGAGCATTTTACTGGCTTTGCTTCCACTCTCTCAGCTAGGTTGGGGTTTGAAAACTCCATGGATGGATTTGTGGATGATGCTGGAAACTGCATTTGCTTAAACCAAAGGAGCAGCTACAGGTGCAGAGATGGGACTGCTGCCTTCACTGCCCTTGGTTCTCCATCTCCTGGGGTTCTTGAGGAACGAGCTGCAGGGAGAATTCCTTCAGCTCTCACACGCCCTGGCCTCAGCCCTGCACAGTGTCCTCGTTCAGAGCTGGCTCTGAGATCACAGGAAAGGCAGGGCTGGGTACCTGTGACTGCCCATCCTTCCCACCGGGGCAGGATCCACTAAACCCCACCAAAAACAGGGCTCAGGGGTTCTTAACCCATTTATTTATATTTATTATNTTATTTCTGTAAATTTACAGAAATTTATTTACAGTTTATTTCTGACTTCAGCACAGTGGCCAGCACAAACCCTTCCCCAGTTCACCCCTGGTGTGGGGTTTTCAGGTGTGCTTCACTCTGCACTGCTCTAGCACTTTAAGAGGTTACACGCAAAAATGTTTGTTCTGATCACTCTAAAAAGCAGGTTTGCTTAATCCAGTGATAACTTGCTTTTTTTGCTTAACAGCCAATTTTCACATTTTTTATTTGTTTTAAAGGAAGGATTGTGTACAGCCCAGGAGATTTTTGTAAAAGTGAGGTTTTTATTCCTAGACTTCAGCTCTGCAAAGCCTTCTCTGCGTGCTTCATTCAGCTGGCAAGTGGCATTTCTTGGTTTCAGGGTGATTACCCCCACCAGAGCTGCTCACTGCACGTCAGGTGCACAAACCTAAAACATTTCCTTATCCAACATACGAGGGACTGGAGGTTTTTCAATGAAGAAAACTTCCACAGGCCAGGCTGTGATCTTTGTAAAATCCCTGAGAAATTCCCCGTGCTCTGCTGAGCACCATCTCTGCCAGCAGGAAAGCTCCCTGTCCCCCAGACACCAGCAGCAGCACATTCATGAAGGTACATGTCAGGAGATTAAATTTTCTTGGCAAGCAAGGTAGCCCAGGGTTAAAAACATCAGAACATCTGCATGCTGGTGTCCTTCAAGTTTTAGCATGCTATCTTCAGGATTATGCCCCAGATTAAAGAGTTTTATTTTACCATCAAAGTTCTCTAATGAGAATCTCTTGGAACAGGAAACATGATCTGTTCTGCTCACTGCTCTAGGGGCTTTCTTCATCTTTTCAGGAGTTTGAAAACTAATGTTCTTTGACATTCACTTTGCACTGACACTCGATATCCACTAAATCTAAATAAAAATATAAATTTGATCTCTGGAAATCAAGATTAGTTTAATGTTTACTATCCTGATGCAAATTAGATTTCTCTTCCTGTCTACAGGGAGTCAGTTTAGAAGTAGTACAAAAGTTTGTGTTGACATCTGACTCACTGAAACAATATCTGGGCCAAAAGAGACTGTTAATTTAATGCCTCTCAGTTCATACATCCAGCAAATCTTCTATGTATTATTAGTTTAATTTGCCTTCTGTTTCACATGTGAAACTGCAAGATTTATATTTTTATGGGAAAGCTTTTCCTTCTAGTAAGAAAAATACAATGTGTGTTGATGTAACTGATATGCCTTTCTTTAGTTAATGACTCCACAACTCAAATTTTCAGCATAGCCAGAAGCAAAAATTTTAGACTGATATGTTATATATCTATATAAATTTTTTTTAATAAGTTTAAGTATCTAGATTGTGATCTGAAAAAGTGTCAAAAATTTCCACAAGCAAACTTACTGTATGACCTGGCAGTGCTTATTATGCATGGAGCAATCCAAATGCTCCACAAGTAATGACAACAGGTCCCAAACATGGAGCACTGGGCTATTGTAAGACAACTCATGTTTTAGAAAGACATTTTTCATACATTTGCACTACAATTAAAATTATGAAAATCGTTGTAATAGCAGAATTCCTCGAGGGTGAACAAGTAAAACAGGATTTGCTTTTTTAATGAGTGAAAAAACCCCAAGCAGCTCCAATCCAAAAGCAAAAGCACACATACACACACAAAAAAGAAATCCCAAAAAAACCCCACCCAAAAAATAAAAGGTAAAGAAAGAAAAAAATAGAGTGTGGTAAAAACTTGAGCAGCTTGTTGTGCTATGAAAGCTTGGAAACACTTTTGGTTTGTTTGAAAGCAGGCACAGAAACATCCTGTGTGATACACAGAAATGCGAGTTTGTGCAGGGCATTTTGACATATTCCTGTTCTGTGCTTGCTGATCTTGATCTCAGACTATTTTAGAAAATGTGCAATTAACTGGGTGTGTGCTGGGGGAGGAGGAATCACTCCTCTCCAGGCTGCTCACCTCCTTCTGAGAGGTGCAGAGGTTTACATCAGCTCCTTCAAAAATCTGCAAGAAAGGAGTAAAAAGCTCCAAAAAAAGATAACTTGGTGGAGTTCCTTCCCTGCTACACGAACTGAGGAGGAGAAATGTTAAAGATGGAGTGTGCAGCCTGTGCTGGAGCACACCATGACCCCAGGGAAGGCTGAGAGCACAGGGCTGGCAGTGTTTGCTCTGGAGCATCACACAAAATGTTGGTTATTGCTGTGCACAGAGCAGTCTCCTGTCACTGTCCCTGTCCTTCCTGACACACAGCACAGAAGGTTCCATGGCAGGAGCTCCTTCTGCCCTGGATTGCACAAGTTCTGCTCAGCAGGGATCAGCTGGGGGGATTTTCCAGCTCCTGAGTCTGCTCAGGGAAAGGGTGAATTGAGAGGAACTTAGAAAAACCGAAATTAAATACAGAAGCTTCTGGTAACAGAATGGATCTATTGCTGTAGGCAAATTCCCCAGCTAAAAACAGTCCCTGCCACTCCATATTTCATTCATCAAGTACAAGCTGTGTTGATAACATTCTGTACAGAACAATCTAATTAATGGACAGGCTCCAATGCAGAGCAGTTACTGTTCTTTTCTATTACAGATTTTCAGTACCTCTTAACTTCTTACATTTTCCTTTGAATGTAATTTAAGGACTACAAACTACAATAAATATGTAAAATTTCTGTAGTGTGTGCAGAAAAACAAAAATACAGAGACATTAATTTTTTTCTATTATGTGTGTGTGTTTGGATAAATGTTGTTGAAGTGCTCTAAAGTGCATTTTCCCAGGGATGGTTTGCTGTAAACCCTCCTGTGGGTGGCAGTTTTGGGGATTATCACCTTTCCTTTTCCTGCTCTCCCCCAAGTGGGGTTTCCTTTGCTGAGGGCAGTGCAACAGCTCAGCTCTGCTCTGCTCTACTTGTCGTGTCCCATTTGCTGCCACCCAAATCAAAAGCAGGGGGTTTGGCACATCTCTGAGACAGCTTTTTTTTTCAGAAACAACCTTCCAAGGCCATAACTGCACTCAGTGCCATTCCCGGGAAGCAGGCTGCGTTTCTAAGCCCATTTGCTTTATGTGCTGCTTCCTGTTCTTTTCACATTCTCCTCTCTTTTGTCTTTTAAGCCTGAACTGTGGAGATTCTCAGGGCCAGATTAGAACTTTCCTTCCAGGTGAGATCAAAGAGGGTCTGTTAGAGGCCTGGTTGTCTCTTTTTTAGTTAAGGAAAAAATAAAAATCAAACTTTCCAACATCTGCTGGAGCCAGCACAGATGTACTTGCATTGTAGTATGGCAGAGGATTTAAGGCAAATTTCTGAAGCTGCTCTCAACACCTTTCACTGCCCTTGATATTTTATTTGAAAAGATCTTAATGCCAAATTGTAGTTTGTGGGTTATGACAGAGGAATCAGCCAGGTAGGCTCTTGAATTCCTTGAATTATTTGTAGCTGCTGTGTTCCTGTTGAGATACTGGAGTATATGAGCAAACTGAGATCTGATTCATTGCATAAGCACTGCAATGTAACTTCTAAAAAATGCTCATTGATTGCAGAAATTCCACTGCTCAATTCAGAGTACAGCTCAGGGTCTCACACTGTTATCCAGGAAAAACACTGGTTTATAACTGCTTTGCTGCAAGTGTTATCCTATCCTATCCTATCCTATCCTATCCTATCCTATCCTATCCTATCCTATCCTATCCTATCCTATCCTATCCTATCCTATCCTATCCTATCCCATCCCATCCCATCCCATTAATTTTCCATCACTTTATATTTCAAAATGTAAACATTTTCAGTGTCAGGGTCAGCTCTTTTAGGAGTAGGTAATGGATGTAGGATCTGCTCATGATCAGAACCTCCACACAAAATTTCTCCCATTTACAATTTCTCACCTTTTCCCACTGCCATTTTCCTTTTTCCCCTCTTTCTTTTCCTCTCAGCATTTGTATGATTTATTTTGGATCCACATGGGATAATTTCCTCCTCAGCCACCAGCTCTGCCACAAATGTCACACACCAATGAGACTGAATTAGTGGGGTTTGGTTGGGACAGGAGAAACCAGAACTTGCAGTTGGTGGTGCTGAAACAGGCTAGTGGCACTAAAACACACATTATGACAATTATGTGGTTAAAAGGAAGGGAAAATACAGACACAGCAGATGGAGACCACTGCAGAGTCTGCAGATTGGTTTTGCACAGGAAAGAGGAGCAGGGGATGACAAAACTCTGACCTTACTGTCAGTGTAAGAACTTAGCAGCAGAGAAGGCATGGAGCCTGAGTTGAGATTAAGGGAACCTTCAGCAGAGATTGGAGAAACAAAGAAAAAATGAAGTCAGAGATGGAATTTTGCCCTCACCTACACAGAGCCTTGAACAAGGATTTGATTTTAGTGCAGAGGGAAATGCAATTGAATGAAAGGATTGGAGGAGATGGGCAAAGACACAGTGAGAACAGCAGGAGCTTGAGAAAGCAGCAACATCTGCAGGTGGTTTGAGCTGGGGAGGGCAGAGGAGGTGCAGGAGCTCTGCATTTATTCCTTCCCTGTCATTACAGGTCATGTGTGTGCATGCAATGGCATTTCTCACAAACCATCCTCCCTGGCTGGTAGCATTTGTGCAGCTTCCACAAAAGAGCAATAACAAAACCAGGTTCCTGCTGGACTTCATAAAATCTCAGGAATGTCTCCTTTGGAAGGGTTGAAACTGCTGGGAAAAGACAGGACAGGAGTTTGCTTTGGGGTTTTTTTATTGTTGTGTTGTTACTCTGTAGAGTGCAGCAGCATAAAGGGCTTGGTGGCTGAAGTTCTGGAGATGGGAAGAGCTCTTCCTCCTATGCATGTTGTTCATTTGATAAATTGGTGATTTTTACCAGCATTTGCTTGGTTCCAGAGGGGAAAAGCATAGACAGGGCCAGGAAAATTAGAGAAATTCTAAGGAAATTCTTAGATTCTGGAGAAAATTGTTACAGCAGCTGAAAGTGCCACAGAGTGGTGGTGACTGTGGGGTGCACTGAGTTAGTAAGAATATTCTCCAAACCCCTCCTTGTAAGAATATTCTCCAAACCTCCCCTTGTAAGAATATTCTCCAACCTCTCTTTGCTGTGCTGGAGGTTTTGTGCAGGGTTCCAGGCTCTGGCCCTGTGACAGACACAGTGCAGCAAATCCTGGTGGCTGGGATGCACTCTGGATACTCTGGGGTTTTTCCACTGTGTTGCCAAAATGTTTATGACAAAAATGCAAATTACAGCTGCAAGGCTTGCAAATGTACACGATGCTTTGAAGGGAGATGTACTGTGTGAATTCCTTGCTCCAGTTTAAGCTCCCTCCTTTCCCCCTCAGGTATGGACTCCTGCAATTCTTCATTTGAGCCCTTAGCACATTGCACCTCAGACTGCAGAAGAAAGTTACTTCAAAGTTTTCTTTTGTGCACTGAACCAGATTTGTTTGTTTGTTCTGCAGCCAAATGCAAAACCTTCTCCAGCTGAGGCAAGTTTGACTGGGGCTCATCCTTCTGGACCTGCTGCTGGGACTCTGCTGTACCTGGGGAGGAGAGGTGAGACACAGCAGATGTTGTTATACACTGGGTTTGCTTGGCACCTGACAAAAACTGGGTATTTATCAATATTGAGTTAATCAGTGCATCCTGCAGTCCCCAATGGCCCAGGATTGTGCTGTGCATGGTGGGAGAATCCTGAGCTGCAGGGTGCTGTGGTGCCCACCTAAACACAGTCCTGGTGACACTGGTGAGCAGGGCAGGAAACAGCCCTCTGTAAATCCTGGGATAGAATGTAGAAAAGCCACTTTCACTTGTCTTCTGGATGAAGCTGATGGGATAAAGCTGAATTTTGCTCAGTTTCTGAATTTCTCAGAATTCTTATGTGAACAAAGGCACTAAGAGTTACCCAAGTTCATAATGTTTTAGACATACCTCTAGACCTTCCCCCAGTGCTTGTGGGATTGCTTTTCCCAGCTTTTCCAGCTCTGTAGGGCTGGTTATGAGTGAGAGGATTCAGAGAGACATCCCTGGGGAGCCTGAGATTTCTGAGTGGGTGCTCACAGTGGCTGGAAAGAAGCAGCTGCTGTTACCTGGCTGTGCTGTGGCACCTGAGCAGAATCATTCAGGCACAGAAATCAGCTCAGCACAGGCTCCCTGAGCCTGGGGTGCAGCCCTGCCACTTGTCACGTTGTCCCCTCAGCTTCTGCAGCCAAGCACAGGAATTGTGCAGCCATTTCTGCCCTTTCCCTCTGCTCTCCCAGGCCATGAGAGCAGGCACTCAGCTCCAGCTGACTGGAAAGTGGCACTTGGCACAAGGCCAGCCTGAAATGGGCTGTTCTTGCTGTCCTGAGAAAGAAAAAAGTGCTATGGCAGCATCTCTTTTTAATAAAATGAAAATTTCTATTTATGCAAAGCATTGGATGTTACAGTCAGAATAAAAGAAATCTGTATGAGGATGTAAGTGAAGGAAAGGATTTATCAAAAGCAGCTCAGTATGAAAGGAACTGTAATTTCAGTTGCCATTGATACTCATTGCTAAACTGGTGATAAACTCATCTCTTAAGGAAATAAATGCCAATGTACTTTTGTAATTTAAATGAGAACTTGTAATATGGAAAATATGCTTCCTGTTCAGATCCTTGAAGGTTTGCTTTGAAATGGGAGTCCCCTGTGATGTCTGTTTCATTTTCTTTTATTGCTAAAGTGTTGTGTCACTGATGACATTTCTGCTGAATGCTGCCCAATTATAACACTGAACATCTGCACAGGGACATGATCTCCTCCCGGGGGGATGGTGGGAAACAAGCACACTGGTAAACACACAGTCACTGAAATTGTTTGTAGGAAATTTAGTCACTTTGCTGGCTGCCAAAGGTTGAGCTTCACTCACAAAACATTTTTGTCTTTTATAGTTAGATCAAACATTAAGGGGAAGAGAGCTTTTATAATAAATATGAGAAAAAAGTTGTGGCTTGCAATGTACTTTTTAAAATAATTTTCATGGGTGAGTGGGTGTTGGGGGGACAATTTGCTTTGATTTAAGGTATGTGCTCATAATATCCTTACTACATCATTTAAGGCAACTTTTAATTTATTCTTTCTGTGAAGTAAGTGAAAATCTACTAAAATGCTCAGGATCACATACAATAGTATATAGATGTAAATGTCATATATTCAGTCTAAAGTCAAACCATATAATCTCAGTGCCAAGGTTCTGGATTTTTAACAATTCGCTTGATGTTTTAATTCCAATTATGGTTTTTGTGGTCAGACACTGAAATGATTATGCACAAAATTCCCATCCAAGTCGGTGGGAACCTCATGTGTGCAGGTTTTGCAGGCTCGGGGGCACAACCACACTCAGGCTATTTCCAGCAGAACCCTTTAACCCAGAGCAAGGGGAAAGGAGGAAACAGGTGGAGCCCTGCTCAGGTCCCTGGGGACAGGCAGGACAGAGCATGAGATGGGATCCATCCCTGCTTGCCTTGATAAATCACACTTAGCCACAGTAAAAGCCAAGAATTTATGTCTCCATTCTTATTTTAATTTTATCTTTATATGTTGGATTAAACAATGGCTTCTTCTGATCCTGGCAGTATTATAATTTTGAATTTTTCTGTTTAATTTCTTTCAATGACCGCCCAAAATGATCTGCAACAATGATTCAAAATGCTCAGTTGAAATTGTTATTGCAGTGTTTAGGGCTGTTGCTGTGGAATGCTGTTCCTCAATTCTTCCCTGTTAACTTTTATGAGGGATGCAGCTTTGAAATGGGTGGGATTCTGTCACACAGGAAGTATTCTTTATTTTCTTAATGGATAAATATCGGATGTCTCCTTTGTTTTGATTTATCTCAACAACATATCTGTCTGCAGCTCCCCTTCCCTCCCCAGCCCAAAGTGAATAGCCCTGCTGCTGAAATGAGAGAAAGTGTGTTCCTACGTCTTGAAAATGGAACTAAAAATACCTGCTTGACCTGTGGGCTTTGAGGCAGCTGGCAGTGTGGTTAACACGAGCCCCCTGCCGAGATCAAAGCCTGGCCCCATCCTGCTGGAACACCGCTGTCACTGCCTTGTTGTTAGGCAAAAAGTGAGAGACTGCTCCCCTCTGCTGTGGAAAAGCAATGTTTATTTGATCTTGGCCCTCTTCTGAATAATTTCGCTAAATCTAATTGCTCTTGATGTTTCACCCAGTACATCGTGGGTTTTTTTCAGAAGTAGCTCTTTATGCAATGGGTGAAGCTTCAGAATACAGTAAGGACCACTTCAAATATCTCTCATCAAGGCAAAGAACTCTAGATAGATTACTGCAGATCAATCTGTATAAACCCTGCATAAACACTGAGGCGCTTTTAAGTTAAAATGTACTTTAAAAAACCCTTATGTTGTGAAAGGTGAAATACTCTGCAGTTATTAAGAGAGTTATCATGTGAAAAGACCTAGAGAGGGCTGTTTAATTCACTGGTTCCTCTCAATTTATGATGAAACAAAAGATATTATTAAATTCTTTCCAGGGTATTTATTTCTGTGCATTAAGATTTTATGGTACCACGATGTGAACTTCCTGCATGTTGCAGCCCAGCCCTGGTTCTAACAGGAATGGTGCTGTTGCTTCTTGACTGGAAGACACTTGAATTTACTGACACTTGTGAAGGGCTTTGCACTGGGCTGGCACCTTTGGTTGCTGCTCACACTTCTGCCATGCAAGAGACTTAAAAACCTCACTGCACATCCCTGGGAGGTTTCCCAGTGAAGCCATGAATGGGAAAGGCAGCTGGCAGGTGTTTTTCAAGTAGAAATCTCTGAAAACTGGAACTGTGTTTCAGTGATGAGTTGACAGTGCACGATCCCACAGCAGGTGATGGGCAGGGTGGTGGCAGTGCCCCCCTTTCCTGGGAGAATGGAGCATTTGGGGAATGTGGCTCCTCCTCTTTCTGGTGGGTGACATAACCTCTGGGTTTTCTATCATACAGTTATTTCTCAGAATCCATTTTGGTTTTTCCCCAAGATGTGTAAAAGTTCTTGTNTATTGAAAATCTCTCCTTCCTGACCTTTAAACACCATGCTGGGATCCAGTAGGAGGTTCCAGTGAGTCCCTGTCTGGGTGCAGAGGGTGCTTCAGGCAGGTTCAGAACACAGCTTCAGGGCTGTCTCCCCTGGGCAGACACCAGCTGCCCAAGCTCCATTTGTTCCCTCCTTTCCATCACTTTTGCTGCACCCAAAGGAGCTGCTAGGTCAGGTGGGTGTGGAGTTGATTTGGAGAGGGATCAGGAGTGGAAGGGTTGAAACTGCTGGGAAAAGACAGGACAGGAGTTTGCTTTGGGGTGCATGGTGGGAGAACCCTGAGCTGCAGGGTGCTGTGGTGTTTTACTGTGTGCCATATTCCCTACCATGCACCAACTACAGAAAAAGAAAAAAAAAAGTACAATAGGCTGTTAAAACCTACCCTAAAAGCATTAAATAAAAAATCTTTTAAAAATTAGAAACAACATCTAGCAAAAGCTACCTAATTGCTTAAATTGTTTTTTTTTTTTCCTTCCCTGGAGGGACCCCATTCAGAGATTTCCTCCCAAATTTGCTCTAAACTAGAACACTGTGCCTGGAGAGAGGATTTCATGGGGATGGGGCACCTCAGGCTCAGCCCAGCCCTGCTGCCTGGGGTCAGGGCTTGGAGCACAGGAGATCTTTTGCTGCTTTCTGACCTCTGGGGAAAAGAAAACTTCTCCCTGCACTGAGCCTGTCTAATGAGCAAAGGAACTCAGATCAATAAAAGGAAATAGCAGCAGATCTGGAGGAATTCCCTAGGGCCAGAGGCAGCATCTCACATCCCTGTACACTGATTTATTTGTGCATTTCCAGATGAGCTTTTCCACTGGTGCTGGAGGCTGGACCAGGTTCTTCCTCCCCACTGCTCAGGTCACAAGCTCTGTGTGGCCTTGGCCTCTCTGCTGGACTGAGTTTTGTTCTCAGGGGATGAAGTGATCCCTCCTGACTTTCACCTTCCCACTTCATTTGATGGGAGATTTATAAAGACAGAGCTCCTCTAGTCATCATCCTTGGCATTTATTTCAACATTAGATAGAATTGGTGATTAAAATCATGACTCTGACACATTAAACCAAAGTTCAGGGTGAAAAAAATCTTATAAGTGTTATGATGAGTTCCTTTATTTCTTGTTTTTTCAAAGCTCCTCCCCAAAAAAACTTTTTAGTTTAAAGACTTTAAATTCAAAACATTTATTAATAATGTAAAGGGCTTCCTGCCACTCAAAAGCTATAAAGAAACTCTAAAATCAAAGTGAAATAGTTTCTTCATCAAAGCAAAAAAAAATTCCAGCTGCAGCTTTGGTCCAAGCTTTGGTGGTGCTTTGCTGTGTTTTTCAGCCCATTTAATAAATCCATAGCAGAGCCAGTCCTGAACACACAAATTTGCAGCCTGTCTCAGCTGGCCACTGCTAACCTGGATGGTACAAAGTGCTACATTTCACATTTTCTGGATTCTGATTCTAGGTACATTATTGATTTATATGTGAGTTTCAAGAAATCGATTATGCCCAGCATTTTAAAAGCTCCTCAGTTTCTGCTGCTTTAAAAGATGAGAAACACCTTCACTCACTGACAAGCTGCAGCTTCCAGAGACTGAGCACCTTGCTGGGTTTGGAAATGGTGCCTTTGAGAAATCCCACATTTGATGCACATATAAAATATCTCCAGGTGAGCACTGCTGGGCACAGGAGAGCTCAGGGGCAGCTCCTGCCACCATCAGGATGCAAAAAAAAAACAACAAAAAGGCAACCTCAGGGAAGAAGGTGGCTGAGAAAATGTTTTCTCTTGGTGGAAACGAGCATCAAATTACATTTCACTGCTATTTGTTTGCTTTGGAAAGGGGGGTAGGGATTTTCACCTTGTCCTTAGGGCAGCAATTTGCTCACCTTGCACTTTCTAGTACTGAAAACATTTGTTCAGATTGCTGTGCTTTCATTTGATTTGTTCTCTTGTTTCTATCGAGGTTGCTTTGACGTAAAATCCAGTATAATTATTGATAATATTTGTTCTGCTATAGGTTATATCAACCTGCCTAGGACATGCAAAATTGGGTTTTTTTATGTTGCTTTAGGTCCCTCTCCCAGGAACTTACTGGGAAGATTTCTGGGATAAATCTGAACAGCAACAAAAGAAACAAACAAAATTAACAAATTAACAAAGCCCCCAAACCCTGCAAACACAAAGCATTTTACAGCACTGCATATATAGCCAGAATTTGAGATTTTTCCAGAATATCCTTATTATAGAAGAGTTTAGGCCACATGCTCTGCTGAGTAAACTGGGAAGCAGAGAGGAATCTCCTGGCAGCTTTTCAGTCACAGCCACTTCCCTCTGAACTCATGGAAATACAGAACCGAGGCTGTTATGCTTATAACCACATTCAAGAAAGCACTACAAAATTTGAAGTGGTTTTTAAAATATTTATTTATTTTCGTGCATTATGTCAGACATATCACCAGGAGCTTTTTATGCAGTGACTAAATTTAAATGCTGGGACACTTTTCACATAATTCTGTTGTGAATGGTGACATAAAATGCCTTCCAGAGTGGCTGAAAACATCTATTCTTTAGGTCCAGCAACAGTTAAACTCCTAGCTGGCACTTTGTGAAGACACAATTTTTTAATTTGTGCCTCTCTTTGTGACCTGCAAGAAGAGTGGAAATCATCAGAATGAATTTCCAGCACCAGGCTTCCTGTTTACATTGTTCAGGGGTAGTTAGGGCTTGTTAACATGGACTTGCTGTTCATGGCTAATGATACAACTGAGTCATCTCTGTGCAGTTCTCAGCCACTTAAAACTGTCGTAAAATAACCCAAATAATGGGATGATCAAAGCAATGCAGCCGGCTCTGCATGAGAGTGTGACTGCAGCATTTGCAACCATTACTATGGAGCACTGTAAATATATTCAGAGTAGTACAAAAGAGATATTCAGGTTACAAAAACTACAGTTCAGACCGGGATAGAATCATAAAATAAATATTCAGCTGTGCTTGAGGTCCTTGAATATTCCCCTAAATGCCTGTGGGTGACTGCTGTGATGTGCCTGATTCCCAGTGAACAGGTACCCAGCACTTGTTTGAGAATGAGGAGTCATTAAAGCACCTCAAATCAAGCACACAAAAAGGGAGATACAAAGAATGATTAGAAGCCTTTGCTGGGTTTTGTTGTTTGGTCTTTTTTTCTCCTTCCAGTTGGCTGCTTGAAACAGGTGATTCTGGATTTCTTTGTGAGGGCTATGGTACATGTGCTTTGCTGGGTCTGCATGATTTCAGAGCGTGTTCTATTTTCCATTAAAAGCTTTTGGCTGTCATTGCACAGGGCGTTGCACAAGTCAATGATAAATCAAACAAATATATTTTAAAAATGAAGCATTAGGAGGTTTTATAGTTTAAAAGAAATCACAAAAAACACAAGGGCTGATTTTCTATCACCTCTCCTTTGAGACCCAGTTTATTTCATCCCAGATGAGAAGCATGTAGTACAAAACAAGATGACCTGTTTTCATCCCTGCTGTAATTCCACTCGAGTAAAAAGCCTTATGCCAGGGATGAATTTGTCCCTATGTAAAAAAGGTCCTCACTCCTCCCAGGAGGAGACTGAAACTGGGTTCTGTCTGTTTTCATCAAGTCTCTTTATCTCACATCAAGGGGAGCTGATTGAACACAAGGAATTCCTAATATGAGTCACTTGTCATTCAAGCTCTTCTGGTTGAGATGACAGAATTTCCAGCTTGGTTTGGCACAGCCAGAATCACCTGATGCAGCCAGTGCAGAGCTGGAACTGACCCCCATGGGCTCTGTGTGTGAGACAAACCCTTCTGGAGGGGCTGAGATGTGAATAAACACATCTTCTTTACTCCTAAATCCATTTGGTGTCCTTCTAAATCCATTGGGATGGATGTTCCACCCAGGAATCATCCAAACCTGGCTGCAGCAGCACACCAGCAATAAAACAATGGCAGCATGGCTTGGAGATTTTAGTGAGAGATTAGATGGAGGGGGCTTTGAGATTTTAGTGAGTATTTAGATGGAGGGGGTTTTGATTGATCTGTACTCCAGAACAGCATTGACTGCATAGATCTCTTACAAAGAAATTCCAGTTATTTTCTAGGCATCAGAGTGATGGATACTAAAGTGATACTAAATCATGGATACAAAGTGATGGATGGCTTATAAATATATATATACACACATACACACAGTAGCTTTTGTACATTTATCTATATTACAATTTTATAGTGATTTTATGTTACAGGAGAGTTTGCTTCTCTAAATAAGTGCAGTCCTTGTAGCTTTCTCTGCATCTTATCACAAAAATTCTTTGAATGTAACTTACAGGTAGACCTTCAATTTAATTTCTAGCCATCAGTAGGGGAAATGGTCAGTAGGGGCAGGGAGTGCCTTTTTCTTGAATGATTATACAAGAGAAGCAAGAGACAGGAAATCTGTAACATGATTGCAGTTGTTTTCCTTGTCACTTTTCCATTGTTTTCATTGCTTGGAGGAGTGAGAACCCTTCCAAAACCCTCTGAAAAACCCTCTGCTGTTGTCCTGTCAGACACTGTCAGTGTCTGAAAGGGACATTGCTTAAAGGTACTGGGGAAGGGGTCAGTACTGGGATTTATTTCAGGTTGAGTTCAGGAATTTAGAGGGTAAATAAGTTATCTAAATCAAGCTGGGGTGATAAATCCTGTCAGTTTGCAATAGATCAGAGTAATTTTTGTGTTTTCCCTGAGAGGAGCACTGGAAGGTGCAGATGTGAGGTTGTTCCCTCACTGACTCTGCAGAGTCTGGGCAGTCACAAAAGCTTTCTCACACAGTCAGACTGTCCTGGGAGAATCTCATTTGCTCCTGGGCTATAATACCAAACAAATGTTTTTCATTAAGGAGCTGCATGATCCAGGATCAGTGTAACAGGAGGACTGGGCCTTTGAAATGTAAACAAAGTGGCTCCTCAAGGTAACATCCTCTGCCTTTAATGGACTCTGCCTTGAAAGCAGCACTTTCCTTGGCAGAGGAAAACAAACTTTTCCTGGCACCCCTCCAGTTCTACCTGACCACGTTTGCTATCAGGGGAGTTTGTAAGAATGGGGATTTTTCTGTACAATCACAGCTTTACAGATCTAAAAATAACCAAGCCCAAGTACTTGTGCAAAATTATTTTACAAGATTCTGTCTGTACCTTATGACAAAGTTAAAGATAGGATGAATCCCATTATTTTGGATCTGGAGACCAAAAGTTTAGTCTCATCAGCTGAAATTTTCTCTTCTGTGGGGATTTTTTATTCAGTGTGCAGTAAATGCTCCAAGCTCCAGGCCTTGGTGAAGAATGTGTTTTGTCTAATTTCAGTTTTATGGGTGTCAGTTAAGAATACCATGTGTCTCCATGTCAGAAGCTGCTTCTTTGTACTCTGTGGCCTCGTGGTTCACAGCTTGTCAGAACAGGGGTGGTTTTGTCTGTCTGAGCTATGCCTGATGTTTATTGGAGATTTTACACCTGGACCATGAAAGCTCCCTAACAAACAGGGGCTGATTTCAAGCACAGCATCCTCAGAATTTCTGTGTAAGCAGCAGAAGGGCACATGCCAAGCCTGACAATGAATTCAAAAAACTATCTAGAACTAAACCCAAATCTCATACATGTAATGGGAAGGGATTTCCCCAGCGTTTTCTTTCTGCTCCCTGCCATGCTTTACATCCTATTATGGATGGGAATGTGCTTTCCCTTTCCTTTAAGTATGCAAAGTCTTGGTAGCAATTTTCTACTTTTTGTTAGCTTCATACTAAACCCAAGAGCTTTCCTGAACACACTGGGAGAACAGCTTGGGAAATGTGATTTTCAGTTGAAACCTGAAGTGAGAGTGAAGCAGAATCCTTGCAGTTGTATGCAAAGGGGCTCCCTTGGATCTTTGCTGGTGTTCTGGGGGCTTCTCTCTTTGGCTGGGAATTTAAACAGTGAAAGTGCACAGAAAGCAGAAGGTTCTTAGAGGAAATAAAGAAAAAATGCCTGAACATCCACACACTATGGGAGGCACTGCCCAGGAGTGTCTGCCCTGCTGGGGGAGCAGGAGCAGCCAGAAGCTGGAGCTGCTGTGAGGGGAGCTGAGCTGAGCTGAGCTGAGCTGAGCTGAGCTGAGCTGAGCTGAGGCAGGTCCTCAGCTTCTCCAGCTGAGCAGCTCAGAGTGCCCCTGGATGCCCCATCTGTGTCGGAGTCTGGGCCATCCCTTTGGGATCCAGAGCTGTGAGACCCTGTCAGGGGCTCTGAGACCCTGGGATGATCCCAAAACATCTGTGGGGTTGATTATAGCCCTTGGAACAAATCACCAGCTTTAGATGAGAACTTAAAAGTCACAGAAGTTTAAGTAGTGTTATCATAAAGTGAAAATATAGATTGTAGGATTTTTGGGAATGGGGATTTTAGAACACAAGATGGAGGAAAAAGCACGTGTTTGGTCTTTCTTTGTTCTTCTTCTTCATCTCCATTTTCTATTGTGGAGCTGCACTTTGGGATTGGTTTAGAGTAGAAGTTCACTGTCTACCATAGATGATGGGAATTGGGAAATAATTGTAAACATCATGTAGGTAGTTTTTAGTATAAAAAGATAACAGTGCCCTGAAGGGCAGAGAGTGTGCCATGGCTGCCCTGCCAGACAGACCTGGCTGGGCTGAGAGAAAATATTCCAGATAAGAAAAGAATAAACAACCTTGAGACCCAAAACTAAAGAGCTCAGATTGATTCCAGCTCGGGCACACGAGCTGCCAGACAAGAACTTTTACACATCTCGGGGAAAAAACCAAACCAGATTCAGAGAATCTGTGCTTCCCTCTGCTGGCACAGCCCCTTGGGTGAGCAGGAGGGCAGCCCAGGGTGCTCTACACTGCTCATGTGAGCTCAGCACCCCAGGCTGGTGTGTGACACTGCTGCTGCCAGAATCACCCCACAGCAAAGGCCAGACTGCACTGGGGTGCTCCTGGAAGAGCTGTGGAACCCCAGCTCTGAGCCAGAACACCTCCATGGTGTGCTCTGTGCATGCAGTGGGGGAAGGGGATGATCAAAGGAGATGATGATCAAGGATCTGATTTCTCTGCCTTATCTAGTTCTTGTTGCTACATAAATAATGCAAATATAAGTGCAGTCACAGGGATCCCAGTCTTCCCTCTGCTATGAATATATTCTAATAGATTTAGTCAATTATAACAAAGATACAAAAATGAAGTCTTTCTTCATTACAACAGAGCTTCTACAACAACTAAACAGCTCCAGTAAACCCAAATTCTTCTTTGAGAGGTTTATTGTATGAACACTAAGCTTTGTACCATTCTGGGCCCTGAATTAAAACCATGCATTGGGCAGTGCATAGCCATGGGAAGGTGGGCAGCTTGAAAAGAAACAACAAAGTCCTGCTTCCAGTGGCTTTAATTTGTTAAAGATCTTGTTAGGGCTATAAAACTTTACCAGGTACTGGAGTTGCTTAGTTTAAGGAGGGAGGTCTGGCCTGGCCATTCATACCAAGAGGTTGTTTCAATTCCCAGCCTTGAGGTTTATAGGCTGTTGGGTACTGAGCTAGTCCTGGACCATGAGTTTATTGAATATTTTCAGAGGTTGAGGTTGCCTTTCCTTTCTGCCTTAGATTTTTGGTAACTACTGGAACCTGAAACAGTTTGAATCCATGGCAGCATTTTGTATATTCTTTTGGAAGAGAGAAAAGGTTTTGTTTTCTTTTTCTACCATGTAATAATTCAAAAGAACAAAGCAGTCAGGAAGCACAGCATTTTTTTTTCCTTCTTCTAAGCACCATCTCCTTCTAATAACATGCTTAATATCTCTAGCATTCATCAAAGGATTATTTAAAAGAAACAGAGCCTGTAGGTGTGATACTAATTACATCTGTGAAGATGGATGTTGTGCCAGGGCTAAGTGTCTGGATTACTGGTGATGAATGGGAGAGGGTAAGGCAAAGCCAAGGCCACACCAGGAAAACTTCTCTTGTGCATCTCAGCTTGCTCTTTGGCAATTGCACTCCCAGAGTTCACAAACAGACACTTGTCAGCTCTGAAATTGGCATTTAGAGGCTCTGAACTGTGGGCAGCTCAAGGAAATGAAGAGACCCTCACTGCAGCAGGCTTTGGACAAAGCCCAAAGGCACAACCCAGTACACACACAGGTAGAACACTGAGTCAAAGTTCATAAAAACACAACATTTGCACAAGGATGTGTGCAGAAAACCAGCCTGACAGGGCTAGCTCCCCAGCAAATGGCTTTTCTGGGATGAATTTTGCTGTTAAATGTCTCAGAAAGAGCTGTCAGTGGTCTGACCTGTCCTGCCTGCTGGAGCAGGGCTGTGCTCCAGGGATAAGGGAGTTTATCTTTGCAAAGTGTGCAAAATCCAGCAAGTGCACTCAGCCAGGACTGAGACTCTCCCTGATGAGTGCAAGAGCTTGTAAGGTGCTTCTCATCCTGGGGGAAAAAATCCAACAAACTTGTTGAGTGTTCCAGGAACTCTCACAAGTTTTGAAATCAGTTCACAGCCAATTAGAGCAGATAGAAAGAAAAATCTCAGAAAGCTAATTTTAAAAAAGCAGCTTCAGAGAAGTTCATATGTGCTTTCCTAAATTCATGCCTTCTGCAACGACTCTGGCTTCACAGAATTTAAGTTTGAGGCATTGTTTAGCACATCTTGCAGTGGCATCTTAAGCTGCCACTCTGGTTCCCTTATCACCTGTGTGTAAGGAATCTGACAGTCAGTATTTAAAGTATTATTAATAAGACTTTTAAATTACACTTGTGCTTGAATGAGCTAAATGCTTCCACATGACAAATTGATATGAATGGTTTTAATAAACAGAAAATGAGAAGTAGGCTCATCTGTCCCTGGGGGCTTAGCTGGCTCCATTCATCCTCCTTATTAAATCTTGTCTGTAGGGCCTTGTTGTCTGCCCTGATTGATTACCTGGCTCACCCATCAGCTTGGGTTACCCCTTCACAGGGCAGGGGGATCCCAGGCCCAATAATAAATAAATAAAACAATAAATAAAACAGATTAACAGGCACTCCATGGACCAAAACTTTTCCCTGGCTACTCACAACTGTTTCTCAGGGCAGCAGCAGGTGAGTCAGAATTCTGACAGCCTAGACCATATTTTGTCAGGATAAAATGCTTCCAGCTCATTCATTTGGCAAGAGATTAGAAGCCAAACAAAATTAAATCCACACTTCTTTTCTTTCCTTCTTAAAGAACCCCAAACAACCCAAACACTGTAATATAATAGTAATAAAATCAAACTGAGCTGCAGAAACAAGAGCAAGTATTCCTCTTTCCTTTCCCCTGTTACAGACATCCCCCAGCACATAATAGCAGGCTTTTGTTTGGAATGAATGCTATAAAGTTTATGACCTGTGTCAGCAAACATTCATCAGAAGAGTGAGGAAGGGATGTGTCTGTCCTCTGCTTTACCTTTGACAGAGCATTTTATAAACATTTGTTCTACAATTGAAAGAAAGATTCTGCAGGAATACCTGGGGCAAGTAGAAATGGGGAGGTGATGGTAACTGTATTATTTCATTGCTTTGACATGGTAAAGTAAAACTGAGATTAAGTAACTAATTTGATGCTAAATCTATATTTAATCTGATAATATAAACTATCATCTAATTGAATTTCAAGTTGAATTTTTAATAAACCCAAAGTCAAGGACAGTGAAAACATTAAAAGCAAATTCTAGAGCCCATAACCAAACAAAATTAGGATTGCTGGAGCAACTTCCCATTTATGTCATGGCCTTTGAATGGCTGTTATTTAATATATTCTGGTTTATGGACAGAATTTAGGAGACACCCTTTTTCTTATGGTAAAATTTTCGCCTGTGCATCACTTTGGCATTGCTTAAAAAGCTTAAGGGATGGCCAGGCCCTCACAGAGATGATGAACTGACAGTAGGGGAGTTATGCCTGAGCTCCAGCAGTCACTTTTAGGTGATGAATTGCACGACTTGGCTCTCCTGTCACATCAGGATGGATGCACATCTGTGTCACTGCAGCAGAGCATGAACTGTCCCACCCAATGCTGATTCACAGGAGGAAGACACACCAAAATGACCTCAGATATTGATCTAAATATTGATCAGATCAGGGACTGATGGTAACTATGGAAACTATTTTGATTCCTTAATCTTTTCCATAGATTGGGGAGAGACACACTTTTCTTACACGTCATCAGAGATCAGCATCTATCCTAACCTGAGCATCACAGATATTCTGGTTTCTAAAACTCCTGTGTGCCTGGCAGGGGAGCTGCATGCCTTGATTTTCAGGATCTGTCACCCCAGAGCTGTGGTGGCACTGGCTGCATTTGGCCATGACCTCTCCAGATACAAAGTGCTGGCTCTGTGTAAGCAGCAAGAGTTCTGATTTGACTTCCATGGCAGCAGATTTGGCCTTTTCTGTCTGAAAGGCATCCCAGCTCCTCAGAAGGCTCCTGCTCATGGGGAGTGCTCCCAGTGCTTGTTCACCCTTCCCTTGGGTCTGCTCTTCACTTTGCTTGGACAAAGAAAACATCAAATGCTATGAAATCAATCAGATTTTGTATTTTTCATTGTATGGGGGAACACTTAATGAAGCAAGAGGCAAAAAGCAAGGATATCAGGCAGACTGAAAATGAGTAGCTTGAAATCACAACCATTGGGAGGGAGTACTCTGAGATTTGGGGGGTAGTTTGCCAATGTGACAATGGAAAGGATGACAACATCAAGATTGTTGTGACAATGTCTGATTGCTATTTGTGTGTAATTGAAGGAGTAACCTAATCTGTGCTAACACACATCAAAGAAACAAGGAAACAGTATTGCCAAAGAGGGCATTTTATAATTTCCAGACTGTCCTTCTCACAGTACAACTTTTGTACAAACAAACATGAATTCTGTGTATAAAGTACAGGTTCAATACACTTCATTTGCCTCCTCTTCATGACTTTTCTCCACTAACCTTCTGTCTATCCATGAATTTCATGTTCTTTATCTGTGTATCACCAGTAGTTAAGGATGTCATGTGACACGATTTATTACACCATGGAGGGATGTAGTTCAGTTAATATTGCTGAGATAAATGAAACTGCTCTTTCAGAGCTATGTCTGTGCAAAAGAGTTACCAACTATTTTCAAAACATTGTCCTGCCCTTTTAAAATTATATTTACCAGTTTAAAGCTGCAAACCACTTTAATAAGCACAACATAATCAATCCCAGACTAGCAAGAGCTTCAAGTATCTACAAGTAGTTCACCCTTACCAAAAGACCCTGGGGGCATTTCACTGCCTGACACATGTGCACATAGGTATTTATTTATAAAACACACATGGCTGTACATATGTTACAGCATCTACATTACAGTGTTTAGGTAAACAGTTAATTCAGTTAGCCTTTCTGCTGTTGTATAAACAAACCTGCATCCAAGAACAGGCTTTCCATGGACAGAGGCTGGGCAGCTCACTTGGGGAGTAAAAAAGGAGTGCAGAGGACTGGCCTTGGCTGGAAGGGATGCACAGTGTGTGTGCACAGCCATGGGGAACGCTGCTGTGTCCCCAGCACAGACAGAGCACACCTGTGCAGGTGTCACAGCCCTGCTCTGTGCCTCCCCCCTCACACCCCTGCAGCAGCAGCAGCAGCCTGGGCTGCCCCTTTGGGGCTGAGGGTGTGGAAACAGCTTGTGGGTTTTGTTCAGGGACTGCAGCACCCCGAGGAGCTGAGGGAGTGAGCCCAGCCTGGCACAGCTTGGCACAGCCTGGAACAGCCTGGAACAGCCTAGAACAGCTGGGCACAGCCTAGAACAGCCTGGCACAACCCAGCTCAGCCCAGCATGGTCTGGCACTGCCCAGCCCAGCCTGGCACAGTCTGGCACAGCCCAGCACAACTTGACACAGCCTGGCACAGACCAGCACAGCCTTGCATAGCCTGGAACAGCCTGGCACAGCCTGGAGCAGCTGGGAACATCCTGGCACATCCTGGAACAGCCCAGCCTAGCCCAGCCCAGCCCAGCCCAGCCTGGCACAGCCCAGCCCCGCCTGGCACTGCCTAGCCCAGCCTGGCACAGTCTGGCACAGTCTGGCACAGCCCAGCACAACTTGACACAGCCTGGCACAGACCAGCACAGCCTTGCATAGCCTGGCCCAGCCCAGCCCAGCCTCCTTCAGAGCAGGCCAGGCTCAGCAGGCACTGGGACACAGGAGCTCAGTTCTCAGCCCAGCAGGTACCACCGAGCTGCAGAGAAGGAGCTCCCCTGTGCCCCGCTGTGCCCCCCTGTGCTCCCTGAGCTCAGGGAATTGTGCCAGGGCTGGCACACCCAGAGGAACAAAGCTGCAGCAGGGGCTGGCACTGCCCCGGGCTGTGCAGCACAATGAGAGCTGCAGGCTGTGCTGGGGGTGGTTCACCTGGGCTCAGACCAGGTGCTCTGCCCCTGACTGCACTAACCTGCAGCTGCACAGAGCCACGCTTAGCTATTCTCACTTCAATTGTTTGAAATCTGTACTGGGGATTATATTCACTTATTTGTATGGCTGGGGTTTTTTGGTTTGTTTTTTTGGCTTCTTTTTCTGGCTGGTTCTGCCGAGAGGATAAAATAAAAAAGGGTGTGCTGTCTGTATGTTGAGGTCTAATAATATTTAATGCAGAGTGTACAGCAATTCTCCTTCTAAACTCAGAGGGAGGAACCACAAAATGACATTTAAAGTTAGGATGACATTTATTTGGAATATCCACTGACTTGGGGTAGGTGGAGGGAGAGAGATGGCTTTGAAAAGCAGAATGCTTACAGGGATAACCCTTTTTCAGTTTTACAGAACATGGCAGGGCTTAAAAAATGTGCCTGCCTTAGCACATGGACAGACTACATGATCTCTTTTGAAATCTGCACAGGATCTTTTTACCCGCTGGGTTTAATTTCAGAATCCAGTAGAGTCATTAAAGAAAATAAAATTATGTTTGTTCTTTCATCTGGAGCACAGAGCAGTATCAATTTTTCATTCCCTCCTCCTTTGCATTCCCACTTTCAAAAAAAAAAAAAAGATGTATAGATGGAGGAATTCACCCTATAGCTCCCCTAAAATTGCTGGTCTCCAACAGCTGCTTTGAATTGATTCTGTGTACATGGTTGCCTAATGTGTGCAGCATGTAACAGTGTTCCTGTGCTCTTGAGCAGATTGCCAAACTCAAATATATCTGTACTGAGCTGGCAGTGCATCTGGAAAGGTCTGGCAGTATCTTCCCAAATGTCTGAGTTTCCTGATCACTGTCCCGTGGAGGAATGGGGAATTCCAACACTTCAGTGTCCGAGCACTTCCTGCTCACCTTCATCAGGTGGAATATTCTTCATTCCAAGACAGGGAAAACACAAATTTCAACAAGGGGCTGGAGCACACAGAGCCACTTCCAGCACAATGTCTCATTATCCTTTACCATGCTGCTGTCTGTGCATTCCCTATCTCATACAAGTATTTCAGACCAAGCAGGTCTTTCCTCCCACTGTGTTTTAATCACTTCCATATAATAATAATTTAAATAGGAAAAAAGACCTCTGAACATCCAAGAGTGATCTAGATGTAACACTTCCTCCCCGTATTTCATACTGGCATAACTCCACTGTACAGGAAAGTTTTCTGTGCCTTACTCTGTCCCACGCTGGCAGTTTGTGGGTTGGAGCCAGATGGATCCTCCATCAAATGCTTTGACATTTCTATCAAACTCCTGCTCCTGCAGTTTGGAGCAGGGCCTGGCCATGTTCTGTGTGATGAGGATAAAAAAGGAGATTGGATTTGGTGACACTGGGATGGGCTGTGAGTGAATGTGGGCTCAAACAGCCAGCAGCCACTCTGGCCCCAAACCCAGCCTGAGCTGAGATTATTGGTTCTGCCACAATTGGGTTTTAGTGACATAGGTGAGGGGAAGATCAGCCACTTTTAGATAAAATCAGCTTTTGTATGTGACCTTTGTGCTGATTTTGGGAAATGTGACGTGCCTGCCTTCACTGCTGGCTCAGTCCCTCCTGTGCCTCTTTCATGCAACAAGCACAGAGCACCTCTCTTTTGTGATCTGGAAATAATAAACAGCATTCCAAACAATGGCATTTCAATTTCTCACTTTTCACTCTTCCTTCAGAGAATGTGTGATTGCCATCACACTCTTAAAATTCAAATGCCAGATGGAGAATGTGCAAGGGCAACTTACAGCAATTATTAAAGCCATATCATCCATTCCTGCTACCTAAGAATGCAAAAAGGACCAGCAGGTCAGGCCAGCAGCCCATCCAGCAGGATGTCCTGTCCCTGCCAGTGCCCTCTGGCAGAGGGGTAGAACACAAAGCTGTGGTGGGATTGGAACTCCCTCAATATCTCATAGTAAATAATGGGGGAGCTACATATTCCTGTGGGGAATATCATATACATATGGGAATCTTTGAATTGCTAAATTTTGGTTCAGATCTGAACCCTGTCAAGGATTCTTGAAGGTTAAAATTGATACTGTTATTGATCCATGCAAATCAGAGAGGCCTCAAGACAGCAGCAGAAGTTCCAGTGAGTGAGGAGACATCAGGGTTCACGTAGACAGGTCTGGAATTTTAGCTTGTGTTCCAAATCATCTTGAACCCCTTGGCTGGGCCTGATGATCTTAGAGGCCTTTGCCAATGTTAGTGATCCATGATTCTGTGATTCTAACAGAGGCAGGGTCACCACTATGCCAGCTCTCCCTGCACAACACTTTGGAGTTACTGACAAAACTAAAATTGTTCTCTGTCAGAGTCTGGGC